>ML780736.1:222147-239257 GCA_009831015.1 Picea engelmannii
AAACGTGTAGTAATGAGAAGGGACGTTATGTACCTTGGAATGATCAAGTGGAATGATAGTATAAGTCAAAATGTAGGTGATGAAGGGTAAAATAATAGCAAAAAGTATGGGCAAAAAGGGTACAATATGTGGTCCTAACAATTCTTACCTGATGGTATCCTGCCCTCAAGTCAATATTTGAAAATATATTTTCTCCTCTTAGATAATCAAAGAGGTCATCAATTCGGGGTAGCAAATACTTGTTATTTATAGTGTACTTGTTCAGATGTCGGAAGTCAATACACAACCTCAAGGTTACATCCTTCTTTTTGACAAAAAGTACTGGTGCTCCCCAAGGTGAAACACTTGGATGTATGTACCCTTTCTTCAACAATTCCTCCAACTGTATTTGTAATTCTTTTAACTCTGGTGTGCTCATTTTTTAAGGTGTTTTTGACACCGAGACAACTCTTGGCACTAAATCAATTGAGAAATCTATCTCCCTTTTTGGTGGCAATACATGTATTTCTTGGAATCCATCCTCAAATTTCTGTAGTATCGAGAAATCTTCAAGTCTTTCCCCCTTCGTATTATCTGGATCTTCCACATGAGCTACATACAATTGACATCCTTTTCTAAAACATCTTTTCAGCTGTAAGGCCTAAATCTCCCTTATAGAGATGGGTCTTGGAACTCCTTTCACAGTGCTCTGTTTTCCATTTCCATCAAGACATCTAAATGTCTTGTTATGACAATCTAGGACAACTTGATGCTTGTCCAACCAATCCATCCCAATCAGAAAATCATAAGACCCCAATGGTATGATATTTAGATCAATACTAGTATTCACGCCATTAAGACTTATGGATCAACTTCTAACCATATCATGGGTTCTTCTTTTAGTTCCAGTGGATAACTAAACCAAACTTGTTTTTATAAGTTTACTTTTCTCCAAATGTAATCTATCCACTATCTTAGGATCAATGTAGCAATGAATTTCTCCTGATTCAATCAAAATAGAAACAGGTTGATTTATGATCTTACTTTCCACCTCGATCATATTGGACTTGTACTCTGCTTGTCGATCATTTAAAGCTGCATAGATTATTCCCATATCTTCGATTGTTGTAGCCTCTTGGATGTTGTGCACAATCTTCACTCTATCTTTTCTATGTGGGAAATCCTTGTACATGTGATCTTCCTTGCATCCCCAACATTGGATTGGTGGTCTTCCCCTTTTTCCCAAGGAATATTCCTTCTTGAAATCTCCCTTAGCATATTGATCTTGATGATTTCTATTAGGTTCATTCCTATTAAAGGGACGTTTGAATCCTTTCCTCCTCTGATCGGACTTCACATTTTTCTTGTCCTTCCAAGATGTCTCCAGGTATTCTCTTCCCTGGTCTTGCTCATACAGGTATTTATCCTTCCTGATGGCCCCAGTCAATGTCTTGGGTTCATCATACTTGATCTTTTCCTTATAAAAGGCTAGAAATCCACTTAGAAATATTTGTATTTTCACTTTCTCATCACCAATGAACCTGACATATTTCAACAAACCTAAGAACTTCTTCTCGTACTCTACCATAGTCATGCTTCCCAACCTAAGTTCAAAGAAATCCTACATTTTCTTGTCATAGAAATGCTCTAAGAGGTACTCCTGGAAGTACTTCTTGAACTGTTTCCAAGTGATACTACTTTCATTAACATGCTCCACTTGCTTCAGTTGGTCCCACCACACTACAAATTTCTCATGTAAATGGTAGATGGAAATCCTGGCTTCCATATTTGATGAATAGTTATGCAAATAAAAATATCTCTGGAGCCCAAGCAACCATGCTTCAACATCATCTTCCCTTTCTCTTTCTCCATCAAAGGAAGGTCGCTTGAGCTTCCTCATCTCTCCTTAAAAAATATCTACCTCTTGTTTCCTTCTTTGTTGCCTGACATGGGACATCTTTGGACTTCTTATAGGATCATCCGATGCATAAATATTTCTTTCTGAGTAAGGAGGTGAGTGGTGTCCATGATCTCTGCTAGCAATTTTGGAGTAACCAACTCTTCCATGATCATTTCTCCTTTCATGAAACCTGCCTTCTTCCTCTTGTCTTGAGTTTGATCCCTTCTTCTTTTGTCTCTGCAACTGATTCAAGCTCTGCAACACTCAAGAATTTATCTGAATTTTTTCTCTCATCAGTCTCTCATTGTTTTGTTTGTAGCTCTGCACTTCCATCTTCAATCTTCTTACCATTTCTATTAATGTTTCCTGCTCTTCTTTTCCCTTGCATCCATTGGACTTTGTCTGTGCATTACCAACTCTGGTATTTTGGCCTTCGGCCTCCTTATCATGACTAGAGGCTCCCTCGCCTTATTCCATTTCCTCAATACGCATCCTGAGATGATGTGCTTAAGCCCCTTAATTCTGCAAAATATGCAAGTGACCATTTTGTTAGAATTATTCATATGATAAACAAAATTTCCAAACCATGCTACAGGTCTCTTTCTTTTTCTTTGTTCATGGAGACCATATCCCCATTCTCTGAAAATAACCGTGTCCTATTATCCTTGGCTGACACAACATTTCATCCTGCACAGGTGCTTCCTTCAAACCACCTTCACAGGTGACCACGACTAGAAAATGCGGCTAAATCCTTCCTTAGCACCTTTCTATACCGAAGAAAACCAACTTAGCCCTTAGCCCTCCATCCTTACACTCTCAATCTACATATGACCATGGCCATGACCCTGCTCTTAGATGAAAAAGTTCTTGTCCAAAGATTCGAGACTTCAAAAATTTCATCTAGGACCAGATCAATGGTCCTCGTCCTCCTTCATGATCAACGATCGAGATCCACTTCGGGACTCCCTGCTTCAGGAATCTCAAATTTTCTCTCTTGCCTCCTCCCAGAACTCTTCTACTTGGAGTTCATGATCTATCGACGTGTGTCTTCCCACAGAATCATTTTGGCACTCCAGGCTTCAAAAATTTCAAACTTCCCTCCTTCAATTTCTCTTGGAGTGCTTTCGCTCGAAGTCAACAATCCTTTGACGTGTGTCTTCTGGAATCAATGGTTGATATGTACTTTGGACTTCGATCCTTCAGGAGTTTCTGACCCAGTGAAAACTGTCACATATTTCCCCTCTGAAGTGCCTAGTCTCCAGACTACATGATCTATCTCCACATGGTGAAATGATGGAAGAGGACACGTGGCCCAATCAGGTGGGTGACATGTGTCATGTTCTAATCGACTTTTCAATATTCCAAATGCTCAAATCTTACTGACATGTGGCACACATCCTATGTGTCCATGTCATCCCAGGTGAAATTTGCAAGCCACGTCACTTCAGAATTATAGGGTCCACATCACCTCCAGGTGACATCATCGTGCCCCACCACTTCGACTCTTCGGGCTTCGGGACTTTGGGAGTTTTCATACTAGCACACTTCCAATTCTCCTGAACCCCAAATTCCTGAACTGGCCAATCTATCACCACATGTCCTCCTGGATCAGATGACTAAGATTCACTTTGGGTCTTCACCCAGAGTTCACGGGTCTACTCCACATGTCCTCCTCAATCTGACAACTATGTTTTAATTTGGGGCTCCGGACTTCGGATATCTCAAACTTCAACCTTTTTCCTTAAAAAAAATGTTTTTCTCAAAATCTCGTGATCTTCTGATGCTTGTCTCCCGCGGATCGACAACTACGATTCCTTTGGGACTCTAGACTTCAAAAATCTCAAACTCCAAAATCTATCTGTCCCTACTGGTTTTTATCTGAAGCCCTGGATCTGGCGACGTGTGGCTCTCGATAGATCAATGGCTGAGATCCCTTCAAGTCTTTGAGTTTCGAAAATCTCAGTTTTCAAAAATTGTCTGTCCCCACTGGCTTTCATCTGAATCCTTGGATCTAGTGACATGTGGCTCTCGGCAGATCAATGGATGAGATCATTTCGAGTCTTCGGATTTTGGAAGTCTCAAAATTCAAACCCCCTCCTCTCTCACTTTTTCCCGGAGTGTTTTATCTGGAGCGCACGATTAGTGGACGTGTGTCCTCCTATAGATTGACGGTTCCCATCTACTTTGACTCTTTGAAGGTTTGTCACTCGAGTGATAACATGTCACATCATTGCATGCCTTTCAATTTTTGAGGGTGTGCATCGACAGTTTGAAGTAACCTTCTTTTCACCCCGCAATTCTCTTGACGTTGACACGTAACCCCTTGGTGAAACTGTGGTTTGGATTGTGGGACCACCTTGGGAAATTAACTCCCATGAAACTCAGTTTCCCACGATGACTATTTGTCATTGATCTCTCTCTCCAATGGAATCTGATGGTTGTGACCTTAACCTTGCTTCATTTTTATTGAACTACCCCTATTCACTGGTCCTCCATTCCAATGATCTTGGATCTCTCCTGATCCTACAGTGGTGATCGCTCCCGAATTCAAAAGGAGAGGTCATGATCCTTCGAACCCTTACAAAGGATATATGACATTATGTCTCCTACCTAGCCTCTACAAATCCATTCCTTCTGAGCTTTTCAATTTCATGGTTAGAGTTCGATCTCGACCACGAGACTCTGACCAACAGACCCGGCTGATACCGACCTGGTGTTTCAACCTGAGGCTCTGATACCAATCTGTAACATACCCTACTAGCCACAGGCCGGGGTACGCTACCTACAAGCCCACCCTTATAATTTTTTCTCATACCGATACCTTCTTTATTTATTAAAGATGCATAAGATAAGAGAATTAACGACATGCAGAGTAATATCCAACAAGCATGCATGTTCTAAATATTCAATTAACGATAATTAAATATACAGTGGAAAAAAATTCATACACAGATAATAATATCACAACGGAGAGAACTTATCTTTATGAAAGATGACACCAACTAGCTGCAGACCAAGGACGTTCCACCCAACCGTAGAAACTACTGCTCCAAATATCAACAATAGCGTCACCCTCGAGCTATGAATCCACAAGGACGGTTCCAGAGTGAAATTGACTTTACAAACTAGTCATCTCTCATGCTCTCACAGGCTTCCCAACACTCACATCAATCCAAGTACTCAGGTCTCTTCTACCCAGCTTGCACCACCTGAGAGAATGAACCTACACCTTTCTCTACCACACAGTCCCTCAGGCAGTCCTTCTCCTTATTCGAGCCTCCAACGCAACTGATCCAGAATCTCAATGATGGAACTCTCAGGACTCGCAGTTGTGATCCATGCTGGACATGGGCCACTACATCTTAGACATGTAGGCCTCAAGGCACGACTGGATCACACTAGCGGCCACTACAACCAACTATCTCGTGGCTAATTCTTTCGCAGTTCGGTCCCCCCTTCCTGATACCAATACGCAGTGAAGATGGATGGAGGAGGTAGTTAAGTGCATGGGAGTGCATGAGGGTAAGAATGAGGTAACACAAAGGTGACAGAGTGGACACGCCAATGACCAACCCCACAATCAGAATAGGGGCGGGTTTAAGTATGTTCTTGGGGAAATCAAGACCCTCCTGGCCTCCCCAAGAAGTTCACGTAACTGATTCCCCGCTTTAGGTAAAAATGTAGTTAGCATATGAATAAACATTTAGCCTCTCAAGCCCCCTCTTTTGTGGAATCATATCCCCCCTATAACTCTAGTCCTTGTCCGTCTAGTAGCCAACAATGTGTTTATTATTAATAATGATCAAAGAATTACATTTATTGGGCATAATGGCCCTTTAATAATTGTTTGGGCACTCATGCCTCTCAGCATTGTAACAATACATTATTTAAAATGGGGGCTCACAACCTGGGGTGTTACAGGCCCTATGTTGGATGGGAGCATGGTGCATCAATGAAATAGTATTTGATGACTAGTATTTGTATAATTGTTCTTGAAAAATATTATATCAATATATAAGAGGAATTTTCTGTTGGAAAAAATGTATGCATGATTGATGAATAGACACCTTGGCTTGCATGGAAAAACTCACCTTGTAAAGTGTAAAGTCAATATCCTCTCCTCACCTTTGATATGTATGTTGTTGGAAAGTACCATTGAGTGTGTATGTATATCACCTTGATATGTATGTTGTTGGAAAGTACCATTGAGCGTGTATGTATATCACCTTGATATGTATATTGTTGCATGTATGTATATTTGTCCTAGCCATGATCCTTTTTTAAGTGATAAGGGTCATGTAGTGTGTTTTAATATCTTTTATTGAGGCTAGAGTGTAATCTTGTATGTGTGTTTTTTTATGAAAAAAAATGTATTTTTATTAATAAAAATAAAAATATATATTCAACATGGTATTCAATAGCACATTTAAGATTTTGTTTTGATATTTTTGTTTACTTGTCTCCTTCACCCTAAAACGTAAAACTATATGTAGAAAGTTACACTTATATATTCTCTTCAAAAAAAGAAAACTGATATTCAAAAAATTATATCAATCATCCAAACTAAAGTCTTGAAAATGTCCATTTAAAAAAAAAGAAAAAGTAATATAGCTAAAAATTTAAATCCAAGGGTCATGATCATATTCAATTGAGCGTTCATTCTGGATTATATAAATAATCCAAGTTCCTTGTTCTAGTCCAACTCTAGCTTTTGAGATCCCATCTGCAAGTCTCTTTCAATCCATGTAAATGTAAGACAAAGATATATATGAGAATCATGTGAGAATATTAAGTACTTCATAATACAAAGGTTGTAAGGTGAAATTCCTTAGAGTAATTTATTTTTGCATCCATTGGATAACCAACTTTGAGTCACCAAATATTTGAAGTTGAGTTACACCAAACTCTTGTGCTAGCATCAAAACTAGTTTTAGAGCCATAATTTCACAGAATTTATTAGTTTCCTACCCAATTCTAGTTTTGAAAGAAATTCTATGATTTGAAGATAAATATAGAATTCCTCCTAAACATTATTTAGGAGGGTTCCCCTATGATGCACCATCAAAAAATGCTCAATGGATGTACTTATTTATTACCTCTTCTAACTGAGAATTAGTGATTGATTTATCTTGGAATTGTGGGTAGGAATTTAATATGTTTAGGGCATGGAATGCACATTTGAGAGGTAAAGTCTCTTTATCTTCAAACAAATTTAGGTTTTTGGATAGTCATACACCCCAAGCTATGTTAAGAGGTAGTGCTCTAATATTGATTGTCTCCTTTATGAAACACTAGAATCTATAAGCATCTTCAATACTTTCACCTTCCCAAAGGTTTCTTATCCCTATCATCCTTTCCACTTATTTCCATACCGCCTTGCTATATGGGCATTACAAGATGGTATTGTTGATATTATGGTAGCTATAGGAGGTATTAACCTCCACGTGTAACCTTTGACGAGACTAGAATATTCCGGGAAGCAACAGAAACCCTAAAACGTTGGATAATAACTGTAGAAGACAAGTAGGCTCAAGAGAATATTTAATATTAAGTGATTAGCCTCCAGGAAGAGAAGTCAACCTAGTAAAGTGAGATAGAGCAGTATAAATAGAGGATGCTAGAGCTCATTTGTCACTCACTCACTCACAACTGCATAAGGACAAGAAGTGTGCATGACTGGAGGAAAGCTACAGCTGCAAAAGTGGTGACTTGGTCTCTTGGTTATGGTTTGGAATTTCTACTTGGTCTTTGTTTATTCTTGCTTGGTACATTAGCCTTGGAAAAAGATGTACCACCTTAATTGGCTATTGGTCTGCTTCCAGAATTATTATGTCTGTCAAGGTTAAGGTGCTCAGGGGTGGCCTTTGTTTCTATGGTTGGGTGACAATATTTCTATATTGTCTATGGTGAAACGAGAACACCCTATTTTTCTAACAGGTTATGGTCCCACACTATATTCAAACAATCTAACCATTGGAAGACAGATTTTCTCAGTTGCAGTCATATTTTTGTTGCAACAATGAAACCCTAACCCTCTTGTTGAGGAACCTTAAGTGAAGAGCTTGACCTAATTCTTGGATATCCTAGTGTACCCTAGCCTAGCACACCTCCTCGTATGATCAGCAAGCCAAGGCATCAAGTTTGAGTTTTTGGTCAAAGTCAAAGGTTGACCAAGTCAAAGTAGTCATGACTTACTCTGTGAAGTCAAAAAACAAGTTAGAAGGGGATTCTAGCTTCAGAGCATGGAAGACAAGGATTTACCTCATCCTTGCCAAGAATAAAGTGTTGGATATCGTGAAAGGCAAGATCATGGAACTGTAGTTTGAAGCAGGAAAAGAGTAGGAACCTCAGAACATTACAATTATGTAGAAGTTCAAAGACAATGACATCAATGCTATGAGTATCATAGTGGACTCTGTAAAGGACCATTTGATACCCTACATTTCTCATCTTGACTCATCCAAGAAGATGTACGATGATTTAACTAATCTCTTCTCAGTCAAAAATATTGGGCAAGTGATGAGTTTGAAGAATGAGATCCATGACATGAAAATGAATGATGATGACACCATAACATCATACTTTGTAAGAATCTCTTAGTTAAGATATCAACTACAAGCTATTGAGGAAATTATTTCAGAAAAGGAACTAGTAAATATCATACTTAATGGCCTTCCCAAGTCATGGTATGCATTTGCTACAAGCATGAACAAAAAAACAAAGTATCCCACATTTGAACAGATTTGGACCTGTTGTGCACAAGAAGAATAAAGGATTAGCGCAAAATAAAGATGACGATAAAGCCTACACAACAAAGTTCATGAAATTCAAGAATAAGAAGAAGTTTGACTCAAGGAAGAAACCAAATCAAGAGAAGGATATGTCAAAAATACAATGCTTCAACTGTTGAAAATATGGTCACTATAGGAACCACTGTCCCGCATTAAAGAAAATGAAGGAAACACATGAAGCAACAGTTGTCGAAGAAAAGGAACCCTCAATGAAAGTCAAGCAAGATGAAGCAGAATTTTTCTTCTAGTGAAGGTAACAATATTCCTTTGTAACATAGTTCTTGTACATACCATGTTTACATAGTTCCTGTACATATCATGTGTATATATTTCTTAGAAGATAATATCATTAGTGAAACAATACCTATGGAAGAATAACACAATAAGGATTGCTATTACGATGACTACTAGTCAAGTAATGTACATGAAAATGATAAAGTATGTTGAAAATCTTTGGTGAAAAATTCCTAAGGAATATATTATATAAGTAACAACTTTCAGATAGGCTGAAATTAGAATCAAACTTGAAGAGACCTAGAAGAATTTAGACCAGAAAGAAGTCAATGATTAAGAGGAAACTAGAATAAGACTTGTGACACTTTGCAGAAAGCAACAAGGATGCAAATGGAAGCATGGCCTCTCTTAGATGGAGGGAGTTGATTGAAAAATTCTAAAAGAAGAGGATGCATTCAAGCATGACGCTAGGATTAGGAGGGATCTAATCCTAAATGATATGATCCATTGAAGAAGAATCCAGAAAGACTATGTGATATATGCCCATGTTTTTCATTGGAAGTAGCATCCATAATAAGAAGCATCTGTTTAGTTTGACTCTAGAATAAGATTTTCTTCGAAAAGAAGCCTTGAGAATTCTTGGTTGTCCATATACATCTCTATGACCAAAGGAAGAAGGTGGAATATTCAGGAAGGAAGGGCATGAGAAGACTCCATGGACCCCAAAGTTAAAAAAAAAGGAACATGAGGAAGAACATGAAGATTCCAAGAAAGAAAGAAAAGCCAGAATAACCAGTTATTATACCAAGAATCATGAGACTACCAGCATGGTTTGAGCCCACTAGAAGTAGTCTAGCAGAAGGAATGGAATGAAGCTCTGATGAAAAAAATTGTGTGTAAGAAATTGTGAAAAAGACTTATGAATGGAAGCATTGATAGATACAAGGCGAGATTCAGAACTAGAGGTTCTCCTAGAAGGAGGGAGAAGACTATGATGACAACTCGTTCCAAAAAACCAAGTATACCTTTATTCGAGCCATTACATATCTTGCAGTATCCATGCATTGAAGTTTACATTAGTTGAATGTAAAATATTGTTCTTTCCAATAAAGAAATTAAGGAAGAAGCTTATGTAGATTAATCTCAAGGTTTTAAGGTATACCAGAAAGAGACCCATGTATGCAGATGGAAGAAGACCTTTTATGAATTCAAGAAACTTTATGTAGAGCATCTCATGTAAAATAGAAGCATGGAGAAAACCTCCTATGACAAATAAATTGTATCATAATGGTTACTTAGTAGTCAGGGATGATGGATTGAAAATCGATGGAAAACTCCCATGATGACAGATCTGAAGAAGTTGAGAGACTCTAATCTAGTAGACTTGTCCATGTACCAGAAGTTGATTGGCTCTTTGATATATTTGATGAACACTAGGCCAAGAATTTTCTTTGTTGTGAACATATTGATCCAGTTCCAGATGGAAGTAGCCATGAGAATTGAATAATTGCAAAGAATACCTTGAAATTTCTTTGTGGGGTGTTTGAGTACAATTGCATGGATTTATCGATTCAGATTGGGTAGGGAGTGCAGATAATAGAAGAAGTTCCTCCTAAATATGTTTTAGTTTGAGTTTTTCCATGATATCATGGGCTAGAATGAAACAAAATTATGTTACACTCAACATTGCAGAAGCATAATATATTGCAGCCTGTGATGCTTGTACGAAAGCAATGTGGCTCCGTAAGTTGGTTTCTGGACTATTTGATCAGGTGTTGGATTTGACCATGATATATTGTGATGATCAGAGCTGTGTGAAGCTTTCAGAGAACCCAATGTTCCATGACAGGTCAAAGCACATTGAGATCAAGAATTATTTTCTCTGTGATAAAGTCCAGAGGGGAGAAGTGGTTCTCCAGTATATCTCCACAAATGCACAGATAGAAGATATTTTGATAATGCCTCTGTCCAAGACGAAAATTTTGTGTACTTAAGGGACAAGATGGGGATCGTGAAGATGAATTCCTTATTGGAAAAGGAAGTGATTACTCCCAGGTTGGGAGGGAGCACTGATATGTTATTGATTTATGGATAGTCATTTTCCAATTTAGAAAATGGTCTAGGTTGGGCAGTTCCTTTCCAGTCTAGAAAGTGGTTCGATATTTCTAACAGACAATCATTTTCCAATTTGGAAAATGGTCCATATTGGATATTCATTTTCCTAATGAAAATGGTCCGATATATTGTTGATGTACCATAGACAAGGATTCCCCTTGTGGCCAGTGTGGGGGAATGGTCTAAGACAGTCATTCTTCTTGGCAGTCACTCTGATTCATAGTCAAGTAGAATGGTCTTTCTCACCGAGCAATCATTCTTTCGAAGTTCTCAATTGTGATCCATTTTGAATAATGGTTCGTTTTGGAGGTTGGTGCAGGAAAATCCTTTCCTTAAGAAATGGTCTACACAGTCATTCCTTAGGGAATACTCATTCTCTCCAGGTCGCACTATGATTAGTGATGGAGGAATGACCCAGTTAGGTGAATGGTCTAGGTTCAACAATCAGGGACAAGAATTCCCTAGGCAAGACTCATTCTCTCTAGGTTGCACTATGATTAGTGTCGTAAGAATGGCTTAGTTAGGTGAATGGTCCAGGTTCATAAATTAGGGACAATTATTCTTTTGTGCTTGAGAAGAATAGTCCAGATAGCCCATGATTGATGCTTCACTTTCCGAGGGTAGATGCTCTTCCATATCTCACATATGTGAGTGGAAGAATGGCCCAGATGACTCACTTTATATCATAATATTGTTTATGCATGTTGATATTAGATGGTATGATTGTTGTAGAGACTGCATGTCTCTAGATAGTAGTTGTATACTATTGTGGTGGATGTGATCCACTGGTAGTGGTTGTGTGTCACTGGTTAGTAGTAGTGTGCTACTGAGAGTGGTTGTGTACCACTAGATAGTAGTTATATACTACTATGAATAGACACAATTGTGTTCTATTGGATGGCATTGTTCTGATTTCCATGGAGACTATCTAGTTGGATAGTGATGATGGTGCTCGTGATTTGGTCATGGAATAGCTTGTGTGGTTATGATGATGCTACTGGTTGAATGGTTTGTTTTTTATCAAGACCATTTCATTTAATACCTCCCTATCTAGGAGGGAGTGTTGATATTATGGTAGTTGCGGGAGGTATTAACCTCCACGTGTAACCTTTGACGAGACTAGAATATTATGGGAAGCAAGAGCAACCCTAAAACATTGGATAATAACCGTAGAAGACAAGTCGGCTCAAGAGAATATTTAATATTAAGTTATTAGCCTCCAGGAAGAGAATTCGTCCCAGTCAAGTGAGATAGAGTAGTATAAATGGAGGGCGCTAGAGCTCATTTTTCACTCACTCACTCAAAACTGCATAAGGATAAGAAGTGTGCATGATTGGAGGAAAGTTGCAATTGCAACAATGGTGACTTGCTCTCTTGGCTATGGTTTGGACTTTTTTCTTGGTCCTTTTTTATTATTGCTTGGTGCGCTAGCCTTGGAAAAAAGTGTGCTGCCTTGGTTGGATATTGGTCTACTTTCATAATTATTCTCTCTTTCAAGGTTAAGGTGCTTTGGGGTGGCCTTTGTGCCTATGTTTGGGTGACAATATTGCTATATTTTCTATGGTGAAACGAGCACACCCTATTTTCTAAAATATATTATATATAGTTTCTTATGCATATTGACATTGACTACACCATCTTGGCCCAATGGAATTCCCTTTCTAAAGGAACTCCCATGTGGGTGCCTTATTGTGTAAAATTAGCCACATGAATATCTTGGTTTTGGTAGGGAATTTTAATTTCCAAATAGTTCTCTACCACCGTATCTAAAGACCTTCTCTTCCTTCCTCTATTTGTTCTTTGTAAAATATTCTAGGAACATAATATCAACAAGATTCATTGACTAGATTAGTGGATCCTCCTCTTCTTTGAGTCTAACATTGCAATCTTTCAAGACGTCTATGTACCTTTTCCATATCTCAACATATTATTCCCCCAATCCTAGATCTTCCCAAGATATCCATTGTTGATGCCAAGTTGTAATCCTTTTCCACTTTGCAACCTATTGATGCTTCTAATACCCTTTGTCTCTTAACTCATGTATCATCTAGAGGGTATTATGTGCATAAGCTTCCTACCCATGGGTCAAGGTCAATTTGAAATTTTTCTTCTTTCCTAATTTCCATATCAACCAATTACCAATTGGATGGAATACATGGGTAACAAATTTCCAAATTATTGAGGCATTGTTTAGTTGTTTAAATGGATTTATAACCTAGTCCTCCACTATCTCAATGGATATATACTTTTCTCTTACAATCTAAATCCATGAACATTTTCCTTGAAATAGCCTCCACACATTTTTTGTAGCAAAAGACTTTGATAAAAGAGGCTAGCATAAATCCTTTCTTCTTTTGATCTCTAGACCAAATAAATTTGTAACAAAGATGAATAATGGATTCCGAGCGAATACACACGGGAGGAAGGGATGCGACGTCAAATTCTTTGAGGAGAAAAGGGGGGGAGAAGAATGTAAATAGTAGTGAACGAGGCATGGTCCATGCATACCTAGTGATTCTCTTTTCTCCCCAAAACAAAGCAATGGCATCGTAGTATTCCAGTATTCCCAATCCGAACTACCTTTCTGCGGGCATCAACAGATGGACAATGACCCAACCGACGCTACATGGAGACCCTCGATCAACACTTCATTCCTAGCTCGACCTAGGCAAGAAATATTTAGTACAATAGAATCACTTCCAAGACTACTATTACCAATACCAGACAACCTCCTCTAGAGAGCCACATGTTGCACCAGGTGATTACTTTCTTTTCAACTTTAGCAATCGACCACTACTAGTCACATTTTTTTATACAGGTTTGTTTTCAAAAAGAAACCTAGATACTCCATTCGATATTCTAAATTAGTTATCTGAAAACAAAATAACTGGAAAAAAAAATTGGATCTTTTCCTACTCATATACCCCTCATAGAGTAATCATGGATTTTCCATATTTATTACAATACCAATTGCATTACAAAATAAATCTTGAATTCCTTTGAACTTCTCAATTACCCTTCTAGTGCCTTCATATAAAATCAGAATGTCATCTACAAACAATAGATGTGTGATATTGTAAGATGTTCCAATAGATACCCATTCGAAGCTACCGTTTCCTTTTTCTTCTTTAATTAACCTACTTCACCCTTCAACTATTCAAACAAATAGAAGAGTTTATGGAGGGCAACCTTGTCTAAGGTCTCTTCCTAATAAAAAGAAGTGGGATGTTGCTCTATTTATCAACACAACAAAATATACTAATGATATGAAATTCACAATCCAAACAATGAACTGATGAAAGAAACCCAAATGAATTAGAATAAGTATAAGGTAAAGCCAACTTACCTTTTCATAAGATTTGTAAATGTCCACTTTCATTGCCATCGATATTTGGTTCTTGAATTTTATTGAATGAAGACATTCTTGACCTATCCCCATTGCCTCATGAATCTGCCTATTCACCAGAGATTAGTTTTGATAAAATAATTTTCAGTCTACTAGAAATAACGTTTGGAATAATTTTATAAATATAGTTGCATAAAGAGATTGGCCTAAATTTCTCAAAGGATTTTGGATTAAATTCTTTTAGGAGCAGTGCAAGGAAATTTGTGTTGAAATATCCCAATATTTTCCTTGAGTTCTTGTAGTCTCCACAACTCTTCGTAAGTCTTCCTCTATAAAATCATAACAACCTAAGAAAAAATCCACAGGAAGATCATCTAGCCCATGAATTTTTTCCTTTCAAAAAATATGCAAGATCCCAGTACAATTCTTCTTTCCCAACTTCCTTTATCACGGCCTAGTCATCCTCATGATTGACAAATATAGGGAAGGAGTCTGACAACATAATTACCTTTGCTATTGTAGCACAATTTTCCTCTTTAATGAAGGAATACAAATGATTGAATTCTTCAGTTTCCATGTCCTTGAAGTTTGTTTCCCAAGTACCATCACCTTTAGCAATTTTCCATATGAATTAACATTATTTTTGTAACATGCATATCTATGAAAAAACTTTGTATTCTCATCACCCACCTATAGCCAAAAATCCCCACTCTTGAGCCTCCATTATTTTTATTTTTCAAGAAGTATATGCATCTTTGTGTCTTCTAGGAGAATTACTTCAATTTTTTGTTCCTCACTCATATACCCAAACCCTTCATTATTGTAGAGTAAATCCAAGGCTTCCTCCACTTCTCTAAGAATCCTATCATCTCAATAATTTTTTTGTCTTTCCCATTTAACATCTACCTTTTCTGATTCTTTCATATTTTGGTGAAATTGGATGGGATCAAATTCTCTTAGGTTACCATTATAAGTTTTCCATACAACTTTGATTTTCCCTACAAACTCCTCCACATTCAACCATTCTAAATTCAATTTAAAGGGGTTGGTAGGTTTCTCTAGTGCAAGTGCAACTTCCAACACTACAATATTATGATCAAAGTTCCCTTGAGATGGCCCATTACTTAATTTGAATGACTTCATAAAGAAACGCCTTAGAAATGAATAATAAATTGAGTCTCTTGGAAATTCTAGCTTCTCCCACTCTCTTGTTTCTCCAGGTAGGGATAGTTTAGCTCGTTCAATATCCAATAGACTATCTTCTTCCATGTGTTAATATTTTTGTGGTGGGATTCATTTTCAGTCTTCAAAATATCCACAGTGCATGCTTTTGTTCTATGTTTTGAATCGATGGTAGGATCCATCGTCAAGACAAAATTTGCATAAAGAAGAGGAGCAGGGACTGTATTAATACAAAACATGCTAGCATACATTAATATCAATAAAAACTCATAGGATACATTAATATTATTAATATGGTTGTTTCTCCTCTTATCTGTGTGACGTTTTTCCCCGACGATGGATCTTGTTATGGATTTGAAACGTAGACCAAAAACATACATAGTGGATATTCTTAAGACTAAAAATATCATCTTCCAATTTTCTAAGAAAATACCTTTAAAGGTAGTCCAATAGCATTGTCAATCCCAAAACTTATGAATCTTCTAAAGTGAAGTTCAAATCTTCCCCTATCACCATTGATCCATTTTGAAAAAATTATTCCAATATTTTACCCTGTGCATGTAAGGACCATAAATATTCAACACTATGATATATTCCCCCAAATCCCAAGAATAAAGGGAGATCCCTAATCACATAGGAAAGGATCGAGAATTAGTAAGGGTAAAGGAGAATTTTTTTCCAGCCAGTTATGTTCCCTGACGATATCCCAATCGAATATATAAAACTAAATTCCCAACTACTAAACAATTTAGAAAGATCTTGAGTGATTTTCTCCTTGTCTATAATAATCTCTTGCAACAATAAAATAGAAGGTTTGATATTGTAAACTAATCTCTTCAAGGACAAATTGTTTGAGAGGTTAGCTAGCCCTCTACAATTTAGAGTCAGAAAATTCATTTTGAACCCTCAAAAAGGGCATTTTCTCTAAGAACCGCTATCAAGGATAATTGTTTCTCACATTTGATTTATATAGAAATTTTTTTTGGGCCATGGACATGATCTAGATTGTCTTAAAGGTTTCTACAACACCAATCAGAGAAGGTAGTATAAAGGGATTGATTTTGTTGATTGAGGTTATTAGGAGTGTCCTTTAATGCATCCAATTAAGTATGAATTTTCTATGCCCATAGTACCATGGATCATCATTTTTAGTGTAATGTTGTTTTCACTTTTTGAAAAGTGGGTTAGAATAATGTTGTAAGATAAGTGTTGGGTGGGGGATAAGGAGTCTTGTGAAGGGGGAATGGAAGAGTGAACATGTTCGAAATTACTAGTTTGAGCAATTAAAGTTTATGAAATGTATCATTGTCTCTTGTAAGTGCACAATGATAGAAGTATGGTTCCAATCATGATTTTTGTCAAAGCCACGATGACCAAGCATGTCAAGGTCGTTAATTTGGATGCTGTTGCTAGAGTGGAGCTGAAATAGGATTTCCCATTCATCTAATTCCATGGGACATTCAACATGCATTTCATCTAATCATTATTTCAAGGTTGTTCAAGTTTTCAATTAATATGCCATGCATTATATGAGTTTTTTATTTGTTCCCAATTTGCAATAAT
>ML780736.1:240593-257882 GCA_009831015.1 Picea engelmannii
AATCATTATTTCAAGGTTATTCAAGTTTCTAATTAATATGCCATGCATTATATGAATTTTTTATTTGTTCCCAATTTGCAATAATTTCTTCATTGGAGGAACCAATATCATTGGGAATTTTGCAAAAAAGGTTTGTAGAGAAATATATCACTCCAACAAAAATAAATGTAGCAATCTGAATCTTTTTTTCCTAGGGAAAACATCATGTGAAAATACCTCTAATTACTTCCCCATGATCCATAGATGGTAAACGAGGTAAATTGTTGATCCTAAGTATGGAGCCTAACCTTGAGGAGATTAAGAGAGTTGAACTCATGACCTCCCCGAATTTGGGGGAGAAATCGCACATCTAGCTCAAGATTGCTTGAGATAACCCTTGAGGCTATAACAATTTGAATCTATAGAATGAATTGTAAAGTATTGGGGGAAAAAAAAGACAATCATGGTGTTCTCCCTTTGTTTCCACTTTTCCTTTGTCCAGTGAGCATCAAAGGACCAAGTTATTGCAACTTCAATAAGTGAGGGTTGCTCTCTTGTTGCTGGAAAATAATGTCCAATGTAACAACTATGTCAAAGATTCACCAAATTTTGTTGCCATGAGATGTTCCTCCATACATTAGAATGTATTTTATATGCAACAAGTGACCTATGCCACCAACAAGGATGATGGAGTGACCACCCAATGTGGTATTTTTGTGGTAAGAGAATGCTTCATGAAAGTGCTCATCAACGTGAATGAATAATTTTGGATTGATGAAGCTCATGATGCTCATGAGAATGTAGTGAACATGCTTGTTATAGAACAAAATGCCACACCTATGGATTTGTGTCATGGCCTAACCCTTTCCCAAGGCTTGCTGAATATTTTCCCAACTTTCCTCATCAATAGTATCTAAAAAATATGTCTTTTTCACATATCTATAGGATCCTTTTATTCAAAGCGCGGACATCTATGTCTTCCTAGTTTGCGACCCTCGTATGCCCTCAAAGAATGGAAAAAATAAAATAATTCTGAGTTTTCGAGTGAGGTTTTTGGTTGGGCTCGTTTCCCAACGTCCACATTCCCATACAAAACATAATCAAACTCCCCCAATGTTATAACCCTAATTTGCACCATACATGCTTACATGGCAGCAGGCCATCTCAGATCCCTTCTTTACCAAAGAATTACTGAACAACTCTTTAAAAAACCTCTTTTATTAAGGCCCAGGCACCCTACTCCATTACTGCATGCATGTACACGCTAGATAACCTAAAACAACCCTCGTGGACTGACAAAAACACGAAAAAAGGAAAGTTGCCGACGAAACACACAGCTTTGGGTGAGTTAACTAAAACTCCCGGCCATGCATGGCCGAGGGTTAATCCAAATACCAAGCTTCTTCTAGCCTATAAAAGAAGGGCTAGGGGTCCTATTTGGAGGAGGAGAAAAAGAGTAAAGAAACTCTGCCCAATTGTATATTCCCATTGTCCCAACCCGTTAGCCATCCTTGTGCAAGAAGAGATGCAAAACAAAGAAGTTGGAGGACATTTGAAGAGGAGCCCAGGATCAGGATTCACAGAGCAGTGGTCGGTCTCAACATTGTAAGTTGAGTCATTAAAGTTAATAATAAAGAAATGCTTTTCCTATCCCACTATATGAGTTCTTCATAGTTTAGTAAATATATGTTTGAATCTCTAACCCATTAGTCTGTAGGTAAAATGCATGTGTAGTTTGTTGCTTGTTTTGTATGCAGGTCAACCTTGGGAGGAGAGCTACCAACAAGCGATCAAGCATGAAGAAGGATCAACATCGACCATCTGAAACAAGGTATGTTGGTCTACCCATGTATTTGCTGAAAGGAAATGGGGATTAAGTTTGGGACGGAAGTAGAAAGTAGTTTTCTTTTGGTCATATCTGTATGCATACTATAACCCTATTTGCTAGTCTGTAGGGGGATTTCCCACCACAACAGAATTGGCGACCATACTAGGGAAGTCTCTAGGGTTCCTGTGAGTATTTCTGGGTAGTTTTAAAAGACTGGTTTTCTTGCCTGTTTTTTGAAGTTTCTGCAAAGTCTGAGCTAACAGAGAGTCTGGTTTTCCATACCAGCTGTCTCTGTTATTTGCTTGACTGTGTTTTTTTGAGACCCACAGAGGTACATGCAACCTGCATAAGGTCTGCACGCGTGTACCCGCACCATACTCTCTTACAACTTGCGTGTAAACGCTAGCTGAAGAAGTAGCAGTAGCGTGTAGATTCCAAATTTTTTTTGAGGCAGTCATCCTCTTCCCTGTCAGAATCAGACATTCTCAGGGTTTTTCTGGAATTCTTTCTAAGTCTTGGTTGTTTGCATTCTTGTCTCAGATTGGTTTTTTTTACGAATTTTTTCCTTACATTGTTTGCTTTTTCTATTAAAGAGAGTGTCCAAGCCTTCAAGAGATCATGGTTCTCAATATCAATGGTCTCTTCCTAGTTTGGATTGTCTGTTGTTATTTTTTTTAGAGATTTAGAGATACATGCGGCCTGTAGAAGGTTAGCATGCGTGTACACGCCCTCTGGCTCTATATAGCTCACATTCACACGCTTGCTGTTGGATTATCAGTAGCATGCTTATGCATGATAGTTTTTGTTGAGGGTAAGGCAGTCATCCTTTCCCTTGACATGAGTTATACCTCTCAGGTTTTTGAATCTCTGTCCTAGCAGTCAGTAGCTTAGGGTTGATCTTAGCCTTAGCTTGCTTTTTTTTATTTAAAAGTTGTCATTAACATTTTTTTCTTTAGGGTTTTTAGACAAGTGTGAGTCATTTTTTAAGTTGCTAGTGTGTAATTTCTTGAAGTGATTCTTTGCGATCTGCGATTGGGCCAGAATTGTTTTTCTTGGTTTTTTACTTGTTGGTATTTTTCCTTTTTTCTTTATCAACATTTAAATAAAAAAAAAAAATCTCTTTCATTTTCTTGTTTGGTTGAAAAGTGTGATTTTGCATTAGTAGCCAGGGAAAAATATTTGTTTTCTTAAGTTCTTGATAGTTTACTTAGATCATAAGTAGATTGTAGTCGAGTGAAATCCTTCTTTAAGTTTGTTGATTCAAAAGATCTTAGAAAAATAAAAATAAAAATTTTGAAAAGTTGTTGGGAATTTGCGTTAAGTGAAATTTTTGTTTCCAGCTTTTTGTTCATTTTTTTACTTTCGTCTTTCAAAACATCATCAGTTTCACTTTCATACCCCTTGACATAAGATAACCCATAAAATTAACACTAAATCTAAAATTTATTAGACTTTTATGTTTGTAGGGTTAACCAACTAGTTCAGGATTAAGGCCTTGGATTAGGTTGGAGAGGAAACTCTTCAAGGCCATTAAAATCAAACATTGGAGTCTGAGTTAGGGAGTGTCTAAGTCTAGTAGCATGAAAGTTATCCAAGACCCCCCTATAACACAGGGGATAAACACGAGGTCACATGCGGAAAGGTAGCAGAGATAACCCCTCCAAAGATGGACCAATCGTAGTGGAGAACACATATAGAGGGCTTGTTTTGGGATTCCGTCGATTGCATTTTCCACGGTGCTTCGTGGGTCTCGAATCTGTTTGAGGTCCTCAGTTGTCTTCCAAACCACTTGCTTTCGATACCCTTGATAGGTTTCATGCTCGATACCCTGCTCATTGTGGTCTACCCGACTTTCGACTGTACCTGCCTGGTGATTGTTCGCGTGCTGGCAACCTAGTTGCCTATCTTTTTTAGGGACATACACAGGTGACTGCGGGGGTATACCACGGTACCTAGGACAGACATCGGGCCATGATTTATAGAGTATACCTAAAGGGTGCTTCCATTTTCGAGTTTCACTTGCATCGGTAAGTTTATCTAGTGTTGGTTGTTGTAACTGTTCTTCCAATTAATTTAGTGTTTGCCTATCGTATCTTCTAGGGACTTTTTTAGTGTGTGTTGTTTTTGAATGGTTAGACTACCATAGTGTGTATTTTTTCTTCTCACACAGTGGAGGATCACAAGCTCCACTGGTCACGAAGGCTTCTTGGCCTACCTCCATTTACACTAGAGCCACCCCCACCACCACTAAAGCGAAAGCTAGACCAACAAGGGTCTTTTGAAGAGATCGGGTCACAAGAAATTGTGCTCAACCAACATCCAGAGGAATTAACCGTTTTATACCTTGGAGTGCAAGCTTTTGGTCTAGTTGAAACCTCCACCACTGATATTTCGGCACCCACCATCATACCGATTCATCCTTATGAGTGCCAGACAGTGTCGCACACAATAATGGAAACAAATGTTGTTACTCCTTCTGGGAATTCTTCAATTCCCACTACGGTTATCACCATAGGATAATTTACACCTCATAACCCACCGTCACCGGTCTGAGCCACCATGGTCTCGACCGCCACTACATCACACAGTGGTCCGATCCCGTCTTTGGCGGCGGCCACAACCCCTTTCACACCAAGTGCGACAAGCCCTCCATTCTCATATGGGAGGCCTAGTTCAGGTACAAGTCCTGTACTTTCCTACTCCACTTTACAGACTTAGGTCTAGGGGTAGGGAGCTCTAACGCTCCTTTGCAATGACACATGGGGGGCACTCTTGCTCCTTTTAACACTTTCCCTTACAAGGGAGGTCATATACCTCCTTCATCCCCTTCACTCGGTGGCTTGCATCATCAAACCTTCGGGCAACCTATACACCATAGTTTACTTGGAGCGGGGAGTCAAGGACCACCTTCGCATAGTATGTTGGTAGGTTTGACACCATTTTATTTGTTTGGTGTGTTTGGTAACAATGCCTTCTCGTCATCTACTTTCCCAATTGGGGGCAACCCCGGTTTCGAACAACCTATTCCTATGTAGGGTACTATTATTGCACAAGGGGCACACCCAAGAAATTCTTCCACAGCAGGGCCTTGGAATTCTCGGCAAGGATCAGTTCCCTCGTCAGGAATGCCGATCTGGGGTAATTATTTTCATAATCAATGGAACCTCGGACAAAGCACTATGCCTATCCCCATGGGACCAACATGGAGCAATCCTTCCCAAAGTCCTTTGAATGTAATGCATGCCCAACCATCTATGTCCTATTTTGGAAATACATCGATGATGTCTCCTCACATGCAAAATCCATATGCTGGTCAAGGCCATGGTTTCTACCAGAATCCAGGCCAACAATCGAACTTTTCCTGGCAACCTAGTGCCAGTCAAACTCCAGGCCCATTTTTCCCAGGTTATCACCAAAAACCCAAACTACCCTTCCTGAAAACCTTGCATTTTCCATACTTGACAAGGTTGTTGAATGAACCTATCTGTCACGATCCACGTTGGCCTCCTATGCCGACGAAGTTGCCTTCGAACATCCCAAAGTTTGACGCCAAGCCTAATGAAGATCCAGGAGATCATGTGACTACCTTCCATCTTTGGTGCTCATCTAACTCATTGAAAGACGACTCTGTACAATTGTGATTGTTTCAACGTACTCTCATTGGGAGTGCCACAAAATGGTACATTGAGATCGACCGCTCAAGATACTATTCCTTCAGTGAACTAGCGATGACTTTCCTAAACCATTTCCAGTTCCCTGTGAGATACGATGCTGGCACTGAATTGGTAGACAATTTATTGCAAACTAAAGTGGACCATATCTGTGATCACATTCGATAATGGAGGTGCATAAAGAGTTTAATTAAGGTACCATTCCCACCAACATTCCTGCTTGAGTGATTTCTTAAGTCTTTGGTCCCACATTTGTCCAAAGACATTGCGACGTCGGGAGTATTTTCCAAAGAAGATGCCATCATGAGAGCTCAAAAACTTGAGCTAATCTATTCTCAGTCCAGTTTATTATACGAGATGTTTCCAAATGCACCACGATCAATACTTGATAAAACCAGACAGAGAGACGGACCACATGCCGATGGTATTGTTGGTTCAACACAAACAAAGCCCGCTGAGCAACTAACAAATCAGTTGCAACAATTGTCTATACAACACACAGCAGCCAGCCAAACTACTGCTTTGGCTGCTCCCCCTACTAAAATGTCGGATGTACACACAATGCAATCGACTAATCCAAAGGCCACCCAACAGCCTGAAGGACAGAAAAAACAATGAAAGAAGGGTAAAGGGGATAAGAAACCCACCAATAATGCTGGCGGGGGAAATACTGAGAAATGGAAGGCGAGGCATCCATGCAACCTGTGCGTGGAGGACCACACGAACCACCTTTTTCCCTGGCTTGCAGAGGCCCAAAAGTTTGTGACATAAAAAAAACCTATTGTGTTAACTAATCCTTTCCAACATGGGAAAAATCTAACCCAAGCCTCTGCAAGGACAAAAGGGGGCAGCCAAGGACCCTCTCCGTCTTTGATCCAGATTATTTTCGGCACAAAATGAGAGCGGAGATATAATAAGGAAATGCACAGAGATATTGAAGATATTCAATAATATAACAAAAATGTATCAGAGATGCAACCATAAACACAGATATACAGTAATACATGATTTCTATTAATCAAAGAAATGTACAGAGACTGTAAAAATACAGAGTGAAAGACTCGCTAGAATGGTGGCACCTTATCTCTGAGAAGAGATGTGACAGCTACTCGCATTCACAAGAAGATGGTTACCATGAGGCTCTGAAGGCCCTTTTACAATAAACAATAATTCCAAAAGTCCTAGACATCCAAAAACCTAACCCTAGGAGATGAAGCGCCAAAATTCATGTGGGCCCCGTTTGGGTAAGTTAGTGCATCAACTTCCCGGGGTCGTAACTTTTGCATACGATCTCCGTTTTAGGCATGTGATAGCTCGTTGGAAAGGTATCATCGAGGAGATAAATTTTGGGGGCTCAATAATGCCTTTGGATATCATTGAGAACCTATATCTCAAAAAACATTCATTTAGGCCCTCAAAATGGCCCTGAAAGTTAAAACCTGCTAAAAATAGTAAATTGCCAAAATTGCCATAAAGCTGTTTTGAGCCAGTTGAAAAAGGTGGGTGGCCACCGATATCCACCTGGATCAGTCTTTGAACAACCCCACATCTATGAATGTATATATGGTGAAGGGTGATGCTTTTATATCGACTAGAGCGCATGACTATAGTAAATCAAGCACTTCTGAGAAGGGCAAAGAAGCCGAAATCCCATCTCTTCCTCTATAGATTGAGAAGACGTTGGGTGAAACAATGACACACATCCCCAAAGGTGCATTCAAAAAATCCTCTCACAACCCAAATGCAAGGGCCGCCCAGAACTATTTTGTGGTGGAAGATTTATCACAAACCCCTTGTGCGATGTCCACTTTGGAGGTCCTCCAAATTTTCCCTTCCCAGAGGAAAGCCTTGTTAACCGCTTTAGGATCTACCGAGACTTGTAATACAAGTACAATAATGCTAGATACAACTGACTTAAAACCTCATCTGCCTTACCATGTAGCGTTTTAGATAGTAGTGGCTTAACCCACGAAAAGTTTTACTCAAAATATCTTCCGCACGGTGGTTGATGAGGGTGCCTAGACATGTGTTATGTCATTGGCATGTTGGAAGGCCATTGGCCAACTCGTTTTGTCTCCATCACCTACTCTCCTCACCACTTTCGATGGTCGTTCATTGCGCCCACATGGTATCCTTCTGTCTTTTCCCGTGCAGTTAGGAGGGAAGACCGTGTGTGTCGAAGTAGAGGTAGTCGATGCCCCCCTCAACTATAATCTCTTATTAGGAAGGAGTTGGACTTATTCCATGCAAGCTGTGGTTGCTACATTTTTCCGTGTCTTGTTTTTTCCACACGAGGGACAGATTGTGACCATCGATCAATTGTCTTTCTCTACACCTGACCCTACATTGGGGGCATCCACGGTCCCGATGATTGATAATCCTCAACCAAGTGTCATCAACGTGGGGGTTGGTTTGTGCACATATTTGATGGGTACCTCCGATTACCTACCCCCTCAAGGCGATATCAAGTTTATATCCAACACCATAAAGTTGAGATTTTTCAAGTTTCGTTGTTCCACATGACTTACTGGGATGATTCGTGGATACTTCCTTCTCCATTGGCCATGATGGATGGGATAGGTCACCCGAGCATGTCCATGCCCTTGTCCACAGCTGAAGTAGTGTACTCTTTAGTCCAACAAACTTCAGCTAACACTGATCCAACTCTTACACCAGATTTCAATCCACTTCTAGAGCCTATTTGGGCTCAAGGTTCTCTTGCTGGCACCGATTCGTTAGACTTGGTATTTCCCTTTGAGGAAGCAATAATTGAAGCAATGACTAGTCCGTACAAACCATGGGAAGATCTTCATCACAGATCATACTTCCTCCTAGAGTTAAGCCAAATCTAAGCAGGAGAATTCACCGTGACTATGACGGGAGATCAATCTTGTCCTATTAATCTCTTAGCTACCCACGAAGTTTATGCTGAGGGTAATATGGCAACCATCGCTGAAACCATACCAATCAATATCTCCCGAAACCCTGGCGTCATGGAGAATGTTTTCATCGGAGCTGACTGCTCCCCCGGAGAGATTCAACTCTATACAGATCTTTTCAAAGAATTTCGCGACGTTTTTGCTTGGTCTTATGAGGAAATGCCAGGCATCGATCCAAAAATAGTTGAACATGAAATCACAACATATCCAGATGCCAAGCCTATCCGACAAAAGCTTCACCCAGTTAACCCCAAGAAAGAAGCATCCATTAATGTTGAGGTTGAGAAACTGCTAAAGGCCGGTTTTATCTATCCTATCCATTTGACCCAATGGGTGTCAAACCCCATGCCGGTCAATAAAAAACAAGGCACAATTCGTGTTTGTACAGACTTCCATGATTTGAACAAGGCCTATCCCAAAGATAATTTTCCCACACCTTTCATCGACCAGATCATTGATGAATGTGTGGGTTGCGAATCCTTTTCTTTCATGGATGGTTTTTCGGAATATAATCAAATCCAAATCAAACCCAAAGACCAACACAAAATTACATTCATCTAGCTATGGGGTACATTCGTGTATCGTAAGATGCCTTTTGGTCTCAAAAATGCTGGAGCCACCTTTCAGTGGGCCATGTCTTTTTCTTTCCATGACCTCAAGCATATAGTCGAGGTCTATTTAGATTATTTAACATCTCGATATCGCAAGAGAATGGATCATCCCACACACATCTGACTTATCTTTGAACGTTGTCGCTACTTTCGGATTCGATTGAATCCAAACAAATGCAACTTTTGCGTAACGTCAGGAAAATTGTTAGGTTTCATAGTGTCAACAACAGGGATCATGGTCGATCCTCTCAAGGTTGAGGCAATAATTCAGTTGCCCCCCCCATGCAAAATCCTTCAACTTCAAAGTCTGTAGGGCAAGGAAAATTTTCTAAGACGCTTTATCGCTAACTATGCCGAGATCACCAAGGGATTTATGCGCTTACTTAAAAAAGACGTTCCCTTTTGTTGGGACGATGCCACTCAATTCTCTTTCACCGTATTGAAACATACACTCACAACTGCCCCTCTGCTCCGACCACCTAACTATAACAAATATTTCTTATTATATTTGGCTGCAACAGAGTTAACCATTGGCATGGTCTTAGTTCAAGAAGATGATTTGTTCACCGAATATGTCATCTATTACCTGAGACGAGGCCTCGTAGGACCGGAACTCAATTATTCTCATATCGAAAAACTTGCATTGGTAGCAGTCCATGTTGTTTAATGGTTCCATCATTATGTTCTGTTTTGCAAGACCACCGTCATTGCTATTGTAAATCCATTTCAGTACATGTTGACACGATGGGTAATAGGCAGAAAAATCAGTAGATGGATAGTCATCCTTCAGGAGTTTGACTTAGATTTCACTTCAGCGAAGTCCAAAAAGTCACTGGTCTTCGCAGAACTTCTTTCAGAACTTCCGGTTGAGTCAGGTGATATTATGCCCGAAGAGTCTCTTATTAGAGGAGATATGTTTTTGATCACCTCTTTGGATCCCTGATACAGAGATATACTTATCTATCTCCAGAATTTGAAGTGCCCCACCACTACTTCTCGTGATGAGCGTCGACACATACACCATCAAGATAAGAATTATCTCATACTCGATGATACATTGTATCAAAGAGGTGTAGACTGCATCCTATGCCGATGTCTCACTCACGAAGAAGTAGTTATCTTTCTTAATGATTGTCATACTGGAGCTTGTGACAGTCATTTATCTGGGTTAGTAACAACCCAAAATATTCTACGAGAAAGGTACTTTTGGCCGACACTTATCAAAGATTGTATCTAATCGGTCAAGAAGTGCCATCCATGCCAAATCTTCTCTTGGAAGATGAGGGCACATCCCGCTCCCATGTTTCCTGTCATCACAGTTGGTCCCTTCACCAAGTGGGGGATTGATTACACTACATGAAACCCTCCTTCAGCAAGGGGGCACCGCTATATCATCATAGCTATAGACTACTTCACGAAGTGGGTTGAGGCTATGCCAACGTTTAAAGATGATGGAGAGACTACAACTCTCTTTTTATTCAACCAGATAATAGCAAGGTTCGACGTCCCAAGAGAGATTGTCACTAACCATGGCAGTCACTTTCAGAACCAGATGATGACCAAGTTAACGTCAAATCTTGGGTTACGGTAGGAACATTCGTCACTCTACTACCCCCAAGCAAATGGTCAAGTGGAAGCTGTGAACAAAACTCTTAAGACCATTCTACAACGAACGATCAACTTAGCCAAGTCAAGTTGGCATTTGATGTTATACTCAGTATTATGGGCTTACAGAACATCTGTTAAGACTGCAACCAATTTCTCACCTTTCCAACTCATTTACGGGCTGGAAGCAGTCTTGCCTATCGAATGTCAGATCCAATCTCTAAAGTTGGCAATACAGTTATTGCCAGACACTTCTCCACTTTAAGAACGGTTAGTATACGTTGAGTAGCGTTGTGATGTAGCCTTGGCCAACAAGACTCACAAACATAAGGTCAAGTGTCAGTATGATAGGTCCATTCATCCTTAGATTTTCTCTGAAGGCGACCTTGTCCTGGTCTATGACCAAGATAAAGACCCCCTGGGGGCAAGAAAAATCAAACCCATGTGGTTCGGACCTTTCATCATAAAAGAGGTTTTAAAAAAGGGCTCTTATCGTCTGGTTGAATTTGAAGGGAATGCTTTGGCGGAGCCTAGAAATGTGCTCTACCTCAAGAAATATTACTCATAAGCAGGTCACTGTGGGTAACTTTTTGTAACATATGTATAGTCTTTGTACTATTACTTTTTAGTTTCTTTTATTGTTATGGATGTATCGTTGATGTTATCTTTCATCACTGTGGCAGATGTCAAGTGATTCTGAGGTGTTCATTGGGTATGCAGATGGTGCTAGTCGACACACTCAGAGGCTTGCCTCCGCAGCCTGGGTAATCTTTACACCTCAAGGCCAGTTATTATCTTCCGAACGTATATTCTTAGGTGACACCACAAATAATGTCGCCAAGTATAGTGCAGTTATTGAGTTTCTTCGTATCTCTTTTTCATTGGGTATCTCTCATCTCCAGGTCTATCTCAACGCTTAACTAGTTGTGTCTCAGTTAAACAGAGTATACCGGGTTCATGATCAAACTTTACACCGATGATTCCTTAGGGTACATCTCTTAGAATGAAACTTTGATTATATTACATATTTTCATGTTACTAGGAGATTAAACCAAGTTACAGATACTCTAGCTAATTAAATTTTAGATTGGCATCTTGCACACATATGAAAGCACATTCACATAAACATGTAAATACATTTTTTTGCACACATGATCCATAAGACACAAAATACAAAAAAACCATATTTAATATCATAAAGTAACCGAAGTACATAGATGGATGCAAGTGCCTCAAAAATATGACCAATAACGAGTCACAGGGCTTCTGCCCTCAAAAAATATATACAAGTAGTGCTCGTGGCACGTAAAAATGTCTAGCTAAGGTTAGGGCCTGTGGGCCCTGTTATACTGATCCACAACGTTGGCTAAACACTGAAACAACGAGACCCAGGTCCATGATTTCCCCACTACATGAGGCTGCATAGATGGTGGCAGGTCCTCAATCTCTACCATCAGGACCGTGCGAGTGAGCGTAGTAAAGTTCCGCTCGACTCGTCTCAATACCCTCTCAACCTCCTTGGCTGGAAGATCTCCTGCTACTGCTGGTCCCCCTGTGACGGCAGGTGCGGCCCCTGGCCGAGGACAATGTTTGTTCCTCGCATAGTCAGCCGGTCACACTGGTCCCACATCTACACACAATGAACACATATCCATCAATTATTCTGGTATATAAAAAAAATGATATATATAACAAAACAACATAAAAATTACATATGTTTAAACACACACACAAAAAAACTACGGGTCTTCTTTTAAGCCCTTTTCAGAACCTATAAACATGAAAAGATTTCCAAGCAATCTTGTGGCCTTTCACACTCGTTAAATTGAAATTTGAAGTCACATCTGTCCGACGGTAGTTTACCCCTTTTTCGGTCCGGACGGTCAACTATACGAACAAAGGTATACTCTATGGAACTTCAGTTCTCTAGAAGAGTACTCTCAAGTATAATTTTATCCCTTTTTCGAGCCTGAGGAACTAAAATTACGAAGAAGGAACCCCCATGGAGTCCATAGTTAAGGTCTTTTCAGACTCCCTAAAATTGAAAAGATTGTCGAGTGACCTTATTCTTTCACACTCATTAAACTGGTCCATAAGAACATTCCTAACAGAGTCCATAATTAAGATTTTTTTAGACTCCTTAAAAATAAAAAAATGGCCGAGTGATCTTGTCCTTATCACACTCGTTAAAATGGTTTTGAATAGACATCTTGTTGGTGCTAGTTTACCCTTTTTTCGAACCAACTAGACTATCTTCGAAAAATGTACCCCAATGGAGTCTCCTTTTATGATTTTTCAGACTCTCTAAATATGAAAAACCACCGAGCTTACCTTTTCCGGGCTCATCAAACTTACATCGAAAGACATTACCATTGTGTGTTTTTTTAACCGGATTTGCATACCTTATACTCCAGCCTTGTAGCACTTTGCTTCTGCATCTTAACACCCTTGGCCCCTGGATGATTTTTCCCAAGTATCATTATTCTGAACATCATTCTTGTCCTGGAGCCTTGAACTTGTATGTTTGTAGCACTTGTTCCTCCATTGTAACGTAACATTCCTTTATTCTTTTTCCAAAATCATTGAAAAAGAGAAAAAAATCAAATATACCCCAAAAAGAGGAAGGGAAAAGTATTTTCTTTATTGGCAGCATAATGAGTCACCCTTGGATAAAGCACATCTATTTGTTTTTTCATCAAACTATAGGATGTAATACGACCTTAGGAAGCTATTCTCACTACATAGAGTTGTGTCCTCCTCCATTTGGTTATTCTTCCAAACATATGGAGAGTTTGTGTTGCCTCCTGCTTTGTAAAATTATGATGAATGCCATGCTGCCTAAGTTTCATCATTTGTCGTGTTGTTGTCCAAGGAAAGTTTCTACCAAGCTTGAGTCAGCCCCCCTACAATTTGTCTCTTTCCCTCATACCCGACCATCCTGAATGTCCAATCAAGTCCTTGTTCGAAATCAATGAAGCCTTCAGTCTGATCATCAAGATTATCTAGTACATGACCGACGAGCCGTCGAAGACCTCTGGGTAGTGAAGTCGTACACTCATATTACACTCCTATCTGAGTTTTGAAGATTTTGAAGTTGTTGCTCGAGCTCTGAAGACCGCATCTCCAGCCATCAGGCCGTATTAGCTTCTAGAAGATGGATACTCTATATGTATATGTTTTTGATTTCGAGATGTAGCTCCGCTGTGTATTGTTCGTGGCTACACTTTATATAGTTATTTGACATGGATCTACAGTGTATTTGATTGATAGCCATGATTCTATTTTATCCCGAGCATGGGTATGCCCGCCTCGGTGAGACATTTGTTATTTTTCAGATGACACCTCCCGGTTCCTAGTCCCTGGGCTCACTTGTTTGGCACATTAGTAAAGATTGGTAATGTATTTCAGCCATCAGATGCTCTTCTAACCCCTCACACATTAGGGGTCATATGTTATAACCCTAATTTGCACCATACATGATTACCTGGCATCAGGCCATCTCAGATCCCTTCTTTGCCAAAGCACTGCTGAACAACTCTTTACAAAACCTCTTTTATAAAGGCCCACATGCCCTACTCCATTACTGCATGTGTGTACATGCTAGATGACCTAAAACAACCCACATGGACCAACAAAAGCATGAAAAAAGGAAAGTTGCCGACGGAACACACAACTTTGGGTGAGTTAACTGAAACTCCTGGCCATGCATGGCCCAGGGTTTGTCCAAATACCTAGCTTCTTCTAGCCTATAAAAGAAGGGATAGGGGTCCCATTTGGAGGAGGAGAAAATGAGTAAAGAAACTCTGCCCAATTTCATATTCCCATTTTCCCAACCCTTTAGCCATCCTTGTGCAAGAAGAGATACAAAGCAAAGAAGTTGGAGGAAATTTGAAGAGGAGCCCAAGATCAGGATTCACAGAGCAGTGGCTGGTCTCGACATTGTAAGTTGATTCATTAAATTTAATAATAAATAAATGCTTTTCCCGTCCCACTATATGAGTTCTTCATAGTTCTGTAAATATATGTTTGAATCTCTAACCCATTAGTCTGTAGGTAAAATGCATGTGTAGTTTGTTGCTTGTTTTGTATGCATGTCAGCCTTGGAAGGAGAGCTCCCAACAAGCGATCAAGCGTGAAGAAGGATTGACATCGACCATACAGAACAAGGTATGTTGGTCTAACCATGTATTTTCTGAAAATAAATGGGGATTAAGTCTGGGACGAAAGTAGAAAGCAATTTTCTTTTGGTCATATCTGCATGCATACTATAACCCTATTTGCTAGTCCGCAGGGGGATTTCCCACCACAACACCCAACCCATTGGGGAAGATATAAAATCACCTTTGAGGGATAAGGAGAGGAGAAGTATTTTGGTGCAAGGTTATGTTATTGAGATCTAACAAGCTTCCCTATCTTTATTATCCTCTTAGTAACATCCCCCAATCTGGAAACTCCTTTTCCAATGTTTCTTCCCTTCTTATATAATCATAGGCTGTCTCCTTATCCCTATTTGGGCTATCCAAGGAAGAGTATTGTGTCTTCTTTGATGCTTGAAGGATTTTAGGAGGAACTCGAGCAGTTGGCTCCAAAGCAATGCCAGAAGAGAGTTAGGTTGTAACTAACCTTCATATTTGGTGTTAATAGAAGAGATCTCTTTACCTCCAATTGTGTATTCATTGCAATATTGTGTGTCTTTTCTTTGTAATAACTACCTCGTAGCAGTGTTTGTCTTTATTTCATAACGACCTCGTAGAAATGCTTGTCTTGATTTCATTTTTCTTGCAAGTTTCGGTAAATATTCAGGAGCTCTTCAAAAAGTAGGAGCGGGGATCGACATCAAATAAGAGAATTAAGGTGCACTCTATTTCCTTATTTCTTTCCCTACTCTCTCCTAGAAAAAGTAGTTATTCTTTCAGTTTTGCATGCTTGTTCATGAGGGAGTATTTCAGCCTTCTTAATATAGTCTTGATCTCTTGTGATTTGACCCGAAATCATGAGGGAAAAAATTCCTTAATCAGAATTGGCGACCATACTAGGGATTCTCCTAGTTTGAGTCAATTTGGTTAGGTTCCCTTTCTTGTTTCTTTCCTTGTTGTGTTTTCTCAGTTTTTTCACAGATTTTTTAGCCTCCCAGGAATTTTTATTAAGTCCTAAAGCCCTCTATACTAGAGTGGATTTTTATTTTTCTGAGCTTTCCTAGCCATCCACGTGTTGTTGTTCTACAAAATGCGTACATCTGTGAGTTGCACTTATACATCCCACGAATATTCATGAGTTGGATTGCATATAGTCCCAGACCTGTATTAAATTGGAGTTTTAAGAACAAAATCCTCTTTATTTATGGGTTTATGGCTTGGTTTGCTCAGTTATTTGGGTTGTCTTGAGTCTCTTCTTGGCTTTTCTTTGTTGAAATATGAAAGTGTATTATACAAAAAAATATAAGATATTTCTTGAGTTGTTTTGTATAAGGTCTGTCTGGTTGATTGGAAGATCATCCTTGTTAGTCTGAACGTCCAGACTCACTGATTTTTTAGTGGTTTCCTGGCTGAGTGCTTCTATCTCTTTACCTACTTATCCTTGTTTCAAAAAGAAAAAAAATGAAATTCTTTGTTTTTATTTTCTTTTGTAAATGAAAAAGTACAAAAAAAAACGTGTTTTCTTTCTTCTCCTTTCTTGAACCCTTGCCTCTAATCATTGCAAGAAAAGAGTTAGTTATTTAGCATTCAGGTAGTTACCTTTTATAGTGCTTTGGTAGTGGTAGGATTTCATTGGAAATAAAAAATAATCTAGTGTGCATGTTTTGCATTCTTGTTTGCATTGGGTTTTTGAAAATAAAATTGTAGTTTGCATTTCAAGGTGTCTTAAATATTACATTCAAAATGTTTTTCTTTCATTGAAAAGAAAAAGAGTTTGTTTTATAAGCGTAGTTGCATCCATTTTTTCATATGAAGAAAATGCATTTTGTTCTTATTTTGCATTACTTTTGGATTAAGTCAGAACATCACCAAAGTTGCATCCACACCCTTCCCAAGTAAATAACAACCAATTAAAATGAATGCGTAACTAAAATCTATTTGAAATTTTCATTTTTCTAGGGTGAACAAACAAGTTTAGGCTAGGGCCTTGGTATAGGTTGGACAGTAAATTTCTCCAAGGCCACTAAACCAAGATAAGTTTTTGAGATAGGGAGTCAAGAATAAGGCATAAATCCTTACTTCTTTTGATCTCTAGACCAAATAAATTTGTAACAAAGATGAATAATGGATTCCATAACTCCTTTTAGGACCTAGGCAAGAAATATTTAGTACAATAGAATCACTTCCAAGACTACTATTACCAATACCAGACAACCTCCTCTAGAGAGCCACATGTTGCACCAGGTGATTACTTTATTTTCAACTTTAGCAATCGACCACTACTAGTCACATTTTTTTATACAGGTTTGTTTTCAAAAAGAAACCTAGATACTCCATTCGATATTCTAAATTAGTTATATGAAAACGAAATAACTGGAAAAAAAATTGGATCTTTTCCTACTCATATACCCCCCATAGAGTAATCATGGATTTTCCATATTTATTACAATACCAATTGCCTTACAAAATAAATCTTGAATTCCTTTGAACTTCTCAATTACCCTTCTAGTGCCTTCATAT
>ML780736.1:268626-311747 GCA_009831015.1 Picea engelmannii
AAGCAAGGATTGCTTGAGGAGTTTTATCCTTCCATAAGGATTAATATATGGTGTTACCCTACCTCAAGGGTTTTCTCTATTTCTTGTGTTCATATTATGGTGAATGGTTTATGGTTTATTCTTGGTATTATTGAAGTATATTTTCAGATATGGTATAGGTACTTAACATCTTGAGTCTCTTCTTGGCTTTGTTTTGTTGAAATCTTAAAGTGTATTATACAGAAAAATATAAGATCTTTCTTTAGTTGTTTTGTATAAGGTTTGTCTAGTTGATTGGAAGATCATCCTTGTTAGTCTGAACGTCCAGAATCACTGATTTTTCAGTGGTTTCCTGGCTGAGCGCTTTCTATCTCTTTACCTACTTCTCCTTGTTTCAAAAAGAAAAAAAAAAAGAAATTATTTGTTTTTATTTTCTTTTGTAAATGAAAAAGAACAACGTTTTTTCTTTCTTCTCCTTTCTTGAACCCTTGCATCTAATCATCGCAAGAAAAGAGTTAGTTATTTAGCATTCAGATAGTTACCTTTTATAGTGCTTTGGTAGTGGTAGGATTTCATTGGAAATAAAAAATAATCTAGTGTGCATGTTTTGCATTCTTGTTTGCATTGGGTTTTTGAAAATAAAATTGTAGTTTGCATTTCAAGGTGTCTTAAATATTACATTCAAAATGTTTTTCTTTCATTGAAAAGAAAAAGAGTTTGTTTTATAAGCGTAGTTGCATCCATTTTTTCATTTGAAGAAAATGCATTGTGTTCTTATTTTGCATTACTTTTGGATTAAGTCAAAACATCACCAAAGTTGCATCCGCACCCTTCCCAAGTAAATAAAAACCAATTAAAATGAATGCGCAACTAAAATCTATTTGAAACTTTCATTTTTCTAGGGTGAACAAACAAGTTTAGGCTAGGGCCTTGGTATAGGTTGGACAGTAAATTTCTCTAAGGCCACTAAACCAAGATAAGTGTTTGAGATAGGGAGTTAAGAATCCAGTTGCCGTATAGGTTGGTATGGAAGCTCCTCTAACACATGAGTTAAACATGAGGTCATGTAAGGAATAGACGAGGAAATTCCCCTCAAAATATGGACCGAGCGTAGTGGAGAGATCGTGTATTAAGGGTTTCGATCATGCCCATACCTCTATGAGAGGCAGTGCTTTAGAGGCTTTAGGCTTTGCTACCTTTCCCACAAGTTCAATCCCTGGTGTTAAATATTCCCACTAGGCACCGAATGCGAGCTTGTAATCATAGTTTCTTCTCCTAGGTATATCATAGGTTGACTGCGGGGGGTTGTCATAGTACCTGGGTAATAACTTGTATAACACACTTTAGTACTACTGGAGGATGCCCTGTGAAGCGTGGGTACTTGCACCAGATAAGGTTGATCTGTGGAGGTTAGGATAACTACTTCTCATATGTTCGTACATTGGTCCACGTGACTTAATCAACTCGTGCCTCCATTCGAAAGGGCTCCAACCCACTTTGTTGTTATTCCGGTCTCAAGACCTAATCCACTTGAGTAAAAATATTGAAAAATGTGTTTGTGTTTGTGTTTTTATTGTATTTTAGGGCTTTGTAGTGGTGTGATTGGTGAACATAGTTCGAATTTAGGAAGACGAGTAGGTTTTCACTGAGAGCTAATCCCTCAAAGTGGCCAACCAACACCCCAAATATAGAGGAGAATTAAAGGCCTTCCTCTTGAGGAAGAGGTTAGGAATAATTCTCCCTCACCTCCACAAAGGCGTCGACTTGATCGATTTGACACTTTCATATCGATTGGTCAGACTGAGATCATAGAAATTGATCCTCCGAAAGTCAACTCTTCAGAACTAGAGGAGGTAATTTTTGAGGATCTTGGTGGTGAGGAGTTAAACCCTCATTTCAATCCTCCGTTATCTATGACTTTTTCATTTCCAATCATAAAAGTCCCACCTCCTAGTTTGAACTTTGCTAATAGTATCCCTCTCCATTGGGCCGCTATGGACAATGCTCAACTAGTGTCAAGGTCAGGATCCCTTGCAACTCCCACCTCGAAGATAGTTACCGGGGGAATATATCCTCCTGGTATGTCGGGTAAATGAAAAGTGTGGTTCAATCCACCATCGTCACGTCGACCAGTAGAATTGCCTTATCGGTCCTCGGTCCCACTCAGTTTTCGAGTGCAACTGCATCATTTTCATCAACAACGAATGATTTATCTTAGATAATGTCATTGATGGACACACTTAATGCGTTGGTTAGTTCTCAGTCAGTGCTCCAATATTTGAATGTTGGTGCAGGGAGCACCTCATCTCCTTACCAAGTTGTTTCTTGGGGCGAGGGTCACATTCCTCCATCAACCCCATTCGTCAGAAATAGATATTTCCAATATTCCATCCCTAAACCCGCATGAGACTGGGGTGACTCTATGAGTATCAGATCTCAATCTGCTAGTATGTCGTCTACATTGACCTTGTTCACACTTTACAATGAGTTCCAGAGCAACCCTTTCACCGCATCAACCCCATTCATTTAAAACAGATCTTTGCAATATTCCATCCCTAAAACCGCATGGGACTGGGGTGCCTCTATGAGTATCAGATCTCAATCTATTAGTATGTTGTCTACATCGAACCCATTCACACTTTACAGTGGGTTCTAGAGAAACCCTTTCACCGCTTCCGCATTGTCCGTAGGGCGAAACCCCTTCCAAGGTCAATCCACCCACTAGTTAGGATATTTTTCCTCAAAAGGGGTGTCATTGGGGAGTACCCCTCTCTATATCTAATGGAATCCCTCTCAAGGGATTTCACAAGGGGTCAACCCCTTTCCCGGTTAGTCTACCCCACACCAAGATTTGTTCCTATGCATGGGGGGTCCGTTGGGGGAAAACTTGGTTATTATTTTTGGAATCAGATGGGTCAAGGTGTTCCTATGTTTAACTAGGGCCAACAATGTTTCATCCCAAGATCTAGTTCAATATAAAACTCTTTCTGGCAAACTCGTGCCAGTTACAACCCATGACCTTCATTTTCAGGTTTCCAATCAGTCAATCACGTAGCCTAGGTTACCATTTCTGGAAACACTGCATTTTCCAGACTTGTCCAAGTTGATGAATGATCCCATTCATCATGAACCTATTTTTCCTATAGTCCCAACCAAAATATCTTCAGACATACCCAAATTCAAAGGGAAAAGTGGCAAGGATCCACATGGCCATGTTATGATGTTCCACTTGTGGTGTTCATCCAACTCACTCAATGATGATTCAATTATGTTGGGTTTGTTCCAGCGTACTCTCACTGGAGGTGCTTCCAAGTGGTATATTGAACTTGAGAGGGGGAAGTACTTGACTTTCGGTGATTTAGCCATGGTTTTCCTAAACCGTTTCCAACTCCCTATTTGGTATGATGCCGAGACAAAACTGTTGCCCAATTTTGAGAAAGATAATTCCATGCACATTTCTGATCACATTAAGGAATGGAGGAGAAGGAAAATATTGATTAAGGCTATAGTTCCACCAGAGTTCCTCCTTGAATCTTTCCTGAAATCTCTACTCTCCTATATTTCGAAAGATGTTGCAACTTCAGGGGTGTTTTCGGAGGAACATGCAATCTTTCAGGAGTAGAAATTAGAGCTCATATACTCTCAATTGAGCATGCTCTATGATATTATTCCAAATGCGTTGAGGTATAATCTTGAATTGGAAAATCCAAAGTCAAACCCACATACCGACGACATAGTGGGTTCCACTCAAACTAAAGCCACAGACCTAGCTACAAGCCATATGCAAAACTTGCTATTCAACAACCTACGGCTAGTCCAGCCTCTGGCTCAGCCACCCTCACCACCTAGTATTTGGATGTATATTATATGCAAACAAAGAATTTGAAGGGTTCTCAACAACCCATAAAGAAGAAAAAAGGCAAGGGTAAGAAGGGTAGTGAGGAAAATAACAAAAAATCTGATAATGAGTGTTGATGGGGCCAAAGATGAAAAAATGAAGGTGAAATTTCCTTGCAAGATTTGTGAGTAAGATCAACTTACACATCAGTTCCCACGAATGGAATAATATCAACATATTTTAAAGTTGAATCAACAACAACAACTTGCCGTGTTGAGGAATACCTTTCCATAAGGTAAGAATTTGTAGGGTGGTTCTTCCAACTTCAACCCACAAGGGGGTGCTTCAAGTGTGCCTTCTTCAAATGGATATCAAGTAGAAGTAAATATTCTTAAACACTCAAAGCTAAATGATGTAAATTTTTCGACAAGATTTAGGAGTTATGATAATCCAGAGTCAACCGCGAAGGGTAAGAAAAATTCAGATGATCAAGCCCTTCTCCACATAGAGAAGCCTCATAAAGAGACAAAACCATGCATAACTAAGGGTGTTTATAAACATATAATACATAAACCCAATGTAAGAGTCGCGACCAATTATTCAATTGTCAAAGATTTGGCTCAGGCACCATGTGCAACGTCCACTTTGGAGGTACTCCAAAGTTTTCCCTCACAGTGCGCTTCATTTTTGTCGGTTATAAGAGCTGTTTATTCTTCCAATCATATCATAATGAAGTTTGATGTTACTGACGTGAGCCCCCACCTTCCATATATTGTATCTTTTCACATTAGGTTTGTTTGCAACAATATTTTGGTTAAGAGAACCGTCATTGATGAGGGTGCTTCAACATGCATAATGTCCTTTCCATGTTGGAAAGCTATCGATTCTCCTGAGCTTACCCCCTCTCTGACACTCTTGACTACCTTCAATCGAAATTCACTTCAAACACATGGTATGATTCCTTATTTTTTAGTTACACTAGGGGGAAAATCCATTTGCATGGAGGTTGAAGTAGTCAACGCGTCGGTAGACTATAATCTGTTGTTAGGAAGAAGTTGGACATATGCCATGATGGTTGTTGTTTCAATAGTATTTTGGATTATATGTTTTCCCCATGGGGGAAGAATTGTCACCATTTATCAAGTGGCATCCAACGTTTCTGATGTGACAACTAGCCCCGAGACCACCTTCCCCTGGATCAAAAACTCCGAGGTGGCAACTGAGAGTATCGGTTGTGGATTGTATCCTTCGCTCATGGGATCTTTTGATTTTTCTGTACCGATTTCGTATGTTCGATCCACTTCAGTTGGATTTCACAGACCATATTATAAGACTCCTGTCAATAGGTTCGTCTCATTTAGAATGTCGTATATGCATGACCCATGGATGATTCCCTCACCATCTAGTTCAGTTGAAGGTTGGGTCCATGTCGGGATGGACGAAAATTTGTCTATAGTTGAAGTAGCTTATCAAGCCATTCAATAGACCACATTAGAGCCAGATCAAACTCCCATAGTCATGGAGGAGGATGATTTTTTTTCTGAGCCTCTTTGGGCTCAAAATGATTCGAGATCTCAGGATTGTCTAGATACCATCTTTCCATCGGACGAAGCAATTATTGAGGGAATGGTCAGATCTTAAATTCCATGGGGGTATCTGCATCATAGATCATATTTCCTCCATGAACTTGGTCAAATAGAGAATGGAGAGTTTAAGTCATCCATTATTGGAAGTGTTGATGGGGTAGTCAATCCCTTGGCTAGGCATGGTGTCTATACCAAAGGAAAATGACTGATATATTGGAGACGATCCCAGTCAATATCTCTATGAATATCGATGTCGTCGAAAACATATTTATTGGAGTATAATGCTCGCAAGACAAGATCGTTCAGTACATGAAACTTCTTAAATATTTTCAAGACGTTTTTGCATGGTATTATGAGGAAATACTTGGCATTGATCCTCAGATAGTTAAACATTAAATTCTAACCTACGAAAAATGAAAAGTTGGTTTGAAAAAAGTTGAGACTTGTAAACCCTAGGAAGGCAGCGAAAATCAAAGAAAAAGTAGAAAAATTGCTTAATGCAGGTTTTATCTACCCCATTCCTTTGATGGAATGGGTCTCTAACCATGTTCTAGTTGATTAAAAGAAGGGTACAATTCATGTTTGCATGGATTTCCGGGACTTATAAAAGGCTTGTCCCAAATATAAATTCATGATGCCATTCATTGATAAGATCTTAGATGAGTGTGTAGGGAGAGAAATCATCTCATTTATGGATGGTTTTTCTGGTTACAACTAGATTTAAATTCGTTCGGAAGACCAACACAAAAATCCTTTATATGTCCTTGGGGTACTTTCGCTTACAAGAAAATGTCGTTTGGTCTTAAAAATGATGGTGCAACATTCCAATAGACCATGATGTTTGATTTTCATGACTTGAAGCACATAGTGGAGTCATACTTAGATGATTGTATGGCTCATTCATGGAAAATATCCCAACATCTCCTACACCTCCACTCAGTCTTTGAACAATGTTGTTTCTATCAGATTCGATTGAATCCACACAAGTGTATTTTTTGTGTGACCTCAGGTCATATTTTAGGATTCATCATTTTGATGAAGGGGATCATGGTTTACCCCCTAAAGGTTGAGGCAATAACTCAGATGCCTCCCCCGCGTACAATTAGACAACTTCAGATTCTATAAGGAAAGGGGAATTTCCTCCTGCGATTTGTGATGAACTATGCCAACATAATTTGGCAACAACCGAGTCTTTGATTGGCATGGTTCTAGTTCAGGAGGATGATGAGCTCTAGGAGAATGTCATCTATTATTTGAGCCATGCATTGATGGGTCCTGAACTCAAGTACTCGCACATTGAGAAACTGGCACTGACAACATTTCGTGCTGTCCATCAGCTTCAACACTATATCCTACTACATAAGACAACCATCATTGCCACCGTTAATCCATTCCAATATGTTTTTACTAGGAGAATTATTGGCAGGAAGTACAACAAGTGGATTGTTGTGCTTCAGGAATTCAATTTGGCTTTTTCATCTGTGAAATCTAAGAAGTCTTTAGTATTCTCCGAGTGAATTTCTAATCTTCCAGTCGAATATGATGAAAGTGAAATGATGGACTCATTTCTGGATGAGCATATTTTCCTCATCTCTTCATCCAACTTGTGGTATGGGGATATTCTTATATATCTCCAGACTTTGAAGTTCCCTCCAAACTTCTCACAAGACAAGTGACGACAGATTCCTCACATGGCCAAAAACTACCTCATTATCATTGACACGTTGTATAATCATGGGGTGGATTCAATTTTACATCGTTGTTTGAATCTCGAAGAAGCAGAGACTATGTTGAATGACTTCCATAGTGGATCATGTGGTGGTCACCTATCTGAGTTAGAGAAAGCCTGAAATATTTTGTGCACTGGGTACCTCTGGCCCATGATATTCAAAGATTGCATTGTGGTGGTAAAGAAGTGCCACCCATGTCAAATCTTCACTAAGAAAATGTGTGCGCATTCTTCTCCCTTGTTTCTCGTTATTACTATCGGCCCCTTCACCAAGTGGGGGGTAGATTTTATGACATTCCACATGGCTTCATCTAGGGGGAATCATTACATTATCATATCCATTGACTACTTTACTAAGTGGGTCGAGGCTCTGCCAACGTTTTCTAATGACAAGGAAACTGCAACACTTTTCATCTTTAATTAGGTCATAGCTAGGTTTGGGGTTCCGAGAGAGAATGTCACTGACCATGGAAGCCACTTTCAGAACCGCATGATGTCGGAGCTAGAATCCAAAAAAGGATTTAGGAATTATCATTCATCTCCCTAATATCCCTAGGCCAACGGTCAAGTTGAATTCATAAACAAATCACTAAAAAAGATACTAAGAAGAATGGTTAATTCAGCTCAAATGAACTGGAATTTGATGCTTTATCCAACATTATGCGCTTACTGGACCTCAATCAAAACTGCCACTAGATTTTCTCCTTACCAACTTGTTCATGGAGTGGAAGCAGTTTTGTCGATTGAATGTGAGATTCCTTCACTTGAAATCACAGTTGAGCTCCTTCCTGACACATATCAGCTCGAAGAGCGCCTAGTTTATCTTGAACATCTTGACGAGAAACATCGATATGCAACTTTAGAAAACTAAGCACACAAGAAGCGTGTCAATCATTAGTATGATAAAACCATCCATCCTAGTGTTTTCTCTAAGAGAGACCTTGTGTTGGTTTATGACCAGGTGATGCATCCCCCCTACCCTCCTGGGTTTTTGCAACCTCCCGGTCTAGGATATTTCAATATGCTGAGTCGAATTGACTCTTTGGGCCTTTTCTAGACCCTTATTAATATTACAAAGGTCCCCTTTCCTTATGTGCGCAGGTCCTGACAGAACTGCTGGCTATTCCCGCGTGCTTCCAAAACACCAAGTTTCGGGCACTAGCCCCTTTTTCATTATCCCTTTCCTTCATATGGCCCAGGGCCCTGGGCTATGTTCTTACGCAAACGCATGATTGCGGGCACAGGAAATAGTGGTTTTAGACCAACCCGCTTTTCTCCTCGCAATTCACCTTCAACTGCCATGTATCCCTTTGTTAAAACTATGGTTGAAATTGCATCCCACTCAAGAAAATTTAAGACCCAAGCATGTTCTGGCCCCACAATTGAGCACACCATTGATCTACAGTCCCTTGGCGATACCTCTCGAGAAATGAATGTTATTCATCCACCCTTTCCTGCCTTCTTTCCTCCTTCCACGTGCGATCTCATATCTCCACAATCTATCAACACATAAATCCCGTTCAAATCAATAGCTACTGTTGATTCCGCTCTCCGACCTTCGGGAGTCTCAATTCTCAAACTCTCTGCTTTTCCTCGTATAACAATATTCAAGAGTGGAAGATATGCTGACACCTGTCCTCAAAAAATGGATGGTTCTAATGAACTCCAGCTCTCCATCCTTCGGGAGTTCTTGCTCCTTCAAACACCCCTTTCTCCCGGAGTGACATATATTCTTCCACGTGTCCCTCCTTGATGGAAGGCTCTGCTCTCACTTTGGGAATTTGGCCTCCTCAACTAGATCAATGGTCCTTCAATCTCCTCCTTGATCAATGATAGAGATATCCTTTGGGACTTCGGTGCTTTCACCCTCTTCTTTCCTCAGTATTGCTCTATAACCGGAGTTCTAGATTTGGTGCCACATGTCCACTTTCTAATCAATGACAGTCATCTGCTTCAGGACTTCAGCCTTCGGCAATTCCAAATCTCAACAACCACAAATCTCCGAAGTGAATCCTTATGGAGTGTCAGATCCTCTGACATCTATCCTCCCTAATCAAATGAATTTCCAATGGTGTGAATATCCATCCTCCACGTGTCTCCTCATAGATAAACGATCCACGTTCCTTCCTTCAAATCAACGACCCTTAGACGTTTCGGGGTTCGACACTTTGGGACATTCCAAAACACAACTTCACAAAAATCCTGTAGTACGGTTCTTCGAAGTTCAAGATATGGTGACACCTGTCCAACCTAGATCAACGGCTCCCAATTGATTCATTTTTTCGGGCTTCGACGATCTCAAATCTCAAACTTCTCCTTCACTTTTCTCTCGGAGTTACATGCTTTGTCGCCATGTACCCTTTCAAGATCTGATGGTCCATATTTCTCCTTCAGCTCTTCGGCTATTTGACGCTTCGGTTCTTCATCTCTTCGGTGCTTCGTCTCTTTGGCACTTCGGCTCTTCTGTCTTTGGGAGTCTCAATTCCTATGCATCCATTTCTCCCAGAGTGTGTTTACTCAAAATATGAGACCTTTTGAAATGTACCCCTCCTGACGGTCAACAACCAAGATTTACTTCGGTTGTTTCTCCTCCTCTCCTTGTCCAAAAACTTCTGAAGTTGTGGATCTCATGCCACCTGTCGTCCTTGATGATGGACGGTCCCAAATCACTTCGACACTTTGACAAGTCCACTCTCCTGCGTGCACAAGGGTTAAGTCTCATGCACTTACCTTTGGATCCAACGGTTGTTGGTCCTTCTCACTTAGATCCAATGAATCGGATATGTTCCTCTCCTCTGCACTTCCTTTGTTCACTGGATGTAGATCTCACAGTCTAGGCTCTTCCCTACAAATGATCAGACGGTTGTTATCACTCTTCCTCTTGAGATTTTGACTTCTCCTATCTTGGAATATTTTGTAAGTGTTTAAAGGTTTCATCCTTAGAAATTTCTCCTGCGAACCTGACTATCTTGGGTCTTGTCTTCTCTTTTGAAATCGTTATCTCTTCTGAGCTTTAGGACTTGGAATAAGTACGAATCCCATTCACTCCTTGCATTATCTCTTATAATCTTTATCCTTAGATGATTTTGATTTCCCACACACTCCTTTCATTTCTAGGATTTTGTTAAACTCAGATCGAAGGAATTCTTGACAACAAATTCATCTCTCCCTCCCGACGTCCTCCTACTCAAATAAAACCTTGCTAAGCATTTTCTATAGAGTGTTCAAAAAATCCGTGAGTGTCTTCCTCTGATGCTCTCTGTGCACACTTGCACCCACTCGATACCCACCTGGTAGAGCTCTACAAAGTTCTCAGTAACTCTATTTCCCTCTGTGCTTTCTCTCCATAGTTCCTCCTCCAAGGTATTCAGTAACCTTTAGGTTCCTCTTGAATTCATGATCTCTCTGGTGTGCCCTCCTAGCATGTTCTCTTCTGACTCCATAGAGTTTAGATGCACACTCCTTGCGTTGGCTACAGAACCTCTGGTGTTCTGTTGTGTACTCCTTGCACAGCCTAAAGAACCTAGAATGATACTTCAAATTCAAACAAAGATAAATAAATTTATCTTCCTACTGCAGATGAAACCTATCATACACCTACAACATATATTAACACACAAATAACATTCACAAAATACAAATAATTCATAAACACATCATGTGTAGGAAAAACTATTTTTCTTTGTATTAAGATGAATGTCTGTTTACAAATGTGTACATAGACTGGACTACAACAGAGTCTCGGTTCCTTCTCTCATACTCCTAATTCTCCTAATGGAATTTGATACAATATCCACTTACAAAATAGGCCTCTATGAGCTTATCTTCTCCACCTAACCTCATCTATTACAATGAAGTTTCATAAATGTCCATCTAGTCTGAATTGAACCTAGAGCCATCAACCTGTCAGCCATTAAAGGCGAATTTAACTTCTACCTGTACAAAGACATGGGTTGGTCTTCACTCGACCTTACAACATGAATCCGTATAGGATTATATTTCAAATTTAAAAATGGGAGGGTTGCTGACTCTCCCTCTCTAAAGTGCGTGCTGATGTGCTGGAATACTGGTGCGTTGCTGAGGTGGAGCGATGATCCTGCATCATACTCCACTCCTCTGAAAATCATGAGCTCCTCTTCTCTAGTGTTGAAATCCTCTTGGATCCCAAACTCTTCCTTGGAGCTGTCCTCTTGCTCCTCTCTAGCTATGTCGTTGCTGTTGTTGCTGATGCTACTTCCTCTTCTCCTTCTTCCCTTCTGTTGTTGCAAGTTATCCTCTGTTCAGCATCCCGTTGCTAACTACTTCTGCTGGCCTCAACATCAGCCTTCTTATATCCTCTATCACTATGTCCAACTACTCCAGTGGATGTCTCTTCTTATGTAGTCTTCTCAGCTACAAGTCTCTCTTATCAGTGGGTAAATCATATTGATCTCCCATATCATTTTCTTCTTCTGTGGCATTATTTCGACACCCTGCTGCAGACTCCAGTTCTGCAGTTTCATCACTAAGTGACTGCCCAACTTCCTCCTCTAACATATTACCTTCTGTCAGCTCCTCTTGTGTTGTTTCAAGACCAACTTCTTCCAACTGCTTCTGGGGCTAGTATGCTCCTTCATCTATCTCCAACCTGATCTGATCGATGTGCTATCTTTGCACTATCACCCTTCTCTCTAGGGATTCCAATTATTCATAAAGATAAACAAAATCCATGATCTTGGCTTCCTCTTCAACTATAGGCCCCGATGATGCAGTCATCTCCTTTTCATCTTCCTGGCTGAAAATTTTGAGCCATTCTTCTGAATGCTCATCTCTTTCTGTTGGGGTAGAAATTGTTTCGTGCTCCATTTCTTCTTCTTTGACAGTTTGTATTGGTTGTCTTTCTTCTTATTCTGCACTTTCATCATGTGCACTAGCCTCAACTTGGTTGTTTGGTAGGAATGTCTTGATCCCTCCAATAATTAGAATGCTCCTTTTATCCTCCTCCTGGATGGTGAAAGTATTTAAATTCTCATCATATTCATTCATATGGTCTACAAACCCACATGAATCTTCACCTATCAACACTCCTTGCTAGTATGAACTCTCAACATAGTCCATGAGACTCTCAAACAATCTCATCTCTTTCCCCTTCCCCACCTAGCAATTTGGAGTTTCTTCTCTTCTACCCACCTGGTAGCTTATGATATCTTCGACAAATCTCATCTCATTGCCCACCTGGAAATTTGAACTTTCATCACTGTCTCTCTGGCAGTATATGAGACCTTTGACTGATCTCTTTCCATTGCCCACCTGGCAACTTGAAATTCCATTTCTTCCCACCTGGTAGTTTACGAAATCCTCTGCTAATATCCTATCATTGCTCACCTAGAAATGTGAATCTCTACTGCTATCCTCTTGACAATATATGATATCTTCCAATGATCTTATTTCATTTCCCACCTGGAAATATGAAAATCCATCTCTTCCCTCCTGGCAGTTTATGAGACCTATAATTGATCTCCCTTCCTCATCACTGAGGGTTTCTTTGACTTCTATCTCACAAATGAAAACCATCTCCTCCTCTATCACTGATATTTTCAACATGACTCAACCACCTCCTTACTATCTGTTGTTGTTGTCTGGCCAACAAATTTTGAACATGCCATTTTTCCTTCTTGTTTAGAGGACATCCATACCTCCATTGTACCTTTGCTTCTTGCTGCATCCTCAATTCTAGTTGTTCCATCCTTTCTCTTATCTCATTGAGATCCATATCCATCTCTAGATTGCATTTCTTCTTGCGACCTTCTCTTCAACCATGCCCATGGACTTCTATATCCATTTCCACCTTTTTCTTTCCCTTTTGACAAGTCTTGTGGATCACTCTACATCTGAGAGCATCTCCATCTTCTCTTACAGCTCACCTGGCTATTTAAATTTTTGTTGCTGCGTACGTGAAAAAACCTTCTCATAGAGCATCAATACTCTGCCTCCCTTTCACCTTTTGTCTACAAGAAAATTTGAACCTCTGATATCATATAATGTTACCAGATCATCTCCTTTCACCTCCTTCTTTTTTGTTGTCTGCAAGCAAAAATCAGGTCTTCTCCTCTTTCTCTTTCGCCTGAAATCTATAGAAAAAAATTCAAGCTCTGATACCACCTGATGAAGCCCCCCTACCCTCCTGGAGTTTTGCAACCTCTCAGTCTAGGATATTTCAATATGCTGAGTCAAATTGAATCTTTGGGCCTTTTATAGACCTCTATTAATATTACACAAGTCCCCTTTCCTTCTATGTGCAGGTCCTGACAGACCGTTGGGTTATTCTAGCGCACTTCCAAAACACCAAGTTTCAGGCGCTAGACACGTTTTCATTATCCATTTCCTTCATATGGCCCTGAGATATGTCCTTGTGCAAATTCATGATTGTGGGCACGGGCAAGAGTGGTTTTAGACCAACCCTCTTTTCTCCTGCAATTCACCTCCATCTGCCATGTATCCCTTGGTTAAAACTATGGTTGAAATTACGGCCCGCTCCAGAAAATTTAAGACCCGAGTATGTTCTTGCCCCACAATTGACCACGACCATTGATATCCAATCCCTTGGAGATGCCTCTTGATCAACGAATTCTATTCATCCCCCTTTTCCTACCTTATTTCCTCCTTCCACGCGTGATCTCAGATCTCCACAATCTATTGACATGTAACTCTTATTCAAATCAATAGTTTTTGTTGATTCCACTCTCCAGCCTTCAGGAGTCTCAATTCTCAAACTCTATGCTTTTCCTCGTATAACAATCTTTCGGAGTGGAATATCTGCTGACACCTGTCCTCAACAAATAGATGGTTTTGATGAACTCTGGCTCTCCGACCTTCGGGAGTTCTTGCTCCTTCAAACACACCTTTCTCTCGGATTTCTTTTTCCTGGAGTGACAACTCTTCTTCCACGTGTCCCGCCTTGATGGATGGATCTACTCTCACTTTAGGAATTTGGCCTCCACAACCAAATCAATGATCCTTCTACCTCCTCCTCAATCAATGATCGAGATATCCTTCGGGAATTCAGTGCTTTCACCCTCTTCATTCCTTCGGAGTGCTTCGTACCCAGAGTTGTAGATCTAGTGCCACACATCCACTTTCTAATCAACAAAAGTCGTCCGCTTCAGGACTTTGGCCTTCGACGATTCCAAATATCAACAACCACAAATATCTGAAGTGAATCCTTCCGGAGTGTCGGATCCTCTAACATCTGTTCTCCCTGGTCCAACGACTATCCAACATAGTGAATATTTAACCTGCACATGTCTCCTCGCAGATCAACGATCCACATTCCTTCCTTCAAATCAATGACCCTTAGATGTTTCAGGCTTCGATGCTTCAGGACATTCTAAAACACAACATCACAAAAATCATGGAGTATGATCCTCCGAAATTCACAATTTGGTGATCTGTGTCCAACCTAGATCAACGACTCCCAACTGCTTCGACTGTTCGGGCTTCGACGATCTCAAATATCAAACTTCTCCTTCACTTTTATCCTGGATTACTTTCTCCCGGACTTCAAGATCCATCTCCATATACCCTTTCTGGGTCTGACGGTCCAAATTTATCCTTCAGCTCTTCAGCTCTTCAGCACTTCGGCTCTTCGGCTCTTCGGTGCTTTGGCTCTTCAGTGCTTTATCTCTTCGGTCTTCCGTAGTCTAAATTCCTATGCATCCATTTCTCCCTGAGTGACTTTACCTGAAATGTGCGACCTCTTGACATGTATCCCTCCCGGTGATCAATGGAGAAGATTTACTTTGTCTGTTTCTCCTCCTCTCCTTGTCCAACAACTTTTGAAGTTGTGGATCTTATGCCAGTTGTCCTCCTTGACGATGGACGGTCCCAATTCACTTCGGGACTTTGGGACTTTGAAAAGTCCACTCTCCTACATACACAAGGGTTAAGTCTCATGCACTTACCTTTGGATCCAATGGTTTTTGGTCCTTCACGCTAAGATCCAATGAATGGGATCTGTTCCTTTACTCTGCACTTCCTTCGTTCACTGGACATAGATATAACGGTCCAGAATCCTCCCTACAACCAATCAGATGATTGCTATCACTCCTCCTCCTGAGATTTTGATTTCTCTCGTCTTGGAATATTTTTTAAGTGTTCAAAGGTTTCGACCTTTGAACTTTCTCCTGTGAACCCGACTATCTTGGGTCTCGTCTTCGCTTTTGAAAGAGTTATCTCTTCAGAGCTTTATGACTTGGAATAAGTATGAATCCCACACACACCTTTCATTATCTCTTATGACATTGATCCTTAGAGGATTTCTATTTCCCACTCACTCCTTGCATTTCTGGGATTTTGTTAAATTCAGATCGAAGGATTTCTTGACAAGAAATTCTTCTCACCCTCCTGGCGTCCTTCTGCTCAAAGCACACCTTGTTGAGCATTTTGTACAAAGTGTTCAACAACTCTATGAGTGTCTTCCTCTGATAATATTCTCTCTGAACTTGACAAAGAGTTCTCTCTGTGCACACTTTCACCCACTCGATACCCACCTCCCAGAGCTCTACAGAGTTCTTAGTCACTCTATTTCCCTCTGTGATTTCACTACACAGTTCCTCCTCCAAGTTATTTAGTAACCTTGAGGTTCCTCTTGAATTTTTGATCGCTCTGGTGCACCCTCCTGGCACGTTCTTTTATGACTCCATAGAGTTCAGATGCAAACTCCTTGTGCTGGCTACATAACCTCCAATGTTATTTTATGCACTCCTTTCATAGCCTAAAGAACCCATAATGATACTTCAAACTCAAAAAAAGATAAATAAATTTATATTCCTATTGCATATGAAACCTATCATACACCTACAACATATATTAACACACATATAACATTCACAGAATACAGATAATTCATAAACACATCATGTACAGGAAAAACTGCTTTTCTATGTATTAAGATGAATGCCTGTTTACAAATGTGTACTTAGACTGGACTACAACAAAGTCTTAGTTCCTTCTCTCCTACTCCTAATTCTCCTAATGGAATCTGATACAATATCCCCTTACAAAAGAGGGATCTACGAGATTATCCTCTCCACCTAACTTCATCTATTACATTGAAGTTTCATAAATGGCCATCTAATCTGAATTGAACCTAGAGCCATCAACTTGTCATCCATTAAAGGAGACCTTAAATTCTTCTTGTACAAAGACATGGCTTGGTCTTCACTCGACCTTAGAACATGAATCTGTATAGGATTATATTTCAAAATTAAAAATGGGAGGGTCGGTGCCTCTCCCTCTCTGAATTGCGCACTAATGTGATGGAATACTAGCACATTGCTGAGGTGGAGCGATGCTCTTGCATCATACTCCACTACTGGGAAAATCATGAGCTCCTTTTCTCTAGCGTTGAAATCCTCCTGGATCCCAAGCTCTTCTTTGGAGCTATCCTCTTGCTCCTCCTCAACTATGTTACTATTGTTGCTACTGCTACTGCTTCCTCTTCTCCTTCTTCCTTGCTGCTGTTGCAGGTTCTCCCCTATTCAACTTCCCTTTGCTGACTTCTTCTGCTTACCTCAACATCGACCTTATTGTCTCCTCTATCACTCTGTCCAGTTGCTCCAGTGGCTGGCTCTTCTTATGCAGTATTCTTGACTGCAAGTCTCCCTTATCAGTGGGTAGTGTTAACAGATATTATGGATCAGTTTTTTTTTTCCCTAGGAATCAACATTCTAGCGAGAAAATGACCGAAGGAGGTGGCTAAAAAACCACACAATACTTTTAATCCTAATTCGGGGCCCCGATGTGAATTTTTGGTGTGGTGTTGTAAAAGTCTTGTAGATCTGAGTGGCTTATATTGGCGCACTTAGATCTACGACGCGCAATCTATATCGGAAACCCCCCCCGGGTGACATTCTACCTTTAACGAGGGGGGGGGGGTCTGAGTTGGTAGTTTCTGAGTGTGAGCACCCCACTATCATGGCACCTCCTCGTTAACTTAGACCCCCCAACCCCCCCCTCACTAAACAACTTACTGCTCCCCCACCTTCAAGTAGACCACTTACTGCCTACGCTTACCGCCTAATATCTGGACAACACCTGTCCTCAACTCACCCATCTCTCTACCTATCATATATCCCTTTTTCTATTCCACCTATCATTTCCTGACATGTGTCTTCCACTTCCCCTCCATTTTGCCTTCCCCTTTTCACTCTGCTCCCTCTCTTCTTTTGACATGTGTCCCCCATGTCACCTCCATCATGTGTTCATGTTTCCCCCCCTGACCACTCACATCCCTCTACCACCACCTCTCCCTTGCCAACTCACTCTGGCACTTTGGCACCTCGGTGCCCATGTTCTAACGCCCATGATTTCCCAATCACCATTTTTTCTTCTCGTCTTTTTGCATGGCTACCAATCACTTGTTGTTCCATGTCAGTTTGCGTCAACCATCTCACCAGCTCCCCCCACTGTCCTCTAGGTCCGCCTGCTATTCTCCCCATAGAAGTCCAGTCATTCACAAGTAGCTACAATCAACATCAAAAGACCAATCATAGTGACAGGTGTTGCACTTGACTTCGGTCATCCCAATCCCAATGAAGTAGTTAATGGAAGTGGGTAAGGTGGTTGATACATTGTATCCTCCTATAAATGGAATTCCAAAAAGGGACCAACCATGTAAGTAGGTTGTCAGGACCAGACTGATAGAGATCGCATCTGACAAAGAAATGCATGGGAAATCTGACAAAGGACTACAAGCATAACCTACCAGAAGATCGCATGCACAATCAACCTGAAAGGGAGCTCATCGAATCAAATCTTTTACTATAGTGGCAAGTTGTTCTAAGTATATGTAGGCATTTTTGTTACTTTGTTATGGTCAATGGTCGAGCTATGCTCCCGCATTGTAATTTTTTTATAAAGCACACTGGTTATATGGTTATGTAATTCGATCTTAGACTTCTGGTTTAATGAAAGTTAGCTTCCGGTTTCCATGCTTTATCCCCTCTATTACTGAATGTTCATGATTGAATGATTCACATGGATGTTTATGATGGAGTTGTAATGGATTTTAGATTATAGCCCGATTATAGCGTTTTCAGTCTCCTAAACTTCGAATCCAAGAAGATCTTGTTTTCTGAGTTTTTCCTCCTTAGGCTGCTGGAGGACCTGTTTTCCAGAGAAGACCTTTCATTTTATCCTCAATTTCCCTCTTTCTCACCCTTACTACAACTTACTGACTAAATTTGAATCGAGACTTCATTTGCGGGTGCATGTTGGTCCAGTTTTCCAAGTTAAAATGATATTATCATGAGCCTGCACCCATTCAACCCCATCTAAAATTGTTCATTGTGACATGTAAACTGATGAGTACTGGGCTTACCTCTTCCACAATCCAGAGGTGACTTTTGGTGCTAAAGTTTTTGGAGCCATTGCCGGGGACGAATTGAAGATTTTCCCTAGGATAGAATGACAAATCTTACTGATTCTGAAGTTGCATCAGAACTCAGTACCATTGAAGATTGAAACTTGTACCTATCAACTCCAATGTATGGAGACTCCACTTTATCAACTGGCTTCGAAAGGCAGACACATGAGGTCTCACCCACAACTGCCGCTAGCCACGCCTGAAGCTGACCCAGAGAAAATTATTAGAAAATCAAAGACCCCTCAAGAAGGTACTTCATCTTTTGAACAAGGTGATTTTGGTAATTTTGATAATCCTCCTTCAGAAACTCCAGTTACTGTTTCTATTTCTCCTATTATCCCATCTACTAGAGTTTCTAGAACTTTGGATTTTGGAAGTTTTCTTGCTGATTTCTCTTCTCCTGGCCTAATTTTGAAAGGAGAAAGGTTCGACACTCCTGTCTCTCCTGAAGTTGTACCATGGCTCAGACCCAAGACCTTAGGAGACTTCCCCACCCCTAGCTTTACTACTCCTCCTTTTAGAGTTGTTGTAGCAAAAGCCTCTGTTCCTACCAACTCTGCAACCTTTTTCCCAAACACTCAATCGTTTCCCTTTTCCCCCCATAAGCACATTTCTAGTCTCACCTGTCTGAACTCCATATCCTTCTGCTTCTCCTCCTATTCACACTCCAATGGTAGGAGATAATCCCCCCATAACTAGAATGGAAACTATAATAGTTGCTAGGTATGCCCCTCTTGTTTTGCCTCAGCCTCTGAATTCCCTCCCAGAAGATGGCTACCTTAAGTAGTTACCTAAGTTCACGGGTGAGGGAGACATAACTGCATAAGCACATCTTGGAGCCTTTTATAGTTTTAGAGATAATCATGCCATAGAGAAGGAAGATATATGGATGAGGATTTTTGTTCATAGCCTTGATGGTGAAGCTAGGAAGTGGTTCATGGCCTTGCCTCCTGGATCTGTTGGCGGGATTGAAGCCCTAGATGAAGCCTTCTTAATAGATTGGGGAGACAAAAAATATATCATGTACTATATTACAGAGTTTGGATCTCTAAAGAAGGAGGAAGGGGAATCTATGTCTGATTTCTCCAAGAGGTTTAATAGAATGTATAATAAAATTCCCACTGAAGTCAACTATAGAAACCTCTACAAGAATTACTTATGCTAGCGCTTTTGATCCTAATTTTTGTCTCTTGTTAAGAGAAAGGAGAGATACTTCCTTGGCTCATATGAAATATGAAACCCTTGAAGTAGAGTCCAATATATTTTTAGTTGATAAGATTATGAGAAAGGATGACAGAGACAGGAGAAAAGGGAGGTCTGAAGCTTTAGCCTCTGGTTCCTCTGTTGTTCATCCTCAAGTTGATGAACCTGCTAAATTAGTAAAATATATGTCTATTGAGATGGAGAAGTTAAGACTTGAAGGAAGATAGAACTATAGAAGTTCACAAAATGTTGATAATAGAGGTAACTTCAGGAAACCTAACAATGCTCCTTAGATTCTTCCAAGAGAGAAGAGAAATAGAGAGAGAAATGATTGGAACATCCAGACCCCTCTCCAAAATAATCTTGTTACGAATGATGAAGGTGAGGATGAAGACCTTGATCCTAAAATTCACTTCCTCAGAGACACCCCCTCCTTTCCTCATTTGACTCAATCTGCATATGAGTAATCTCTGATGGACAACCATCTTAATGAGTTGAGTAAGGGAGACAAGGCCAACAAAAACCCAAACAGATATAATCTGAGGTCCAAGAACAAATAAGGAAAGCTCGATGTTCCTGAGAAGGCTACTAGAGTAGAGAAGCATGCTAAAGATATAGCAGACATCAACACAGGTAAGAAAGACCAAGCCCCCTCTCTAGTAATTAAAGTTCCTATTCCAGAAGTGAAAGAAATCCTAAAGCGCCCTCCCTTTTTTAATTTTGACCATGAAATTCAAAAAATTAGAATTCCTGTACCCCTTTCTGAACTGGTCAAGCATGAAGATTTCAAAAGGAGCCTCTCTAAACTATTGCAATCTGAACCTATGCCTCATTCCATAGACTCAGTAAATTTTCAAGATGAAAAGGCAACAGTTATCTTAGGTCCATTAGTAGAAGACAGAGATGACTCCTCTCCTCCCTTCTATACCTCACTGAACATACATGATAAGGTGTTGCACAACTGTCTGATGGATTCAGGGGCATCCCATAATCTCATGCCCAAAACTGTCATGGATGAACTCCGGTTAGGAATCACAAAATATTACCATGACTTGTATTCTTTTGACTCTAGGAAAGTGAAATGTCTCGTGGTCATCAAGGATCTAGTTGTGACCTTGTTCCAGTCACCCATGAAGAGTGTGGTCATGGATATCGTAGTAGCTGATGTTCCCCCCAAGTTTGGCATGTTATTGTCAAGATCCTAGATAAAATGACTAGGGGGAACCTTACATATGGATCTCTCTTATGCCACCATTTCAGTGTTTAGGGGTGAACATAGAAGACTTTACAGGGAAGCTCAGTTGGCCTACATTATCAGTGATGAAAAAAACCCCACAAACCATCCTATATTTTCTCTTGACACAGATTTGGGATCTATTTTTTTGTAGCTCACTGACACTTCTAATCCTCCTCTGGAAATAAAAAAGAAGCCTATTACTCTTCGTGAAAATTCCCCTCCTATAACCTCTATGTGTAAAATGTTCTTCAATGGAGCCTCTTCTAAGGAAGGTGTTGGTGCTGGAGTGGTTTTCGTTTCACCTGCTCAAGAGACTACAACTCTGTCCTACAAGTTAGAATTTGAAGCTACCAATAATGTGGCAGAGTATGAATCTCTCGTCTTAGGTTTGAGGGTTGCAAAGGACATGGGAATTGAAGAGATATCATTATTTGGGGATGCTGAATTAATTGTCCATCAAGTCAAAAATCTCTACCAAGATAAGTACCCCAGGCTAAGAAGTTATAGAAATGAAGTGTGGGACCTTGTTGAAAGTTTTTTCCTAGCTTTCAACATTTCATTTATTCCAAGAGAAGAAAACATCATGGTTGATTCCTTGGTTGTTTCAGCAAGAAATTTCGGAGTCCCTTTGCCACCAAACTTAGTTATGATGTAGAGGTAAATTACAGACCCTCTATACCTAACAATGTTAAGAATTGGAAAGTGTTTGAGGATGATCTTGGGATCAAAAGATTCCTAGAGACTGTTGATGAGTTTTCTACACTACACATCGATCAAGATCAGGATTCTAAAATTATCCTCATGCTGATGTTTTCTTGAATAAAATCGCTAACCACCATATTGTTCATTTTCCTAGCAATCACATTCCAAAGGGACTAGTCCCTCTAGAAAAAATATTTGATAGAAATGATGTGGCAGTTAAAGTTAAAATTTCCACTGATCATGATGAGGTGACAGAATGCAATATTGGTACAGAGGAAGATCCAAAATTTGTCAAGTTGTCGAGCAGTCTATCAAAGGAACAAAGGGCTGAATATGATGAGCTATTAAAATAATTTTTCGATGTGTTTTCTTGGACATATAAAGATCTCAGAACATACGATACAAGCATCATTAAGCATAATATCTGATTGAAGGAAGAGGCCAAACCATTTAGGTAGAAACTGAGGTAGATAAACCCCATGCTCCTGCCTATCATGGAGAAAGAGGTAAAGAAGCTCTTAGATGCTCAGATTATCATTCCTTTAAGGTATTCTGAATGAGTGGCTAACTTGGTCCTAGTGAGAAAGAAGAGTGGAGAAATAAGACTTTTTGTCTATTTCAGAAACCTAAATAGAAGCTCCAAGAAGGACAACTACACCTTGCCCAAGATGGAGAACATATTACAAAGGGTAACAGGTGCATCCAAGATGTCTATGATTGATGGATTTTCTGGCTACAATCAGATTTTTGTCTTACCTGAGGACAGAGAGAAGACAACTTTCACCACTCCATGGGGTACATTCATGTATGCCAAGATGCTCTTCGGATTGATGAACATAGGAGCAACTTTCCAGCGAGCTATGGACATCACCTTCATTGGGGAAAAGGATGAATTTATAGTCATTTATTTGGATGAAAATACGGTTTTCTCCAGGACTGATAAAGAACATTGTCATCATCTGAGAAAGGTCTTCCAAAAATGCAGAAAATTTGGTCTCTCCCTGAATCACAAGAAGTCATTGTTTGCTATGAGGGAGGGAAAATTACTGGGGCCTAGAGTATCAGTTGAGGGAGTAAATATTGATCCCAATAGGGTGGAAGCCATCCAAACCTTAGAAATTCCTAGGTCGAATAAAGAGGTTCCGTCTTTCTTGGGAAAGATTAATTTTCTGAGGAGGTTTGTTTCTATTTTTGCTGAACTTGTGAAGGACATTAAAATCATGTTGAGGAAAGGAAATGAAATAAAATGGATTGTTGAATATCATAATTCCTTCGATCAAATAAAGAAGGCCATGAACGAAGCACATGTTCTTATCATCCCTGATTACTCCAAATATTTTATGATTTTCTCCTTTTCTTCATTTGACACTATGGAAACCATTTTGTTGCAAAAGAATGAAGAAGGGTTCGAGAAGCCCATTTCCTTTTTTAGCAGGGCATTGAGAGATGCAGAGTTGAAATATGACATCATGGAAAAACAGGCCTATGCTCTGGTTAAGGCTCTCAAATCCTTCAAGGTCTATGTTTTACATTCAAAGGTCATTGCATATGTCCCTTCATCTTCTGTGAAGGATATTCTCATTCAACCCGACATAGATAGGACAAGGAACAAATGGATTGCTAAAATACTTGAATTTGACTTGGAGAGATGAGACCCACTAAGTTGGTTAAGGGTCAAGGTTTAGCCAAGCTGCTGGCTGAAACTAATTGTAAATACTTAGGGGTAAATTTCATCAACAATTTCTCAGAAAATCGGCAGGGTGAGTTGTCTGGTACGAGTTCTCAATTCAGCCCTCCATTAGCAGAATGTTCTTGGTACAAGAACATCATTTTATTTCTACAGAAGTTACAGCCTCCTGATGGCATGGAAAAAAGAAAAGTAAGATACTTAAAGCTTGAGTCAATTAAATATTGCCTCATTGATCAAGTCTTATATTGGAAATATTCTTCGGGGGTGTTGTTGAGATGTTTAGACCCACAGGAAGCCCAAAAAATCATGTATGATTTTCATGATAGTTTGTGTGGGGGACATCACTTCCGGAGAACCATGGCCTACAAGATTCTTATATCTGGATATTTCTGGCCTAGCCTATTCACTGATGTTTGTGCTAAAATAAGGGCTTGTGTCAAGTGTCAAAAATTCTTAGGAAAACAACAGCTCAAGTCCTTGCCTTTGAAGCCTGTGGTGGTTTTAGGACCCTTTCAGTAGTGGGGCCTAGATTTTATCGGGGAAATTCATCTAGCTTCTAGTGGTCAGCACAGGTGGATCTTGATTGCCACAGATTACTTTACCAATTGGATAGAAGTTATCCCCACAAGGAGCGCTTCTCACAAGGTAATCATTGGTTTTCTTGAGGATATTATAGAAAGGTTTGGCTATCTGAAAAGGATTGTCATTGATAATGTTGCATCCTTTAAGGCCAAAACATTGATTCAATACTGTGATCGGTTTGGAATTACATTGATTCACTCAACTATCCTCAAGGAAACAGACTAGCAGAGTCCTCTAACAAGAGCCATATAAAGATCATCAAAATATTGTTAGAGAACCATAATAAAGGATGGGATTCAAAGCTCAAGTTTTCTTTGTGGGTTGACAAAGTGAAAAAAAAGAAATCTCTTGGTGTCTCTCCTTTTCATCTTGTATATGGATTTGAGGTCATATTTCCTTCTCAGCTGGCCTTACCTGTGGAAAAATGCTTCCAAGAATTCCAAGGAGAGCCCAATGATATGATCAGAAGGATACAACAGTTGGTGGAAGTGCAATAGACTAGAGATCAGTTATTGGACAAAGCACATCAACATCAACAGAAGATCAAGGAGGATTTTGACAGGAGAGTAAGAAAGGAGGATTTCTAGCTGGGAGATCTAGTACTCAAATGGGATGCGCCCAAGCAGGACAAAGGCAAGCAAAAGAAATTTGATGCCTTGTGGATCGATCCCTTCAAAATATATGAGAAGTTTCCGAATAATACTTACAGGTTGTAGAATTTGGAGGGTGATGAATTTTTTGGAGGCCCTATAAATGGGAATTTTTTGAAGAAGTTATTTGATTAAGCCATGAATGGGTTACTATGTCATTGTAAATATCGTTTTCTCTTTTATTTTCCGTTTTAATAAAGTGACTCCACGACCCAATATTAAAGGCACTGAAGTTGCAGAAGGAGTTCTTAGAGCCTTGTGGGGAGGTCTATATCCCCCATGGAGCCTAATGTTAACACATATTATGGATCGAGGGTTGTTTTCCCTAAGAACTAACATTCTGGTGAGAAAATGGATGAAGGAGGTGGCTAAAAACCCACAAAATGTGTTTTATCCTAAGTGGGGGCCCTGATGTGACTTTTTGGCGTGGTGTGGTAAAAGGATAGTAGATATGAGTGGATTATATTAATGCACTCAGATATACAATGCACAATCCATATCGAACCCCCCGACATTCTACCTTTAACGAGGGGAGGGGGGGGGTCCGAGTTGGTGGTTTCTGAGTGCGAGCCCCCCACTATCGTGGTGCCTCCTCATTAACTTGGACCCCCCCACACTAAAAAAATTACCTCTTCCCCCCTTTGAGTAGACCTCTTACCGCCTCTGCTTACCACTTGCTCTCCGACCAACACCTATCCTCCACTCACCCATCTCTTTGCCTATCACATCTCCCTTTTTCCTATGTCGCCTATAATTTCCCGACATGTGTCTTCTACTTCCCCTCCATGCCGCCTTCCCCTTTTCACTCCACTCCCTCTCTTCTCCAGACATGTGTCCCCCATGTCACCTCCTTCATGTGGTCGTTCCCCCCCCCCCAAACCACTCACATCCCTCTACCACCACCTCTACCATGCCACATCACCCCGACACTTTGGCACCTTAGTGCCCGCGTTCTAACGTCCATGCTTTCCCAATCACCATTTTTTCATCATGTCTTTTCGCTTGGCCACCAATCACTTGTCGTTCCATGTCGGTTTGCATCAACCATCTTTCCAGCTCCCCCCGTTTTCCTCCAGGTCCACCTACTTTTCTCCCCGCAAAAGTCAAGTTGTGGACAAGTGGTTGCAATTAGCATTGAAAGACTAATCACAGTGACAAGTGTCGTGGTTGACTTCTCCTGTCCCGATCCCAATGAAGCAATTAATGGAAGTGGGTCAGGTGGTTGAGACATCGTCTCCTCCTATAAATGGAATTCTAGAAAGGGACCAACTATGGAAGTAGGCTGTCAGGACCAGATTGACAAAGATCGTGTCTGACAAAGAAATGCATGGGTAGTTTGACAAAGGACTGCAGGCACAACCTACCAGAAGATCACATGCACAATTAACCTGACATGGAGCTCACCGATTCAAATATTTGAATGTAGTGGTGAGTTGTTCTGAGTTTATGTAGGAAGCTTTGTTACTTTATTAGGGTCAATGGTTGAGCTATGCTCCCACATTGTAAAGTTTTTATAAATCACGTTGGTTATATGGTTATGTAATTCGATCTGAGACTTCTAGTTTAATGAAAGTCAACTTCCTATTTCCATGCTTTATTGCCTCTAATACTGAATGTTCATGATTGAAGGATTCACATGGATGTTTATGACTGAGTTGTAATGGATTTTATATTATAGCCCTATTATAGCATTTTCAGTCTCCTGAACTTTGAATCCAAGAAGATCTTGTTTACTAAGTTTTTCCTCCTTAGGTTGTTGGAAGACCTATTGTCCAGAGCATACCTTTCCTTTTCTCCTCAATTTCTTCCTCCTGCTCACCCTTACTACAACTTACTAACTAAAGTTGAATTGAGACCTCATTTGCGGGTGCATGTTGGTCCATTTTTCTGAGTTAAAACTATATTATCCTTAGCCTATTCCCATTCGACCCCCTTTAAAATTGTTCATTGTGACACATAAACTGATGGGTACTGGGCTTACCTCTGTCGCAATACATAGGTGACTTCTGGTACTAACAAGTAGATCATCTTGATCCCCCATATCATTTTCTTCTTCTGTGGCATTATTTCACCACCTTGCTGCAGACTCCAGTTCCGTAGTTTCATCACTGAGTGACTTCCCAACTTCCTCCTATAACATATTACCTTTTGTCAGTTCCTCTTGCATTGATTCAAATTCAACTTCTTCCAACTACTCCTGGGGATGGTATTCTCCTCCATCTATATCCAACCTGATATGATGGATGTGCTGGATTTGCACTATCACCCTTCTCTCTAGGGCTTCCAATTATTCATACAGATCAACAAAATCCATGCTATATGCTTCCTCTTTGGCTGCAGGATCTAGTGTTGCAGTCATCTCCTTTTCATCTTCCTGACTGAAAATTTTGAGCCATTATTATGAATACTCATCTCCTTATGTTGGGGTAGACATCGGTGTCTGCTCCATTCCTCCTATTTGACATTTTCTATTGGTTTTCCTTCTTCTTCTGCTGCACTTTCATCATGTGCACTGGCCTCCACTTGGCTGTTTAGTAGGAATGTCTTGATCCCTCCAATAATCATAATGCTCCTCTGATCCTCCTCCTATATGGTGAAAGTATTTAAATTTTCATCATCTTCATTCATATGGTCTGCAAACCCACATGAATCTTAACATATCATCACTCCTTGCTGGTATGAACTCTCAACAAAGTCCATGAGACTTTCACACAGTCTCATCTATTTCCCCTTGCCCATATGGAAATTTGGGGTTTCTTCTCTTCTTCCCACCTGGAAGCTTATGACATCTTCGGCTAATCTCATCTCATTTCCCACCTGGCAATCTGAACTTTCATCACTATCTCTCTGGAAGTATATGAGACCTCTGACTGATCTCTTTCCATTGCCCACCTAGCAACTTGAAAGTCCATTTTTGCCCACCTAGTAGTTTACGAAATCCATTGCTAATATCATATCATTTCCCACCTGGAAATATGAATTTCCAATATTTTCCTCCTGACAGTCTATGAGATCCTCCAATGATATCATTTTATTTCCCACCTGGAAATATGAAAATCCATCTCTGCCCTCCTAACAGTTTATGAGACCTGTAACTGATCTCCCTTCCTCATCACTAAGGGTTTCTCCGACCTTTGGGTCACAAATGCAAACCATCTCCTCCTCTGTGTCACTGAGGTTTTTAGCATGCCTCAACCACCTCCTTACTATTTGTTGTTGTTGTTTGGCCAACAAATTTTGAACATGCCATTTTTCCTTCCTGTTCAGAGGACATCCGTACCTCCAGTGTACCTTTTCCTTCTGTTGCATCCTCAATGCTAGTAGTTCCATCCTTGCTCTTATCTCATTGAGCTCCAGATCCATCTTTGAATTGCATTTCTTCTTGCATCCTTCTCTTTGACCACACGGATGGCCTTTTGTATCCATTTCCACCTTTTTCTTTCCCTTTTGACAAGTCTTCTGGATCACTCTACATCCAAGAGCATCTCCATATTGTATTACAACTCACCTGGCTATTTAAATTTTTGTTTTTGCGTATGTGCAACAACATTCTCACAGAGCATCAATACTCTACCTCCATTTCACCTGTTGTCTATAGGAATATTTGAACCTCTGATATCATCTAATGTTACCAGATCATCACCTTTCATCTCCTTCTTGTTTGTAGTCTACAAGAAAAATTAGGACTTATCCTCTTTCTCTTTCACCTAAAATCTAGAGATGAAAATTCAATCTCTGATACCATTTGATGCATCCCCCCTACCCTCATGGGGTTTTGCGACCTCCATGTCTAGTATATTTCAATACGCTGAGTCGAATTTACTCTTTAGGCCTTTGCTAGACCCCTATTAATCTTACACAGGTCCCCTTTCCTTCTGTGTGCAGGTCCTGACAGACCCGCGGACTATTCCTGCATGCTTCCAAAACACCAAGTTTCAGGTGCTAGCCCCTTTTTCATTAGCCCTTTCCTTCATATGGCCCTAGGCTATGTCCTTGTGAAAATGCATGATTGCGGGCGTGGGAAAGAGTGGTTTTATACCAACCCACTTTTCTCCCCGTAATTCACCTCCAGCTGCCACGTATCCCTTTGTTAAAACTGTGGTTGAAATTGCGGCCTGCTCAAGAAACTTTAATACCCGAGCGTGTTCTGGCCCCACAATTGAGCACGACCGTTGATCTCCAATACCTTGGCGATGCCTCTCGATCAACGAGTGTTATTCATCCCCCTTTTCCTACCTTATTTCCTGATCCAGGTGGATATCAGTGGCCACCCACTTCCTCCAACTAGCCCAAAACATGTTTCTGACAATTTTCGTAATTTACTATTTTTAGCAGTTTTTAACTTCTGGGGCCATTTTGAGGCCCTAAACAATGATTTTGGAGAAAACAGGGAGCAATATGGATCATATATCAATGTTTCTCATCCAAAATTTGTAGTCCTCGGATAGAACTTTCCAATGAGCTATCATATGCCTAAAACAGAGATCGTATGCAAAAGTTACGACCCCCAGAAGTTGATGCATCAACTTACCCAAACGGGGCCCACATGACTTTTGGCACTTCATCTCCCAGGGTTAGGTTTTTGGATGTCTAGGGTTTTTGGAATTCCTTCTTATTTTAAAAAGGCCTTCAAAGCCTCATTGTAATCATCTTCTCATGGATGCGAGTAGCCATCACATCTCTTCTAAGAGATAAGCTACCACCATTCTAGCGAGTCTTTCACTTTGTATTTTACAGTCTCTGTACATTTATTTCATTAATAGAAATCGTGTATTACTGTATATCTGTGACTCTTGTTATATTTCCACTATATATCTGTTATATTGTTGTCTCTCTTGCAATATCTCTGAATATTTCTATGTTATATCTCTGCTCTCATTTCGTGTCGAAAATAATCCGGATCAGTGGTATTAGAGCAGGTTTCTCTTGATCGTTTTTCAATGCATGTCCCCGACAAGGTTCGAGTATAGCAAGTTGGGTCTCGAGCTTGTCTCTCTTGAGGAAAATCACTCTCGCACACCCAAGAAACCCTCAATGGTGGAAGAAAATAAAAACGATGGAGCAAACGATCCTATCAGTCTGTTGCTTGAGAAAGCTCTCACACGACAGAGGGACGAAATGATGGAGAATTTTTCCCACATCCTTCAATGCCTGCTGATAGCATCAGGTGCATCTTCATCAAGCGAACACTTTGGAGGAACCTCACCTTTCAAGGTATAGGTTAATTTTGATATTCCCGTATTTGAAGGTCAAATAGATGCAGATGCCCTAGATAAATGGTTAAATCTTCTAGGTTATTTCTCTGTTCATAATTTTCCAGAAAAGGAAAAGATCACCTTCGCACTTCTTAAGTCTCTCCCCCATGTCAAGCATTGGTGAGAAACTTACTAGGAGAAGAGTTCCATAGAGGAATCTAGAATATATGGGGCCGAGCTCACTTGGGATTTTTGTGTGGATGCGGTAAAGGAACAATATTACCCTATTGGCAACTATGAGGACCAGTACATGAGATGGACCACACTGCAGCAAGAGAGGGGCCAAGCAGTTCCAGAGTTCACCAATACCTTCCATTCCTTGCGCACCAATCTGGGTATCAAAGACTCTGAATGACATTTGGTTCTGAAATACCGTGGGGCTCTACACAGAAACATCCAAACTGAAATGGATTTCCTGGAAATCTCATCACTCGATGCTGCTTATCGATATGCTGTTAAAATCGATCAGAAATTTAAGCACCAGAACAAATGAGAGTTTGGGTCTGCAAATCCACAACAACCAAAGTATGACAAAGACAACCCTAACAAACAATCTCCCAAAAACCAGTCCAAGCCATAGGAAAAGAAGGGTCACAGGAAGAAAAAGAAGGACACCAGAAAATGGTGCGATTTCCACAAAATCCCCTGGCTCAACACCGATGAATGTCGCTCAAGACAATCATTGGTGGCTGAGATCAAAGACAAGGAGACGAACCCTGATTAAGAATATGATTCTGAAAATACTGGTAAAATACAAATGATCGACGCAGACCCCACTGCTATTGTCGCGACCATATCAATTCAACCAGAAGAGCCAACAGATCCAGAAGAGGGAGAGCACCTTTTTCATTCATAGATGTGGGTGAAGGGGACCCCACTGCATTTTATTGTTGATAGTGGAAGACAAAAGAACCTCATCTCAACAGAGGTCATCATACAGTTGGGATTGTTGACAACACCACACCTGCAACCATACAACATCGGGTGGCTTCGCCAAGGACGAGATCTTCGTGTCAACCAGCAGTGTCAATTGTCATACGACATCCAACCCTTCAAGGATGAGGTATTATGTGATGTTTCCCCACTGGATGTATGTGATGTTCTCTTGGGCTAGCCATATATGTGGAAACGCCATGCTATCTATGAGTCTCAACCCCGTAGTGTCATTATTACTTTGGGGGGTCATATCTACAGGATACCAGAGGTAGTTCTAACTATTTCCCACCTAAACAGTGTCGCAAGGTAGTATCTCATACTACAAAATTCATCTTCTCCACAATCTGTTCAAAAGGGGAACAAAAGGATACTGCAACCACTACAAGCTCGGCCCAAGCACCTTCTATCCACCAGAAGCAGGTCAACAAGGTTGCAACAAAGCACAAATATTCCTTCTGCACACAGTCATCTCATGTAGCTAGACTAGTTAAAAGGGTCCAACCCTTCCAGCAATAGGTTCGTGACGACCTTCAACAAACCAAGCAGCGTGATGGTTCCAACAAGGCAAGCAACTCACCAAGATTTAGATTCAACAATCGCTTTCCCCTCTCCCCCAAGAACTCAACGCAATGGAGACCATTGCTTCCTAAGGAGGGAGGATTGATCCAAGTGGATATCGGTGGCCACCCACCTCCTCCAACTGGCCCAAAACATGTTTCTGGCAATTTTGGTAATTTACTATTTTTAGCAGTTTTTAACTTCCGGGGCCATTTTGAAGCCCTAAACAATGTTTTTGGAGAAAATGGGGAGCAACATGGATCATAGATCAATGTTGTTCATCCAAAATATGTATTCCTCAGATAGGTCTTTCCAACGAGCTATCATACGCATAAAACGAAGATCGTATGTGTTATCACCCCATAAATTATGAAATCAACTTATGACTTGGATATTATGGATATTATCTGTATCTAGTGTTCTTATTGGCAATTGATTTTCAATTTACAAAAAGAAAAAGAAAAACAAAAACAAAAAGAAAAAGAAAAATAAAAAGGAAAAGAAAAACAAAAAGAAAAAACAAAAAGAAAAAGGAAAAGAAAAAGAAAAAGAAAAAAGAAAAGAAAAAAGAAAAGAGGGCAAAAAGAATTGAAACAAAAGCCCCATGCAATAACAGTGAATTGGTCATACCTTTCAAGCATGATCAAGTTCTTTTAAATTTTCAATGTTGATAGGTTAGAGAATAAATCTGACCAGACTATCTAATCCTGGTCAGGTAGCCCCTAGGTTAGAATTAGTGAATAAATATGACCAGACTGTCTAATCCTGGTCAGATATCTCTTAGGAAGAACAATGTCTTAACCCAACAGTTTAATCTGGGTTATTTGTCTTGTGAAAGTAGGTTAGAAGGTAGATTAATTGCTTAGCTTGCCTTTCCCAAATAAAGCCCACTTAAAGAAAATGCTACATCAAGTCTTCGTTGCCTAGGGATAGTCGAAGTAATGTCCCCTTGGTGGTGTCCGAGACAAAATTTGGAAAAACCCATAAGAAAGCACTAATCCTAAGTTTTTCCTACACATGATTTTTTCTGCTCCTGACATATGTTTCATTCACTTTCCCATGGCCCAGATCATGGCGCCTAGATCAACGGCTCATACAGCATTCCAGACCCCCCCTTGTGTTCTACCTTTAATGGAGGGGCGGGGTCCGAAAGCGGCGATAATCTCCACACAGATCTGGACGGCCCAGAAGAGAGCGCGTGAATCCACAACCCACATTGGATTCCGGACCCCCCCGCCCGTTCTGCCTTTAACGGAGGGGGGGGGTCCGGAATTGGTAATAACTTAGGCATGCATCTAGACTGCTCAGAACAAAGAGCTCAAATCTATGGTTCACATCGAATTCCGGAACCCCCCCTTCGTTATGCCTTTAATGGAGGGGGGGGGTCCGAAATCAGCATTAAAGAGCGTGCTGAGATCAACGATCAGAAAAGAAGCACATAGATCTATGGCTCACAATGGATTTCGGACCCCCCTGGTGTTCTGCCTTTAACCATAGGGGGGGGTTCAGAATGAATATTCCTTACGATGGGCCCCTTGTTACATGTGGTGTTGTCCTACTGGTTTAGAAGTCCCATCCTCCACATGCTACCTGACATCCCGTCACCCCTGGACGTCACCCTCCACTGAGCCCACTTGTTCCACTTGCTCCTGGGGTCATTTCGCATCCCATAACTACTGCCAGTCCCGGCTGACAGTACCCAAGTCCCTCACTTATGAACAACCCCTTTTGGCGACTTTTACCTCCAATCACCAGCCTCCACGTCACCCTTCCGTATACTTTGGCCACCGTCATCTGCCAACTCATCCCAAGTGGCCTGTTGTCAATTAATAACTGGGCAATATACCCGTTGTCATGCTGACCGTTTTCCCGCGGCCAACCGACCCATTTTTTGAATAAAACCAGCGTTCTCCCTATTCATTCGTTATTCGTCCATCGCGCCAGAAATCTCTTATTCCTCCATTACCTTCGTATCACCTTCACCCGTAGTTTTTCAACCCCACTAACGTATTGTTTATTGCAGGTACAGTTGCTAAAATGGTGTCAAAGACAAGACAAGCGGAAGAAGAAGAGAATCCTTTTCTTCCCCCTCTGATTGACCTGGATAAAGTCCCCTTGTTTGATAAAGATCGTTTGATAGCAGATACTATTTGCAGTTTCGACTTTTCTGACTTGCAATCATGGCTCCGGGAGGTGTTCCTGGACCATAGCGACGAAATTGGACTCTGGGAGTCCAATTTTCCCTTGTATCTCTTTCCCCAAATTCATCATTTCCCCGAGTTTGCCCTCAAATGCCAAGCCCATTATGTCCCCGACCAGAAATCCATCGTTTCTTCATCCGGAGACGTCCTTTTCTTCATCACCCTAGAAGATATTGACCAGATGATGCAAATCACCCGTGCTGAATCTGCGTCCCCGTTCAGCTTAGAAATCCTCACTGAGCTTTATTAGAAAATGACCTTCCCCCAGAGAGCTCAGATATTTAAGATTTTTCTCCCCACTTCCGCTCCACTCCCGTCCACCAATCCCCCATACCCTTCTTCCATGTTTTCCACCAAAGGAAATCAAATTATTTCCTCCCTGTGTGCCCTACTTGGTTACTATTCTGATCAATGGGTAGACGAGCCCATCCTGGGTTTTCTGTCCATTTTCTCAAATGATAAACAACCGACCACACAATTCGACTACAACACCTTCTTGGCCCATAATATCCATGAGAAGTTTGTGAATTTCACCACAGAGGGCATGTTCAGGTATTCATCCATTCTGGCTTACATGTTCGTCTATTTTCAAGCCGACAGGTTCAATTTCTCCATGCAGAAGATGGACGCCGACGGGAGGCCCCAACCTGTCACAGCGTGGACTTGTCTTCTGAAACATAACTCTGTTGAATACGGTTTCAAATATTTCATTGACCAGTTTTACCACCCTGTGGTAAGTATGTTGAGTGGCATGCCAGAGCCACGAATAAATGATGAAGTCCAGAGAATTCTGCATCTCTCGGACAATGCAAAGACAGGAGACTGGTACTTGTATTAGAATCACACAGAAATCAGAGTTTACGGGTGCGAATTGGCGCCTTACAAACTCCCTCAATATTTGCCGGTAAGTATTTTTGCATTGGAATATATTAGGCAAATAATGAATTCAGACAACATTCATTTCGTTTCCCAAAAAACAACAATTAAGAATCAAGGGGCAGATCGATTCTTTCATCTGCAATAGTAGAAGCGTCGGGGAGAAAGCAGATCGAATGTTAAAGGAGATGAAATTCTTGACAAGTTTCACCTGGCACTATGATCCCTGCGGGATCATTTCTGAAATGAGAGTAAAGAATACAAATGTCCCTTATTCCCATGATTCCAGGCCGGAGATCGAGAAATTCGCTAATCAGACGGAATGGGAGCCCAACACTTTGATGGACATGGACCCACCTGTTGAGGTGGAAAAGCAGGTGCCCTCGACAAGCGCACCACCCACTACCACACCTCAGAATCCCAAGGAAAAGAGGCCCTGACAGGAATCATCTTCTCCTGTAACTGAGGTGTCGTCAGAGGAGTTTAAGATGCATGCCAAAAGGCCAAAAACAGTTTCGACGACAGGCACGACAATAGAACAAGAGGTCACAGCCACCACAATGACCACCATAGGGGTCAAGCCAGCCAGCCTACCTTTCGGCTCAAGTTAGCACAAGGAAATAACAACAACATTGAAATCCACCAATTCTCCCTTAGATACTCAGCTGAGTAAGACTGGGCCCAAGTTGGGCATTTTTGTAAAATATGATTTGATCAAGAAAAAAAACCAGACTCTTACTACCAACACTTATGCCCAGTTTCAGAAGCAGTCGTCCACAACTCAGCATAGGATTCTTTCAACATTTGATACAGAAAAAGGTAGGATGCATATGGCTTACCTCCAAGCATAAGTGCCGGATCCCAAGGTTATATCAGATTATAAAAGGGCCACATTTGAGTTTCAAGCAAAAGACGTGCACCCAATAGATCAGATGGATCTACACAAGCAAACCGGGGAGATGGTTTTCCACACTTTGGCCCACGCTACAACATCTGCATCAAAATTTCGGGTAGCTTTGAGCAATGCCCAAACCCAACTGAAGCTGGAGAAAATATCATCTTTCGCAAAAGACAACAAAATCAAGACGTTGGAGGAGCTGGTCCTCAAGATCGGTTACGACCCTGCGAACGTCAAGGCTGCCGAAGAGATGATTAAAAAGAAAAACGCCGACATCGCATCCTTAAGAAAATAGCTAAAGCTCCCTCCAACTAAAGACCCCCAGGCAAAGGAGATAGCTGAAAAGGAAGGGGAAAAGAATGAGATGTTAAAACTACTCATGGAGAAGAATGCTCAGCTAAAGGAGATGGAGGCAGAGATGGAAAGACTGCTAAAAGAGAGAGAGCAGGCAAAGACAATGGAAGGAATCCCATTAAGTGCTATCCCAATTGCAGGATTGAGCACAGCGACAGTGACAACCATTGCATCTGCTGCATCAGTGCCACTACCGGAGGGAACAACAAACTTGGCCAAGTCTATGGAGAGAATGAACCTGCAAGAGTCAGAAATTAGCAGGCTTAAGAAAGAAGTGGAGAATCTCCAAGAGCTAAAGGCTTCTTTCCAGACAAGTCTATCCAAAAAGAAACAGGTGAATGAGAAAATCAAGAAGGAGTTACAGCAGCTCCAGAAACAGACAATGGCAGGAAAGACTTTGGCAGAGGTGAAAGAGATTGCATGGACAGATATTTCCAAGTCCATGAATGAAATTTGGCCAATGGTTCAAATCATGTTTGAACAAAATGAGTTGCTCGAGAGGAGCAAGCAAGCTGTTGAGAAAATCAGAATGGAGCTGGGAGACATGCCAGCCCAAGCGAATGAAATCATAAGGTTCCTAAATTCAAAGACCAAGGAGGAACTGGAAGAATTAAAGATTGAGGACAGGACAAAAACTATACGTGAAGTCAAAAGGGTTGTAACCAAAAGGGGTCTCATGCTCCAGCTTGAGGAGAATATTCAAGTCATGGATCAAGGAGTGCAGAAGTTTTTCAATAAGATAGATGCTCTCCAGAGGAAGGGACTTCCTGGACTAAAGGTCATTAATGACAAGTTAATGACACTCCCCGATTACAAGAAAAGGTTGACTGAAGTGTCTAAGGACAATTCCAAGTTTGCAGGGATACAGGGAAGCATCACGGGAAAAGCATTCATGGATGCCTTGCAGTTGGATATTAGTATCCAACATGAAATTAAACACATATTCACAATCAAGCCTACATTTGCTAAATATACAGACATGGATGAAGTGTATCGGAGATTGCTTAAAGTCACAGTGCTAGGTCATATCAGATGGGAAGAACTGTGTGACCTACTAGATTAGCAGATGAGCTGTCACAATCCAGTCACCTGTCCAGTCAGAAGAGATTGCGAAGGCACCTCGCCAACGGCCTACCCCAGAAATTTCCGCATGCAGTTGTAATGAGTCTTCAAACAGTTTTTGATTAGTTAAAGTAGTTAGGCTAAAAATATAATGAGCACGTCCTGATCAGTTATGATAGGAACGTTTGTAATTTGAATTATAAATAATTCATATTTCAAAGTATTGGGGGTTGATTCACACACCCTATTGCTATCAAGCTGTACTATTTTTGAGATCGGCCATTAATAAAAAAGAGGCATTTACAGGATTCTTGCGTATGTTCACCGGTGACGTTGATCTTCTAAGTTATATGTTTTTCTTCCTCTGTATTCATTTTGTTTTCTGAATCTAATCTTTATGGATAACGTTATGTTGCAGGATTTATCTCTGATACCCTGTTTACGATTCTAAAGATTTACATGTTTATCTTCTAATACCTTCAATTAAGAAATTCTTAACTGCTTGTTAGTTGAAGTTATCTTCCTCATCTTTTCTTCTGTCCATCATTTTAATTTATAAAGATCCAGTGAGTATATTATCTCTCCCTGTGGAGGTTCTCTTTAGCGTTTCTGGTTGCATCGATTATTTGGTTAAATATAGACCCCATAGCCCAATGGATGTGTAGGCCTCTCAACCAACTTCAAAACTCATTTACAACAAAACCAACTTTTTCTTTGCCTAGCCTAATATCTGAAACTAAAAACAAAGCTAAATCATATAGAGAGATCCCTCTCTGAAGCTGGAAGGGCTAGATCCCATCTTTAAAAGCGGTTGGTTAAGGTTACCTTTGCAGATTTCTTCTTTCCAACCTCTAGGAAATTTACAGAGTGCTAACATAAATGGCGACTCCACTGGGGACGAACTAAAGTTGAATACCTCACTTTTCTTCCCCTAAAGAAAGTTTGACTCTGAGAAGAAAGTAATGATTAGAGGTTGATTAATTCTGTACATATTATTTTCAGAATCTCTCTTTGAATCTTTTCCCACTCTTAACGTTCCTCTATGACTGTCCTTGCAGCAGTACAACCTGATATCGAGCCCAGACTAGCGAATCAAACACATATTGCGTCAAACCTTTTTGACATAATCCTCAAAACTGCCAATAACCGGGAAGAACTCGAACGTTCATGGGCAGCCATTGAATGTGACATAGCTACTCAGGAACAATTGGAAGCTAGACGAAGTCAATGAAGAAATCTCCCCTAGTTTCCTTCACCTTAAACAAAAAATACATATATATAAAAACCAAAATGAGTTCTGGCTCCCAAGAAAGTTCACACTCGATCTCATCCAGAACCAGAACCCTCCACAACGATAAATAATCCTAAACAGTTGCTCAGGCGAAAGACCTTAGCCACCAGTGCAGCGAGTTATACTCCCCTTCATAAGTCTCCTCCCTTTTCTAGAGAACCAGATATCTTTCAAAACCTTGATCTTGATCTTCTTCCGCCACGAAACCTTGTTAGAACACAGTCTGAAACTTTTGTGTCTAAGCTCGTCTTCGATCCAACTGTGTTGCAACCTCGAACCCCCGAAGTCTTGTCTCCTACAACTAAACTACAAATCACTACCTCCGCCCCGCCCAACCCTTCATCGACTTCGTCTTCCATCGCTACCTCTCCAACCACCCAGGTCGTCATCCCACCTCCTCCACCCGTCATGGCCACCCGATACGCCCCTTTGGTGCTGGCCGCACCACTACATGCCATGCACCAAGATTAATAGACGAGACTTCCACAGTTCGATGCGACCGGAACACTAAACGCACAACAACACGTGGATAAGATGAATGACTACTTTGATTTGCAAGAAGTTGACGAAGCCGACGTTCAAATGAGGCTTTTCGCCCAGAGTCTGACGGGGGACGTCAAAAAATGGTTCAAATCCCTACCTGCCGCCTCAGTTCCTGACCTTGTCGCGCTTCAGAGAAGTTTTCTCGACAGATGGGAGGTAAAGAAAAACCCTCTCCAGATATTGTTAGAATACGAGAATATAAAGAGAAATCAAGGTGAGACGGTACAAGATTAATGCACTCGCTTTAATAATTTGTATAATGCGATCCCAACGGAAATCAAACCTCCCCAAGGTTTGGCATTGATTAAATTCCCTGATGGATTCGATGCTGACATGTCTTACCAATTAAGAGAAAGAAATGCTGCCACCCTTGAAGACATGCAGAAAAGTGCTATTAGTGTGGAGGCTAATATGTTGGAGAAAAGGGCACGTCAAAGGACGGAAAGGAGAGTCACGATCAAAGAAGAACCTTCCACGTCAGCCACAGATTCCAGATTAGATTCTTTGACCAGGGCAGTGGAACTAATGATGGAAAGGATCACTGTGTCAGACATAAATCCTCCGAGAGACAACGCACCTGCTCCCCAGATTCGAGACCCCAATTTTAGAAGAAACCCTCCTCAAATCAAGCAAAGAGATCAAAGAGATCAAAGAGATCAAAGGGATCAAAGAGGCCCTGGCCAGTCGATCAGGCCTCCCCTGCAAGAAAACTATGCTGATGAAGGAGGGGAAGTAATTGACGAATTGGAGGACACTCATATTAACCTCATGGGTATTCACGACAATGAGGCCATTTTCCTTACTCAAGAAGAGAAGGAACTCTTTCTGCTAAATCAAACAAAGGTGAGTGAGGAAGCTGAGGAGGCAAAACAACAGGCCTTTGAAAACGTTATTTTGGAGGTGCACCGTCAATACAATCTGTGAAGCAAAAAGACAGAAGGAAATCCCTCGAAAAAGACAACCGAAACGCATAAGGTAGCTGAGATAGAGAAAACCCTCGAGCCGACTACTGCTAAAAAAACTCCTGAGAAGACCACTGCTGAAAAGTCATCTGAGAAGGGTGAGACTGACGCTACGGTGAAGAAAAACATCACCATACTAAAAAGACCAACGCAATCCAAAGTTTCACCCGTTAATCCTCCCAGTATTTCTGAGAGGAAGAACATGGTGGACCAACAAGAATCAACGAGTCAGACCCGAACTCCTGCGCCCTTTAGCCTGGAGGCAGAATTGGCCAAAATTAAAATCTCTATCCCACTTACCGAATTGATGAGCAGAGGCGGTTATCGTTCATAGGTGATAAAAGCATTAGCCATCAAACCTGACATAGGCACCAGGGCCTTGACTATTGGATCGGTGACTCATTCAGACACTATGAACCTCACTGATGATCATCCCGAACTCCTTTTCGGACCTAAAGTAAATGGTCGAGATGATACCAGTGATGTAGCTCCCTTTTACATCAGTTTGAACATACAATATTTAATATTGCATAACGCCATGCTGGATTCAGGTGCCTCACATAATTTTATGCCTAAAGCAGTAATGGAAAAACTGGGATTGGAGGTCACTAGGCCGTACAAAGATCTACACTCGTTTGACTCCAACAAAGTCAAATGTATTGGTTTGATTAAATATTTGTGCATCACCCTGGTGCATATCCCTTATAAAAGCATGGTAATGGATGTAGTGGTTGCAGACATTCCACCTAAGTATGGAATGTTGCTCTCCAGGTCCTGGGGAGCTAAGCTGAAAGGAACCCTGCAGCTGGATATGTCTTATGCTACTATACCAGTGTTCGGATAACAGAGGAGGTTATGCAGAGAAACACTGATGAAGTATATGGTCAGTAGTCAAGAGAAACCACAAAATTACCCCCTTTACTCTGCTCATTCTGATTTGGATTCGTTCATCTTGTACAACGATGGTGACACTGAAGAGCCAGATATTCAGCTAGTGGAAGATGTAGCTAGTCAAGATGAAGGTCCAGAAAATGGTGAGGAAGCAAAGATGGAAAATGTAATCGCTGAGGATTTCCCTGCTGATTTATGGAGTATGGATTTCGATGGAGCTGTGAGTAAAGAAGGAGCAGGAGCTGGAGTTTGGTTGCATAATCATCGGAAAAGGTATTCAGAAAATCATTCCTATAAGTTAAATTTCCACTGCACTAACAACATTGCCGAGTATGAAGCTTTAATGCTCGGTTTGAAGCTGTTGACAAAAGTTGGTGCTAAGCAAATAATGGTAAGGGGTGACTCTGAATTAATAATCAAGCAAATTAAAGGTGAGTATGCTTCTAAACACCCGCGCCTCAGAGCCTACAGGAATGTTGTTCTTGATGCTTTGAAATGCTTTAAGGAGGTTGACTTGCAGGCAATGCCAAGAGGACAGAATATTCTGGCCGACGGATTGGCCACGTCAGCAGCCTCCCGCAAGATTCCTTTCCGCCAAACTCGCCCATACACTGTCGAAGTGAAGTGCAGACCGATAGTTCCTGATAATATCAGGTATTGGAAAGTCTTTGGAAATGACGATCAGATAGAGGACTTTCTGCAATGCAAGAACGATTTTGAATGTACAAACATAGATGTAGAGAATGAAAACGAGAGTGTAAATAATTTTGAGTTTGAAATAGGTAGTGTGAATACTGTAAATACGGTAGATACAGAAGATACAATAGATTCAGGAGAGTTAGGATATGACGAAATAGATGCCGAAGTTTTACAATTGAAAAGCAATGTGTTGCCTAGAGGGCTCGTCCCTTTAGAAGATCTGTTTGACAATGACGATGTAGCTAGGAAACCAAAAATAGAAGCTCATGGGAAAGAGGTAGAGGACTGCAATATAGGAACTAAAGAGAAGCCTAGGATGGTCAAACTGTCCAAATCTTTACCCCCAGAACAAAATCTCAAGTACATTGAACTATTCAAAGAATATTCAGACATTTTTGCCTGGGGCTATGAAGATCTGAAAGCCTATGACACCAGCATCATACAACACAGGATTCCCATAAAGGAAGACCAGAAACCGTTTAGGTAGAAACTTAGGAGGATAAATCCCAAGTTGCTTCCCTTGATAGAAAAAGAGATTAAGAAAATGTATGATGCCAAGATCATAGTCCCACTACGTTTCTTTGAGTGGGTTTCTAATTTAGTCCCCACACGTAAGAAAACTGGGGAAATCAAACTCTGCATAGATTTCCATAATCTGAACAAAGCATCCTTGAAGGATAATTACCCCTTGCCTAAAATGGATCACCTCCTGCAAAGAGTGGTCGGGTCCAGTTGAATTTCTCTGCTAGACGGTTTCTCAGGCTACAACCAGGTCCTAGTTCATCCAGATGATCAGGAAAAAACCGCTTTCACCACACCATGGGGCACTTTCATGTATGTGAAAATTCCTTTTGGTTTGATGAACGCAGGAGCCACATTCTAGAGGGCAATGGATATCGCCTTCGTAGAAGAGTCAGGTAAGTTTATTGTCGTTTATCTAGATGATGTGAATGTGTTTTCCCAATCCGATGATGAACACCTGCGACATCTTAGACGAGTTTTCGAAAAGTGTAGGAGGTTCGGAATCTCTTTGAATCCCAAGAAATGTCTTTTTGGGTTAGAAGAAGGCAAACTGCTTGGACACATCATCTCTAAAGAGGGAATCAGAATCGACCCCAGCATAATAGAGGCCATACTAAAGTTAGAACACCCAAGAAACCTCAAAGAACTACAGTCTTTTATAGGGAAAATTAACTTTCTTCGAAGATTCATTCCTAATCTGGCCGAGCTCCTCTGAAACATTACAAACATGCTAAAAAAGTACGCGAAAATTAAATGGGATCCTGATTCCAGGCAATCCTTCGAACAGGTCAAATGAGCACTCACAGAAGCCCCAATTTTGATTAGTCCTGATTTCACTAAAGATTTCTATCTTTTTTCTTTCGCTTCTGAACATACTATAGTAGCTGTATTACTGCAGAAGAACAGTGAAGGGCATGAACAACCCATAGCTTTCTTCAGCAAAGCTTTAAGAGATGCTGCCCTGAACTATAATATTATGGAGAAGCAGGCTTTTGCTTTGGTAAAGGCTATAAAGGACTTCAGGGTCTATATTCTCCATTCTCACATCATAGCTTATGTTCCCAACGCGGTAGTAAAAGATATCCTGACACAAGACAACCCTGATGGGAGAAGGGGAAAATGGATTGCAGTTATTCTAGAATATGACATAGAAATTAAGCCCACAAAACTTATCAAAGGCCAAGGCCTTGCTAAAATGATGGCTGAATCTAACTTTCAGGCTCTCGACATTAATTTTCTAGATGTGGCAGATGAACAGGGCGAGATGGCGACTCCAAACGTTAGAGAGGTTTTTCTCAACTCTCCATGGTATGCAGACCTTATATTCGTGTTGTTGGATCATGTTTTCATTGATGCCAATGGTTTGATTACTTGGGAGATTGTTGGATCATATGTCATTGATGTAAATGGTTTGGTTTGATTGATGTCATTGGTTGATGTCAAGTAATTGATTGATATGATTCCCTTGATGAG
>ML780736.1:321298-353280 GCA_009831015.1 Picea engelmannii
GAAAAGAGGGCAAAAAGAATTGAAACAAAAGCCCCATGCAATAACAGTGACTTGGTCATACCTTTCAAGCATGATCAAGTTCTTTTAAATTTTCAATGTTGATAGGTTAGAGAATAAATCTGACCAGACTATCTAATCCTGGTTAGGTAGCCCCTAGGTTAGAATTAGTGAATAAATCTGACCAGACTGTCTAATCCTGGTCAAATATCCCTTAGGAAGAATAATGTCTCAACCCAACAGTTTAATCTGGGTTATTTGTCTTGTGAAAGTAGGTTAGAATGTAGATTAATTGCTTAGCTTGCCTTGCCCAAATAAATCCCACTTAAAGAAAATGCTACATCAAGTCTCTGTTGCCTAGGGATAGTCGAAGTAATGTCCCCTTGGTGGTGTCCAAGACAAAATTTGGAAAAACCCATAAGAAAGAACTAATCCTAAGTTTTTCCTACACATGATTTTTTCTGCTCCTGACATATGTTTCATTCACTTTCCCATGGCCCAGATCACGGCGGCTAGATCAACGGCTCATACAGCATTTCGGACCCCCCCTTGTGTTCTACCTTTAACGGAGGGGGGGGGTCCAAAAGAGATGATAATCTCCACACAGATCTGGACGGCCCAGAAGAGAGCGCGTGAATCCACGACCCACATTGGATTCCAGACCCCCCCACCCGTTCTGCCTTTAACGGAGTGGGGGGGGGGTCCGGAATTGGTAATAACTTAGGCACGCATCTAGACGACTCAGAGAAAAGCACTCAAATCTATGGTTCACATCGAATTCCGGACCCCCCCCTCCGTTCTGCCTTTAATGGAGGGGGGGGTCCGGAATCGACATTAAAGAGCGCGCTGAGATCTATGGTAAAAAAAGAAGCGTGCAGATCTATGGCTCACAATGGATTTTGGACCCCCCCTGGTGTTCTGCCTTTAACCACAGGGGGGGGGTATGGAATGAATATTCCTTACGGTGGGCCCCTTGTTACATGTGGCGTTGTCCTACTGGTTCAGAAGTCCCATCCTCCACATGCTGCCTGACATCCCGTCGCCCCTGGACGTCACCCTCCACTGAGCCCACTTGTTCCACTTGCTCCCGGGGTCGTGTCGCATCCCATAACTACTGCCAGTCCTGACTGACAGTACCCAAGTCCCTCACTTATGAACAGCCCCTTTTGGCGACTTTTACCTCCAATCACCAGCCTCTGCGTCACCCTTCCGTATACTTTGGCCACCGTCATCTGCCAACTCATCCCAAGTGGCCCGTTGTCAATTAATCACTAGGCAATATACCCATTGTCATGCTGACCATTTTCCCACGTCCAACCGACCCATTTTTTGAATAAAACCATCGTTCTCCCTGTTCATTCGTTATTCGTCCATCGCACCAGAAATCTCTTATTCCTCCATTACCTTCGTATCACCTTCACCCGCAGTTTTTCAACCCCACTAACGTATTGTTTATTGCAGGTACAGTTGCTAAAATGGTGTCAAAGAAAAGACAAGCGGAAGAAGAACATAATCCTTTTCTTCCCCCTCCGGTTGACCTGGATAAAGTCCCCTTGGTTGATAAAGATCATTTGATAGCAGATACTATTTGCAGTTTTGAATTTTTTGATCTGCAGTCATGGCTCCAGAAGGTGTTCCTGGACCAGAGCGATGAAATTGGACTCTGGGAGTCCAATTTTCCCTTGTATCTCTTTCCCCAAATTCATCATTTCCCCGAGTTTGCCCTCAAATGCCAAGCCCATTATGTCCCCAACCAGAAATCCATCGTTTCTTCATCCGGAGACGTCCTTTTCTTCATCACCCTGGAAGATATTGACCAGACGATGCAAATCACCCATGCTGAATCTGCGTCCCCGTTCAACTTAGAAATCCTCACTGAGCTTTATTAGAAAATGACCTTCCCCCAGAGAGCTAAGATATTCGAGGTTTTTGTCCCCACTTCCGCTCCACTCCCGTCCACCAATCCCCCGTAACCTTCTTCCATGTTTTCCAAAAAAGGAAATCAAATTATTTCCTCCCTGTGTGCCCTGCTTGGTTACTATTCTGATAAATGGGTAGACGAGCCCATCTTGGGTTTTCTGTCCATTTTCTCAAATGATGAACAACCGACCACGCAATTCGACTACAACACCTTCTTGGCCCATAATATCCATGAGCAGTTTGTGAATTTCACCACAGAGGGCATGTTCAGGTATTCATCCATTCTGGCTTACATGTTCGTCTATTTTCAAGCCGACAGGTTCAATTTCTCCATGCAGAAGATGGACGCCGACGGGAGGCCCCAGCCTGTCATAGCGTGGACTTCTCTTTTGAAACATAACTCTATTGAATACGGTTTCAAAGATTTCATTGACCAGTTTTACCACCCTGTGGTAAGTATGTTGAGTGGCATGCCTGAGCCACGAATAAATGATGAAGTCTAGAGAATTTTGCATCTCTCAGACAATGCAAAGACAGGAGACTGGTACTTGTATCAGAATCACACATAAATCAGAGTTTACGGGTGCGAATTGGTGCCTTACAAACTCCCTCAATATTTGCCGGTAAGGATTTTTGCATTGGAATATATTAGGAAAATAATGAATTCAGACGACATTCATTTCGTTTCCCTGAAGAAAAAACAACAATTAAGAATCAAGGGGCAGATCGGTTCTTTCATATGCAATAGTAGAAGCACCGGGGAGGAAGCAGACTGAATGTTAAAGGAGATGAAATTCTTGACAAGTTTCACCTGGCAGTATGATCCCTGCGGAATCATTTCTGAAATGAGAGTAAAGAATAAAAATGTCCCTTATGCCCATGTGTCCAGGCCTAAGATCGAGAAATTTGCTAATCAGACGGAATTGGAGCCAAACACTTTGATGGACGTGGAACCACCTGTTGAGGTGGAAAAGCAGGTGCCCTCGACAACCGCGCCACCCACTACCACACCTTAGAATCCCAAGGAAAAGAGGCCCCGACAGGAATCATCTTCTCCTGTAACTGAGGTGTCTTCAGAGGAGTTTAAGATGCACGCCAAAAGGCCAAAAACAATTTCGACGACAGGCATGACAGTAGAACAAGAGGTCACAACCACCAGAGTGACCACCACAGGGGTCAAGCCAGCCAGTCTACCTTTCGGCTCAAGTCATCACAAGGAAATAACAACAACATTGAAATCCACCGATTCTCCCTTAGATACTCAGCCGAGTAAGACTGGGCCCAAGTTGGGCATTTTTGAAAAATATGATTTGATCAAGAAAAAAAACCAGACTCTTACTACCAACACTTATGCCCAGTTTCAGAAGCAGTCGTCCACAACTTAGCATAGGCTTCTTTCAGCATTTGACACAGAAAAAGGTAGGATTCATATGGCTTACCTCCAAGCACAAGTGCCGGATCCCAAGGTTATATCCGATTATAAAAGGGACACATTTGAGTTTCAAGCGAAATACGTGCACCCGACAGATCAGATGGATCTGCACAAGCAAACTGTGGAGATGGTTTTCCAAACTTCGGCCCACACTACAACATCTGCATCAAAATTTCGAGTAGCTTTGAGCAATGCCCAGACCCAACTGAAGCTGGAGAAAATATCATCTTTCGCAAAAGACAACAAAATCAAGACGTTGGAGGAGCTAGTCCTCAAGATCGGTTACGACCCTGTGAATGTCAAGGTTGCCGAAGAGATGATTAAAAACAAAAATGCCGACATCGCATCCTTAAGAAAATAGCTAAAGCTCCCTCCAACTGAAGACCCCCAGGCAAAGGAGATAGCTGAAAAGGAAGGGGAAAATGATGAGATGTTAAAACTACTCATGGAGCAGAATGATCAGCTAAAGGAGATGGAGGCAGAGATGGAAAGACTGCTAAAAGAGAGAGAGCAGGCAAATACAATGGAAGGAATCCCATTAAGTGCTATCCCAATTGCAGGATTGAGCACATCGATAGTGACAACCATTCCATCCGCTGCATCAGTGCCACTACCAGAGGGAACAACAGACTTGGCCAAGTCTATGGAGAGAATGAATCTGCAAGAGTCAGAAATCAACAGGCTTAAGAAAGAAGTGGATAATCTCCAAGAGCTAAAGGCTTCTTTCCAGACAAGTCTATCCAAAGAGAAACAGGTGAATGAGCAAATCAAGAAGGAGTTACAGCAACTCCAGAAATAGACAATGGCAGGAAAGACTTTGGCAGAGGTGAAAGAGATTGTGTGGATAGATATTTCCAAGTCCATGAATGAAATCTAGCCAATGGTTCAAATAATGTTTGAACAAAATGAGTTGTTCGAGAGGAGCAAGCAAGCTGTTGAGAAAATCAGAATGGAGCTGGGAGACATGCCAGCCCAAGCAAATGAAATCATAAGGTTCCTGAATTCAAAGACCAGGGAGGAACTGGAAGAATTAAAGATTGAGGACAGGACATAAACTATACGTGAAGTCAAAAGGGTTGTAACCAAAAGGGGTCTCATGCTCCAGCTTGAGGAGAAGATTCAAGTCATGGATCAAGGAGTGCAAATTTTTTTCAATAAGATAGATGCTCTCCAGAGGAAGGGACTTCCTAGCCTAAAGGTCATTAATGACAAGTTAATGACACTCCCCGATTACAAGAAAAGGTTGACTGAAGTGTCTAAGGACAATTCCAAGTTTGTAGGGATATAGGGAAGCATAACGGGAAAAGCATTCATGGATTCCTTGCAGTTGGATATTAGTATCCAACATGAAATTAAACACATATTCACAATCAAGCCTACATTTGCTAAATATACAGACATGGATGAAGTGTATCGAAGATTGCTTAAATTCACAGTGCCAGGTCATATCAGAAGGGAAGAACTGTGTGACCTACTAGATTAGCAGATGAGCTGTCACAGTCCAGTCACCTGTCCAGTCAGAAGAGATTGCGAAGGCACCTCGCCAACAGCCTACCCCAGAAATTTCCGCATGCAGTTGTAATGAGTCATCAAATAGTTTTTGATTAGTTAAAGTAGTTAGGATAAAAATAGAATGAGCACGTCCTGATCAGTTATGACATGAACGTTTGTAATTTGAATTATAAATACTTCATCTTTCGAAGTATTGGGGGTTGATTCGCACACCCTATTTCTATCAAGCTGTACTATTTTTGAGATTGGCCATTAATAAAGAAGAGGCATTTACAAGATTCTTGCGTATGTTCACTGGTGACGCTGATCTTCTAAGTTAAACATTTTTCTTCCTCTGTATTCATTTTGTTTTCTGAATCTAATCTTTATGGATAGAGTTATGTTGCAGGATTTATCTCTGATACCCTGTTTCTGATTCTAAATATTTACATGTTTATCTTCTAATACCTTCAATTAAGAAATTCTTAACTGCTTTTTAGTTGAATTTATCTTCCTCATCTTTTCTTCTGTCCATCATTTTAATTTATAAAGATCCAGTGAGTATATTATCTCGCCCTGTGGAGTTCTCTTTAGATTTTCTGGTTGCATCGATTATTTGGTTAAATACAGACCCCATAGCCCAATAGATGTGTAGGCCTTTCAACCAACTTCAAAACTCATTTACAACAAAACCAACTTTTTCTTTTCCTAGCCTAATATCTGAAACTAAAAACAAAGCTAAATCATATAGAGAGATCCCTCTCTGAAGCTGGAAGGGCTAGATCCTAGCTTTAAAAGCGGTTGGTTAAGGTTACCTTTGCAGATTTCTTCTTTCCAACCTCTAGGAAATTTACAGAGTGCTAACAGTATGCAAAAATTACGACCCCGGGAAGTTGATGCATCAACTTACCCAAACGGGGTCCACATGACTTTTGGCACTTCATCTCCTAGGGTTAGGTTTTTGGATGTATAGGGTTTTTGGCATTCCTTCTTATTGTAAAAAGGCCTTTAGAGCCTCATTGTAATCATCTTATCATGGATGCGAGTAGTCGTCACATCTCTTCTCAGAGATAAGCTACCACCATTCTAGCGAGTCTTTCACTCTGTATTTTACAGTCTTTGTACGTTTATATCGTTAATAGAAATCATGTATTACTGTATATCTGTGACTCTTGTTATATTTCCTCTATATCTTTGTTATATTGTTGTCTCTCTTTTAATATCTCTGAATATTTCTATGTTATATCTCCGCTCTCATTTCGTGCCGAAAATAATCTGGATCATTTCCTCCTTCCATGTGTGATCTCAAATCTCCACAATCTATTGACACGTAACTCCCATTCAAATCAATGACTGTTTTTGATTCTTCTCTCCTGCCTTCGGGAGTCTCAATTTTCAAACTCCTGCTTTTCCTCATATAACAATATTTCATAGTGGAATATCTTCTGACACATGTCCTCAGCAAATGGATGGTTCTGATGAACTCTGTCTCTCTAGCCTTTGGGAGTTCTTACTCCTTCAAACACCCCTTTCTCCCAGAGTGATTTTTCCCGGAGTGAAAAATCTTCTTCCACATGTCCCGCCTTGATGGATGGCTCTACTCTCTCTTTGGGACTTTGGCCTCCTCAACCAAATCAACGGTCCTTCGATCTCCTCCTCGATCAACAGTTGAGATATCCTTCGGGACTTCGACGCTTTCACCCTCTTCTTTCCTCCAGATTGCTCCGTACCTGGAGTTGTATATCTGGCTTCATGCATCCACTTTCTAATCAACGATAGTCGCCCTCTTCGGGACTTAAGCCTTCGACTATTCCAAATCTCAACAGCCAAAAATATCCAAAGTGAATCCTTCTAGAGTGTCGAATCCTCTGACATCTGTCCTCCCTGATCCAACGACTATCCAATAGAGTGAATCTTCATCCTCCATGCGTATCCTCATAGATCAATGCTCCACGTTCCTTTCTTTGGATCAATGACCCTTAGATGTTTCGGGCTTCGACGCTTCGGGACATTTCGAAACAAAACTTCACAAAAATCCCAGTGTACGGTTCTCTGAAGTTCATGATCTGGTGACACCTGTCCAACCTAGATCAATGACTCCTAGCTTCTTCGGCTGTTTGGGCTTCAACGATCTCATATATCAAACTTCTCCTTCACTTTTCTCTCATAGTTCACGATCCATTTCCATGTACCCTTTCTATATATGATGGTCCATATTTATCCTTCGGCTCTTCGGTGCTTCGGATCTTCGACTCTTCAGTGCTTCATTTCTTCAAGCTTCATGAGTCTCAATTCCTACGCATCCATTTCTCCCAGAGTGCGTTTACTCAAAATTCATGACCTATTGAAAAATAACCCTTTTGGTGATCAACAACCAAGATTTACTTCGGCTATTTCTCCTCCTCTCCTTGTCCACAAAATTCTGAATTTGTGGATCTTATTCCACCTGTCCTCCTTGACGATGGACGGTCCCAAATCACTTCAGGACTTTGGGACTTTGAAAAGTCCACTCTCCTACGTATACAAGGGTTAAGTCTCATGCACTTACCTTCGGATCCAAGGGTTTTTGTTCCTTCGCGCCTAGATCCAACGGATGGGATCTGTTCCTTTGATCTGTGCTTCCTTCGTTCACTGGACTTAGATATAATAGTCCAGGCTCCTCCCAACAATCGATCAAACGGCTGATGTCCCTCATCCTCCTGAGCTTTTGACTTCTCCCATCTTGGAATATTTTGTAAGTGTTTAAAGGTTTCGACCTTTGAACTTTCTCCTGTAAATTCGTCTATATTGGGTCTCATCTTCACTTTTGAAAGCGTTATCTCTTCTAAGCTTTAGGACTTGGAATAAGTTTGACTCCCACACACTCCTTGTGTTATCTCTTCTAATATTGATCCTTAGAGGATTTCGATTTCCCACACACTCCTTCCATTTCTGGGATTTCATTAAACTCAGATCGAAGGATTTCTTGACAAGAAATTCTTCTTTCCCTCCTGGCATCCTCCTTCTCAAAGACCATCTTTTGAGAGTTTTCTACAAAGTGTTCAACAACTCTGTGAGTGTATTCCTTTGATAATCTTCTCTCTAAACTCGAAAAAGAGTTCTCTCTATGCACACTTTCACCCGCTCGATACCCACCTGGAAGAGGTCTACAGAGTTCTCAGTAACTCTATTTCCCTTTGTGCTTTCTCTACACAGTTCCTCCTCTAAGGTATTCAGTAACCTTGAGGTTCCTCTTGAATTCATGATCACTTTGGTGCACCCTCCTAGCATGTTCTTTTCTAACTCCATAGATTTCATATGCACACTCCTTGCGCTGGCTACAAAACTTCCAGTGTTTTGTTGTGCACTCCTTTCACAGCCTAGAGAACCTAGAACGATGCTAGGGTGATTTATTCGCCTTCTAGTTAGATAGTGTCTATTGTGGGTGTGTGTCTCCGGGCGACTACTAACAACATTGTTGAGTATAGTGCAATTATTGAGCTTTTGTTAGATGCATTGTCATATGGTATTAATTGTTGTCAAGTGTTCATGGATTCACAATTGGTGGTATCACAATTAAATGTTCTGTATCGAGTATGTGATCCAGTGTTGTTACGATTTTTCCTTAGGGTACGTCTTCTGGAGAATTCATTTGATTTTATTACTTATGAGCATTTTCCTAGGATAGATAATGAATTAGTTGATGCCTACGCTAATTATATTTTAGATTGGAATTTACATCAATTGTAAAATAAGCACACACATTCACATGTAAATATTCACATTTGAAAGTAATCTATCTATCTATCTATCTATCTATCTATCTATCTCTCTCTCTCTCTCTCTCTCTCTCTCTCTCTCTCTCTCTATATATATATATATATATATATATATATATATATATATATNAAATGCGGGGACCCTATCCCCTGAATGTCATATAGGTACAAAAATCATGCTATGAGCACATAATCTATCTAGGCCCGAGGCCAATAAAATCTATCATAACAAACAACGATGTTTTCAGAAGACCAAAGTATTTGAACCCATGGCTTGGGTACCCCCACGACATGACGCTGCATGCCTACAGGGAGGTCATCAATAATAGTCCTAGGCACATTGCGATTGAGGGCCTCAAAATTCTTGCCCACACTACGCAAAGTCCTATCTGCATCATCATTGGGGCCTGACTCCTCTTTGCCTTGTTAGCTATGTCATGGGAAATTAGTTGGCCTCATGGGTGCTCTATTTGCATAAAAGGTAAAGTACATGTTAGTATTTTGGATCTCACAAAAATATAGGACTTGTTACGTTTCTATGTACATGTATATATATATATATATATATATATATATATATTTGAAAATTAAAAATTAAATATATAAAATAAAAAGTTACTTATGTCATGTGGCTCGTCCCCAACAGGAATGACGATCTCTAGATCATCAGTAAAATCAATGCCTACATAAGGGTAGTCCTCAATGAAAGAAGTTTGTTGCTCCCACCAGCGAAATAAGTCGTTGTCATATGGGTTGGACATTTTCCCTGTAGATTTAAACCCTGTACAATTATTTACTACAAACATATTTTCAGTAAAAGAACATAAAATATAAAATGGAAAATACACACATTACACTGATATTTTTCCACTGGAAACCCAAAACGGGAAACCCAACATATTCCATATTCACTCATATCATACACTGTTTACAATACAATATACATATAGGAGGTAGCGACATCCAAAACCCTAACCCAATGAACCGTATTAGTCAACAACCCTAATTCCTTAACCGAAAATAGAAAACCATCAACAAAAAACCATGTGCTGAAAAACCTCCCAACAATGGACATGAAAATTGAGGCAACACAAAAAACGAGGCAAAAAAAGAGACATGTTTCCCGAGGAAAACGAATAAAAGACATACCCAACATTCTCCCACTTGTTGTTTTCTTTTCATAATGGGGGTTATAGGGTTACATGGTCAAAAATCCAAGGAAACAATGACCTTAGATCCTCTACACCAAGAGAATTTCTTAGTGCTCACAGATTTTGTTAATGGATCTGCAACATTCTTCAAAGTGTTCACCTTTATTAGCAACACTTTCTTTTCTTCAACCGTGTCTCTCACAAAGTGATATTGAACATAAATATGCTTTGTCTTTGAATTATAATCCAAGTTCTTCACGATAAAAAATGTACTCTGACTGTCATAATCTATCCTTACATCTTATTGTATCAACCCAATACCTGAACACAATCTTTGTAACCATACTGCTTCCTTTCTTGCATGAGTGGCTTCCATGTATTCAACTTCTGTAATTGAAAATTCCATTACAGACTATCTTTTTCTCATCCAACTGATTGATCCTCCAAACAGGTTAAACACATACCCACTTGTAGATCTCCTACGATCCATATCTCCAGCCCAGTCTGAATCCACAAAGCCATGTATGTCCAACACTTTTGGCCAATCATGTTCTTCCTTGGTAGAACAATCCATAGCTAGTAGTGCCACACAAATACTTGAAAACCCTCTTTACTATTGTCCAATGCTCCTTCCATACTTTTTACATATACTTTCTCAAAAATCCCATTGCATGTGAAATGTCCAGTCTAGTACATACCATTGCATATATCAACCTACCAATTGCACTCGCATATGGAACAAGAGACATGTCGTCCTCCTCTTCCTGTGTCTTGGGACACTGATCCACAGATAACTTTACACCAACAGGAATAGGGACCCTGACCGATTTACATTCCTGCATATTAAACCTCTATGATATTGTCTCCAGATTTTTTCTCTGATTTAACCAGATTTTCTTGTTTTTCCGATCTCTTTTAATTTCTATGCCCAAAATGAAATTTACAGCACCAAGATCCTTCATGTCAAATTTAGAGGAAAACCGAGTTTTCACATCCTGGATAATCTCCTTGTTGTTTCTTATCAGCAACATGTCATCCACATAAAAGACCAAATAAATCAAATTATCACCAATTAATTTAAAATACACACAATGATCCTCTTTGCTTCTTGTGAAGCCAAGTACCAACATATAAGTATCAAATTTTTTATACCATGTCCTTTGTGATTTTTTTAAACCATAAAGGGACTTTTTCAACTTACATATGAGCTCCTTCTTTCCCTTCACAACAAATCCTTCTAGCTGCTTCATATAGATTTCTTCTTCCAGATCCCCATGTGGGAATGTTGTCTTCACATCCATCTGTTCTACTTCAAAATAAAATGCAACAACAATAGATAACATAAATCTAATAGAAGTTAATTTGGCAACAAGAGAAAAAAAATCACCAAAATCAATTCCCTCAACATGGGAATAACCCTTTTCTACTAACAGATCTTTGCATTTCTCCATGTTTCCTTCTGCATTCATCTTCTTTTTAAATACTCATTTTATTCCAATGGGATTTCTTCCATTCGACAAATCTACTAGCTCCCAATACTCATTCTTATCCAAGGCCTCCATTTCTTCATCCATGGCATTTTCCCATAGTTTTCTATCCTTTGAATCTACTTCCTCCACGATAGTTCTAGGATCATCATCAATAATATACAAAGAAAAATTTGAATGGAAATCAGATGGAGTATACCTTTTCGGTTTCCTTCTTTCCCGAACTGATCTCCTCAATAATGGAGTATGACACTTTTCTTCTTCTGATTCATGTTCTTCTATAGAGTTTGATTCATCATCCTTTAAATCAAACTCTATTTTCTCTAGTTCTTCCTTACTTGGTAGGACATCTTGTTTGACAACATATTTTATTTCTCTAAATACCACATCTCGGCTATACACAACCTTCTTATTTTACGGGTTCCAAAGATTGTAACCTTTAAGATCATCTTTATACCCAATAAAGATACAATTTTCAGCCTTCTTATCTAGCTTACTCTTGTTTTCCTTTTTGCTAGCGGGAAAACCCCCCCTTTAACTTCACCAGGGTTCAAAATGTAGGCAAAGCGAATAACCTTCTAAAAGATAATTAATTCTCAATACTACCCAAAACATACCAAAACTAATATAAAGAAAGAAAATAGAGGAAATGTCGGGTAACTATACCTCTAATCCTACATCTAGTGATGATATCCTCATGCTTGGAAGTTCCACTTACTACATGTCTCCTCCTAGGGCTAACCTGCATCCAAATATTGACAAACAAAGAACTACAAGCATGCTATTATATATATAAGTTAGGGTTAGATGTTATAATTCCAAGCATAAATCAATAAAAGTATTCAAGAAACCATCATTTGGGACAGGAAAATGTAATTCTTTTATTCATAACACAAAGATTATACCTTTACAATCTAAGTCGGCCACCATTCCACGAACCTGGTCCAGGCTCCTCTTCACCATGCTCCAATCGTACCTTGTATGAACTTATTCTCTCAACCTTATAATATCTTATATCAAAAGGAATGGGTTAAATGAAGGAAGAAGGACTAATGAGGGAATGCTGAGGCAATTTCTCACAAAAGGCAGTAATATCTTGGGCAAGGAAGGGAAGTGAAATTGGGTAGAGTTTCATTGTTCTTATGCTTATATATGAAATGAGACCCCAAAACATCCTTTTATATTCCAAAAGGATGGTTATTCAGTTGGGTGACGAGCTATAGCAGGTGGATTAGTTGGGAAACTTCCAATATCCTGTCAATTTCAACGAATTCCTTGCAAATTTTTATTTTTTACAACTTTTTCATGTATACGCGGTCTATAATAGTGAAACATGCGTATGTATGTGAGATTTAATGGTGCAAAGAGAATATGTATATGGGATGTAATGGTGCAGGGCACATACATCTTCTAAAAATTGTTTTTTTAAGAAGATTTTCTCAGCAGTTCTTTGGAAAAAAAATGCAAGTAAGAGGGACAAGGACATATATGCATGTGTAGAGAAATTTAGGGATATAATAGATGCCCCCTAATGTGTGAGATTAGAAGAGGAACTGATGGTCAAAATACATTACAATAGATTCACCAATATATGAGATAGAGTGAGCCTGAGACAAGAGTTAGAGAGGTGCCATCTGCAAAACAACAATTGTCTCTCCGAGGCGGGCATACCCATTCTTGGGATGAAAAAAATCATGGCTTCCAATAAAATACACTAGAGATCCATTTTATATAAATATATAAAGTGTAGCCGCGAGAAATACACAATAGATCTACATCTTAAAATCAATCAAAGATATACAAATATAGTATCCACCTTCAAGAAGCCAATGACACCCGATGGTTGGAGATGAGGCCTTTAGAGCTCGAGAAACAACTTCAAGATATTAAAAAATCAGGTAGGAGAACAATTTGGGTGTGTGACTTCACTACCCTGAGGTATTCAATGACTCGTTGGGAAAAGACATGAGGATCTCGATGATCACGCAGAGAACTTCATCGATTTTGAATAAGGACTTGACTAGACTCTAAGGATGGCTGACTCATGAGGTCAAGAGACAAACCGTATAAAGGATGACTCAAGTTGCATGGAACTTTCCTTGGACAAAAGAACAAAAGATGATCAGACTCAGACAACATGGCATTGACATAAGTTTATGATGCAGAAGGCAATGCCAACTCTCCATGTGTTTGGAAGAGTAACTGAATGGAGGAGGGCACAATTATATGTAGTGAGAACAACTTCCTAAGTCCATACTAGATCCCAGTTCTTGACGAACAAATGAAAGGATGTGTTTTTTCCAAGGGCGACTCTTTGTGCTGCCGAAAAAAGAATACATATTTCCCGTCCCCTCTTTTTGGGATATTTTATTTTTTTGTCTTTTTCAATTTTTTAAAGAGCTTGAAAAATAATAAAAGAATGTTACGTTACAAAGGTGGAATGAGTGTCACAAGCAAGCATACTAGTTCCAAGCTCAAGGAACATACTAGTGCTCAGAGCAAAGAGACATGTGTAGGAAAAGGACACTCAGGGAAAATTCCTCCATGGGTTAAGGTGTCAAGTTGCAGAGGCAAAGTGCTACAAAGCTTGCATATAAGGCATACTTCAAAGGTTCAATTGAGAGAAAAATGGAGCCGACATTAGGCCAAAGATGCAGAGATGAAAATGTGATTAGAAAGACACAATGAAACCCCCTTCAATGTAATTTTAACGAGCCTAGAGAAGGTAAGCTCAGTAGTTTTTTCACGTTTAGAGAGTCTGCAAAAACGTAAAATAAGACTCCAAGGAGTAATTTTTTCGGAGATAGTCTAGTCGATTCAAAAAAGGGTTAAACTTGCACTGAAAAAATGTTTATTCAAAACAATTTTAACGAGTGTGACAAAGACAAGATCACTCAACAATCTTTTCAATTTCAAGGAGTTTGAAAATAGCTTAACTATGGACTCACTGCCTTTTTCTGAGTTTAGTCTCCTTATCTCAAAAAAGTATTAACGTTATTGAGGAGAAATCTCTCAGTGAGACGAATCTCCAGAGGAGTACCTTTTTCTACTATAATCTATAGGATGGAAAAAGGGTTAAACTCATGCCAGTAGATGTTATTCTGAACCAATTTAACGAGAGTGAAGGAACAAGGTCACTCGACGATCTTTTCAATTTTAGGGAGTCTGAAAAGAGCTTAACTATGGACTCTATGGGGCTTCCTTTTTCATAAGTAATCTCCAAGGCTCGAAAAAGGTGATAAACCAAAACCAAGGAGAATGTTCCTCTTTTGAAGATTTAGTCCCTCGACCCTGAAAAAGGGTCGAAATTATTCCTGAGAATACTCTTATAGTGAACCAAAGTTCTTAGAGAATACCTTTATTCATGAAAATGACCGTTTGGACCGAAAAATGGGTAAACCACTGTCGGACATACGTGCCTTCAAATTTCAGTTTGGTGAGCATGAAGGGAAACAAGATCGCTCAAAAATATTTTCATGTTTAGAGAGTCTGAAAAGGGATTAAAGAAGACTCTAGGGGGATACTTTTCTCAGTTAATCTAGACAAGATCAAAAAGAATAAATATAGTCTCATTGGATGTTGCTTTCATATTTTAAATTGAGCTTGAAAGACAACAAAGTGTGCTCATTTGGGAGTCCCGAGGGTGAGGCCAAGAATGATGGTGCATGAGACGAATGAGGCTCAATATCATAATCATGATAGGAATAACAAGGACTCTCGAGCCTATAGTCATTATAGACAACATGGATGCCAAAATGCAACAAGGATCTACCTAGGGAATCCATGTAAAAGGAGGCTCTACCACCTAATTATGACACTTCTAGAGAAACAATGAAGGTTTCATGTCACACTTCAGTGGGGTCAATACTATGGAAAAGAGGAAAAGACAACGATATGCAGAAAGTGGAGGTGAAATCCTAACTTATATGCAAAACGTTGGAAAGAATGACTTTTACCAAAGGATACCAAAAGCGAACCATCCCCAAAAGGTTACCAAACCAAAAAGAAAATGTGTACCATAACATCCAATAAGAAACTCGGAGTCAGAACCAAATGATTTCCAAGCCAGGAAAAAGGACAAAGAGGGTCAAAAAATTGGCAAAAGGGGCCAAAAAAGTCTATAAATAGAAGTTGATAGATCATTTTCACCATTGCATTTCGAAAATTGACCAAAAGGAGAAAAAATCCATTTGCTAAAAAAGTTGATTTCAGGAGCTTCAGTGGGCGAAATGAACTTCCGCTTGGACCAAGTAAGTACAAATGCATCCCTCTTGCAATTCAATTATTCAATTATGCATTTATTTTTATTTCTGAGGGGGCATGCTCTCCTAAAAAGAGTGTCCCTACATGTATGTGGGTTGTCCAAGGATATCCCGCATATTTACTCAGGAAGAAAACACTCTTCCCATGTACATACACGACTGAGGCCAAAACAACCAGCGTACACCCTCAAAAGATTGGAAAAAAAATTAAAAAGAAAGAGATAACTCCCTTTAATTTTCCATGGAACAAGATGTATGTCCACTGGAGGGAGAGGTAACACTAGGATATATATGTCTTGGTTGAAGAGGACCCTACAACCATCGTCACATTGAAATAGTGAGGGCTATGGAAGTTCTTTCAGTGTCCTTTTATGAGGGCACAACCCAGACTACTGAACGCCTTAGTTGATTACTAGCATCCAGATGTAGATTCATTCATGATAGAGGGACAATTGTTGACTCCAACAACTAAGGATATCTACTTTCTGATTGGCCTCTCGAGGAGAGGGGAACCAATGAATCTACAGACATTTCCCCCTAGGCCTTTTAACATCGAGGACTATATTCAGATGTACTATGAGGCTGTCACTGAGAAGGTAGGTTCTTGGGTGCCTATTCACAAGATCACAAGTCTGAATTTGTGAGTGATCTTGCTACTAATTGGGTGGATCACTGGATCCATGGCCATTCACCAGGCTTCTCGGGTGCATATTCATTGTGCTATTCAGTGCCAGGAGGCACGGATTTTTGACTGGAGTACAACCATGCTCACATGAATGAAGAGACAGTTGACATAGTGTCAGGAATGCAACAACAAGAAATTTGGGTTTGGTACTATTCTATGCCCATTCTTCTTTAAGAGAGTACCCAGTCTCAGTCCTAGAGAGATGGTGTGGGGGCATGTGGCCTCCTTCCCAATGATATGAAGATGGGCGACATTTCTGCCATGATAGGGGGGAGGGAGGACCATAGAGGCCTATGAAAACAATTTTTTTGACTGGTGGGCATGACATATTCTGACGATCGAGCACTACCCCTATGCCAGGATCAACTTCTTTAAGGATCCAAACATGCCCATGCCTCCTGGAGAGGAGCAGGGAGAGATAAGTAACATGTTTTTAATGTTTATTTAATTTTTAAATGTTTTTAATATATATCATTTTTATGTGTGTATTAGGGTACCGAGTTTTGTGTATCTATTATGTACATATATGGGACCAGTGTGCCTGATAGACTTCATGAGGAATTGACAACATCCTCGACGACATCCTCGACCAGAGGTGAGACCAGCAGTAGCCGACGGACCAATATCCGCAAGGGGACCTCCAACCAGAGAGGCTGAGATATTTTTGAGACGGGTGGAGCACAACCTCACTACGCTCACTGGTATAGTACCCATGGTCGAGATCGAGGATCTCCCGCCTTCTATGTAGCCTCATGTAGTGGGGGTTCCATGGACATGGTTCCATCTTTTTCGATGTTCAACCAACATCATCATTCATTATGGTAGGACCAATAAGCATCAAGATTAGATAGGCTAGACTCTATATGTGCCGAGGGCACCATTGTACATGTATGTTTTGAGGGCATAAGCCCAGTGATGTATATCAAACCTTATTTTTGAGGCGTTCGCTCCGACCTATGTACTTGTGACACTTTTGATATATATGAGTACATATTATTTGTCTTATGGATCAAATGTTTTACAAAATGAATGTACATGTGTATGTGTGTGCTTCTCCTTCTATGAGTGTGCAATATGCCAATATAATACTTGATTAGCTAGAGTATTTTTCATATGATTAAATCTCCTAGGAACATGCATGTATGTAATGTAATCAAAGTAACGTTCTAAGATACGTACCCTAAGGATACATCGGTGCAATGGATCACAAACACGGTAAAATCCATTTAACTGGGACACAACTAGTTGAGCATCTAGGTAGACCCGGAGGTGTGAAATGCCATGCGACAAAGCATCATGAAGCAACTCTACCACTGCACTATACTTGATGACATTGTTTGTGGAGTCACCTAGAAAAATACCTTCGGAAGATAGCAACTGGCCTCCAGGTGTGAAAATCACCCAAGTTGATGAAACAAGCCTCTAAGTGTGTCATCTAGCACCATCCGCGAACCCAAAAAACGCCTATGATTCACTTGACATCTTCCACAATGAAAAAGAAGACATAAATAACTACATGTCCACAAAACAAAATGACAAAAAATTGTATAAGAACTATACATATGTACAAGAAGTCACCCATGCGACCAACCTAAGAGTAATACTTCTTGAGGTAGATCCCATTTCTAGGCTCCACCAAGTCATTTCCTTCAAAATCAACCAGATGGTAGGAGACCTTATTCAAGACCTCTTTCATAATGAATAGTCTGAACCACATGGGTTTGAACTTGCTTGCCCCTAGTGGATCTTTGTCTTGATCATATACCAGGACAAGATCGCCTTTGGAAAAAATCTGAGGATGAATGGACTGATCGTACTGACACTTGAATCATTTCTTATGAGCCTCATTAGTCGAGGATGTTATCTCTCCAAGAAACTCTTCAGGGTTGTTGGCTAAAGATGCTTGGTAACTTAAGAATATGATATGTAGGTGTGCTTGGAACAATGGGATAACTCAATGATTAATGAAATAGACAACTCATCATACATTCAAATGAAACAGTGCTTTTGGAAAACAATAATTAGACAAGATATTTTAAAGAGGGGATGAAGAATACTAATCTTGATTGCCAAATACAATTAGGTGTAGGGCTAATACAAGGTAGTAAGAAATCCTTCAATTCAAGTTTATGAGCTTAATAAAGAGATGACACTCTTTAAAAGTTAAGACAAACTGAAGTAAAGTACATAGAAACAAGATACATGAGCAATTCTGATATTGAAGGCAAAAGGAGACCGTAATTCTATTATCCAATAAGAGTCTATAACAGTAGCCAAAAGTGTATTCCCAGATTGAACCTTGATCTCTTAAAAATATAGACATTTATAGCCTTTACAATCAGTTTTTAGATCCTGAAAACTTGGATCTATATATCTAAATATAGAAAATAAAACTAACTAAATACAAATTGATAATCAAAAGTCTAGTTCCTAGGACTCGAACAGTCTTCTTTGTTGATCTTTGACATCTGGTCTTCATCACTTTAATGACTCTGATATATCATGGAGGATAAAGACATCTGTCTTCTGTAGCTGGAATCTTTCAACAACCATAACCAAAATTTTAGTCGATCCTTTTTAACCTTTGGTGCCAAAATATCCACGAATTTTTTATGCTGATTGTTTTTAATTTGGTGGTTAATCCTTTGATGCTCCTATAACCCTTTAATCACTCCAAAATTGCTTGGCTCCAGCTTAACTTTCCAAAAATTTCTTTATGTAGTTTCACCAGCTAATTTACCTTATGATATGCTAGTTAGCTGGTGAAAGCCCTGCTTTTCACCACCTAATTGGTTGTAATTTTTCTTTTTGCGCTGGTGAAAGCTTTGTCTTTGGCCAAAAAGAAACCCTTCATATTCAAAACTGTTGTCTTACCAAAAACTCACTGTTCCTTTTATTTATCTCCCTGCAAATTCACAACAACCTGGGCTAGTACCTGTAGATCTGGATGTGTATTAATCTTCTCCTTCAATTTCTTGATTTTCCTCTTGAGGCGTTTTGCTAACCACCACAGGCTGTTATAATCCTTGGTGATTTTGTTCTTTCTCTTTTTTTCTTTGACACTCTCACGAGCTAACTTCTCAAAATTTTCATTTGTCTTTGCAAAGTTTTCTGATAAGGCTTTGTATCTTGCCTTGATCACTCTTTCCAGAACCTCCTGTTGAGCTATCACCTCTTTCAACGCTTTAATTTTTTGTGATTTATTTGACTTCTTACTTTTTGAGGTTTCACCTTCATCTATGGGAGTAAAAGTTTCACAGTCCTATGCAATTTCTATGGAATGCTCTGGACTTTTAATGACTGGACTTTCATCTTCCCTTTCTGGCTTTGTTTCTGAATCTGTATATGGTAAATTGAGAATATTTTTCTTTTTCACTATCGACTGCTTTGAATTGGTTTCAAAATCCAATTTATTCTTTGCTTTCTTGGACTTTATGCTAGAAATACTATCCTCTGGTGGTCCTAGAAGAGCTCTCCTCCTCCTTGAGCTGCTCTAAGGAGTTGACTACTTTTTCCCTATTTTCTTTTGCTCATTTAAAGGTTGAGTTTGGGTCTCAAAACCTTCCCAGAAGAGAAAGTGCTGTCAAGTTCTTCATCTTTGTCTCAGTTCCTCTAAAATTATCAGTTTGATCAAGACAAAATGACAAAGGGTGTTTTTTATGCTTAAAGGTCTGACTCTGATTTTCTTCCATACTTTGGTTAGGATTTTGTAAAGAAAGAAAGGAAAATTTATGAGGGTCTGAAATGATATAACATTATCTTGTCATATCTACCTTCTGAAATGATATAACATTATCTTGTCATACCTGCCTTCTGAGGTGAAATAAAGTTGAATTCCTTTGAACAGGTCTTGCCACTCATCTTCCAGGTGAGAAACTGGCATGCTTTTCCTCCAGGTTATGTTTCTAAATTCTTCCTTGAGGTATACCCTGAAATTTAAATTCTTAGTCACTGTTGTCTTAAACCAGCTTTGGCCTGTTATGGGTAAGCCGGTTGCTGTGGCAATGGGAGATTCATCGACTATCATCTCTAGACAACCCATGCTGTCTTTCTTCCCATCATATGACTTGAAAAAACTTTAGCTGTGGTTTGGTGGTAACCATTTTGTAACCTCTCCACATAATTCATGCATCCTGCGTCTGAGAAATGCTTCTACACGTCTAGATGTGATTGCAAAAATGATAGGCTATCCAATTATTTCCTCAGTAGTAACCCACTCCGCTTCCTCACCATCTGTGACTCGAACCTCAAACAATTTGCAGACAGTTGACACGGTGATTTTCTTGATTGAGCCAAAGTTTAGCACTGGTGAAAACTCTCTGTGTTGCCAGTTTTGAAAAAATGGAACCATTTCATATTACCTGTGGACAACGCGTGTTCAAAATACGAAATGTTGATTTGATGTCACCGGGTGACTGGTACTTTCTCCTCTATCTAAAATGATGAATGTGAATTCATCATCTACAATCCTCTCATTTCTAGAGCATGAAATCGCGAGCACGATCCGCCATCATATCCTATTAAAATGTGCACAACAATATCATCATCATTATTTGTTTTGATTAGCGCTCCATAATTATTGTGTGACATGTGTCGAGCGTGTCCCTTTTTGGTTTCTAAAATCATGGAAGAGAACCCCGTGTTTAGCGCTTTCACCAGCTTGCCTGCTTGTGGAAGAGTACACCTTAACTGTTGAAATCCAATGCTTTCCCCAACTAACATCAACTTTGAAACATGTGTTAGCTCTTGAAAAGCTTTTTCATAAATTTTTTAAAAACAACCTTTGAAGATCAACTTATTTCTAGGGAACGAATTTAAAACCTATGTTTTGACACTAGAAGAATGTAAAAACAAACATAGAATCCTATAGATTACCATGATATCACCTACAAAATGGAACCAACTGACTGATTCAGTTTGGGAGCTAACATTTGGCTCCAACTAGGATGGATACCTCCCTATGAGGTCACCAAGAACCTAATTAGACCCAGTAGCCTTTATTACAACTTGAAAAATGAAAATGGTTTTACTAAGTACCATTGGGCATGGAGTTATTGAAGAAACAAAACAAAAACAAAATTGAAAGGAATATGTACAAGTAAAACAGGGCTTTAAGAAAAGCCTTATGAAAAGTAGGGTTTTAGAAAATGCCCGTTGGAAGGGCCACTTGTTACTTCTTCACCTGCAAGATTTTGGAGGACAAAGGTATTGTTCTGCTGAACTGCTATTATGACAAAAGGACTTGCCCAAAGAGCATCAAATTTTCCATGTTTCCCCTTTTCTTGCCTTGCTACATCCCATTTTAGAACCAACTCCCCTGCTTTGAAAGTATTGGCCTTAACTTTCCTGTCGAAAACCTCCTTCATCTTTTCTTGGTGTAACTCTGTCTTTTCTAGAAGTTGCTCTCTGTCTTGTTGCAACTCTACAAGATTGTGGATCCTTCTAGTCAAATCATTTGGTTCAAATTCAGCTTCTTGTAAAAACTTTGCAACTGGCAGTGCAAGTTGAACAGGAAAGATGGCTTCAGTACCATATACTAACTTAAAGTGGGATGTACCAATTGACTTTTTATTTGTAACCCTGTCAGCCCACAAAACAAATTTCAACTTGGAATCCCAGCTTTTGGTATTTTGTTCAAGCAACTTCTTTATGATTTTGACTAAAATCTTGTTCGATGACTCAGCTAAGCCATTTCCTTGTGGATAGTAAGAACTCCCAACTCTTCACATAATTTTACCAAGTGCTTATATTTAAATGCAATAACGTTATCAATGACTATTCTCTTAGGGTAACCAAATCTGGTGAATATGTTTTCTTGCAAAAAATTAATGATGACAGTGTGATTGGCATTCTTGGTAGGAATGGCCTCAATCCATTTGGTAAAATAATCAGTGGCAACAAGGATCCATCTATGATGACTACTAGAAGGTGGGTGAATCTCACCTATGAAGTCCAGACCCCATTGCTAGAAAGGACCTGTGACCACAATAGGTCTGAGAGGGAGGGATTTTAGTTGTTGTTTGCCTGCAAACCTTTGGCACTTGTCACATGTTCTCACAAATTAACACACATCTAAAAATAAAGTTGGCCAGTAGTAACCAACTCTTAAGATTTTATGTGCTGTAGTTTTCCAATAGCGATGTCCTCGGCACTCACTATTATGAAACTCAATCACGATTCTAGCTACTTCTTCTTGGTTTATGCATCTCAATAGTAACCCTATCAGATTTTTCCAGAACAATAAGTTGCCATTAATGCAGAAATTCATGGCTTTGAGATTTAAATCTCTCACTTGTGTTCTTGTCAAATATGAAGGAACTGATAAAGTCCGCAGAAAATATAAGATGTGGTTGTACCATTTACAGTTATCTAGGTGAGCCGAGACCTGCATTTCCTCACTTCATTTGTCCTCTGAAGACTGAATATTTTCTACATTTACAGTTACCAAATTTATATCAAGCAGTTTACAATTTTCTTCTGCAGGAAGTTTGGCAAGGCCTTGACCTTTCACAAGTTTTGTCAGCTTGATTTGAACATCAAATTCAATTAACTTTGCTATAAACTTACTTCTTTTTCCATCTATGTTGGGTTGTATAAGCACATCTTTAACTGAACTGGAAGGTACATAAGATATTACCTTGGCTTGAAGGATGTAAAATCTGAAGGCTTTTAATGACTTGATGAGTGCATATGCTTGTTTTTCCAATAGTTCATACTTCACTTCAACATCTCTCAAGACTCTATTGAAGAAGGCAATTGGTTGCTCCTGATCATCAACATTTCTCTGCAATAATACTGCTACAAATGTGTCTCTTGAAGAAAATCAAAAGATATAAAACTCCTTGTCAAAGTCAGGGCTGATTAAAATAGGGGCTGTCATAATGGCTTCTTTGATAGCATTGAAGGAGTGTTTAGCTTATTTAGTCCATCTTACTTCTAATTTCTTTCTTAACATAGAAGTGATATGCTTTGTAAGTTCTGCAAAGTTGGATATAAACCTCCTGATAAAGTTTATAGTTCTGAGGAAAGACTGAATGTCCTTTTTTGATCTAGGAAGAGACAAATTTTTAATGGCTTCTACTCTTTTCAGATCAATCCTCACCCCATTAGATGAAACAATATGTCCAAGTAATTTCCCTTCTTTGAGTGAAAAATTAGATTTCTTAGGATGAAGAGAAACACGATACCTTCAACATTTTAGGAATGTCTTTCTCAAGTGCTGTAAATGATGTTCATGGTTGGCTGGAAAAACAATAATGTCATCAAGATATATCAAGACAAATTTATCTTTCTCCCCAATGAATGCAATTTCCATTTCCCTCTGGAATGTCACTCCCACATTCATCAATCCGAAAGGCATCTTTTCGTACATAAATGTACCCCATGGAGTGGTAAAGGCAGTCTTTTCTCTGTCATTCAGATGGACAACAATCTGGTTGTATCCAGAAAACCCATCAATAAATCACATCACCTTTGATCCTAATACCTTCTGTAAAATATGTTCCATCTTGGGCAACGAGTAGTTGTCTTTCCTAGAGCACCTATTTAGATTTTTGAAATCCACGTAGAGTTTGATCTCTCCATTTTTCTTTCTGACAGGTACAATATTAGCAATCCAATATGAGTACCTGAGAGGTATAATAATGCGAGCATCCAATAGCTTCTTGATCTCCTTTTCCATGGTAGGCAACAACATAGGACTGAAAGATCTGAGTTTCTGCCTAAATGGTTTTGTATCTTTGTTTAGGGGAATCTTGTGTTGAATTACTTCAGTGTTAAATGTCTTTAAGTCTTCATATTGCCAAGAAAAAATGTCAGCAAATTCTTTTAACAACTCACCATAATCAACCTTTTGTTTTTTAGTTAGATGTGAAGCTAAGTGGACATATTTAGGATCCTGTTCACTAGCTACATTATACTGAAAAACTTCTGAGTCCTCATCCCTCTTTTCCAATTTGACAGGCACATCATTGTTATCAAAAAACTTTTCTGAAGGACCAAACCTTTATGGATTCTGTTAGTGGACAACTATACTATTTCATGTGCTGCAATTTTACTTCTGAACTTTGGCTTCTCAGCTTCATTGTCATGTTCATTCTCTTGATCAATTTGCAAATCTGCGAAATCATCTATCACTGCAAGAAATCTAGTGAGTTCAACATCATCCTCGAAAACCTTCCAGAATTTTACATTATCAGGGAGTGATGGCCTATACTTTACTTGGATTTCGTGATTCAATTTAGGAGGTAAAGGAGGTATAAAAGCACAGGCTAACGCAGCTGATGAATCAACCAATTCATTCATTTCTCTGGGTATAAATGAAATCTTGAAATCTATTAAAGTATGGATTGATCTCAAAACTTCATCCCTATAGGCTTTTATCCTAACATGTTTTTCTTGAAAGGACTTGTTTACTTGCTGAATGATTAAATATGCGTCTCCGAATACCTGTAATCTTTGAATATTCATTTCTTTGGCTGCATTTAATCCCAGGAGCAGTGCCTCATACTCTACAATGTTATTAACTTTAAAATCAAGCTTAAAGGACAAATGAGAAGTTTTCTTTGAAGGAGAAATTAACACCACTCCTGCTCCTGCTGATTCTTTGGTACAAGAACCATCAAAGAACATGGTCCAAAGATCGTCTTCTCCTACTTCTGTGGATTGAACTGTGGGCTTCCTAAGCAACAATGAAGCTGGTAATGAATCATCAATTTGTAAAATGCAAGATCCCATACCTGTGTCAACTGAATAAATAGGATGGTTGGCTGGATTTTGTTCATCACTGATTACATATGCAAGATGTGACTCCCTGTATAACCTTCTGTTTACTCCTCCAAAAATAGGGATAGTAGCATATGAGAGATCTATTTGAAGAGTGCCACCTAGCCTCTTCATCCATGATCTTGATAACAAACATCCAAATTTAGGTGGGATGTCTGCCACTACTATATCCATAACCATAGTTTTCATAGATGCTTGGGTCAAAGTTACAGCCAAGTCCTTGATTATTCCGAGACATTTGACTTTCCGAGAGTCAAAAGAGAAAAGATCATGGTAAGACTTAGTAATCTCTAAACCAAGCTCATCCATGAATGCCTTTGGCATTAAGTTGTGAGAAGCACCAGAGTCCAACAAACAATTATGTAGTGTTTTGTCATGAATGTTTAGAGAGATGTAAAAGGGTGGACATATTTCATCTCTATCTTCTATCATTTGGCCCAGAGTAATGGTTGGATTTTCATCATATATATTGAGAATATCAACAGAAGGGGATATGGATTTGGGATCCAGAGTTTTGAGGATATCTTTCTTGAATGTTTCATTTTTCATTAACTCAACCAAAGGGATGGGGATTTTAATTTTCTGTATTTCAGCCTCAAAATTGAAAGAATAGGAGATTTTATCAGAGACCTTTACCTCATTTAAAGGATCTTTCTGAATGCTTTGCTGGACAGCAAGGGTCTGACTTTTCTGAATTTGTTGTTTGATAGGGACAACAGTCTTCTTGGGAGGAGCTGGTGCCTTTACTTTTGAAGAGTCTATTTGTTGATCCTCTGATATCTGATCCTTTTGCTTAACATGGGCTGCGATATTCTTGGGAGAAGCTGGTGAATTCTTTTTGATAGTATTGGACTTAGATTTGAGATTATATCCGTTCTTTTCTTCCATTTGAAACAGGCCATCATCAACAAAAATTTCATTTATCTGTTCAATCATTAATGACTCTTCATAGTCATGTTGTGTTAGATAAGATTTCCCTCTCTCCTCTCCAACACAGTGAATATTATCCTCTCCATCTTCTTGATAATCACCTTCATCTTCGTTCATCATGAAATTTTGAAGAGGAGCCTTTATCCTCTGATCCTCAGTAGGATTCCTTTCTCGTTTCAAAATCTGCATTGGCTGATTAATTCTTCTGAAGTTGTTGGGATTTTGATTTGGGTTTCTACCTTCATAATCATAAGTGCCCCTTCCCTTGACAGGTTGCTTATTTTCAATTTTGAGTTTAGATATCTCAGAGGTTAGAGATTCTAACATCTTATCCATTTTATCTAACTTTGGGTTTGCATTGAATGAAGAAGAAGCTTCATCTCTTGGCTTTCTTCTATCGGTGCTTCCTTTCAACTTATGGGCAACCAATATATTTGATTCCACTTCAAGGGAAACATCTTGCATCAGAGATAGTGTCAGTGACCTCCTTTCTCTCAACAATAAATAGAAATCTGAGTCAAAATAATCAGAATATTTGATTTTGGTAGAGGCATTTGAAGGTTTTATCTCTGCTGGTATTTTACTGTACATTCAGTTGAACCTTTTAGTGAAATCAAAGACTGACTCACCATTTTGTTTCCTTAGATTTCCAAATTCAGTAATATAGTATAGAAAATCTCTTCTGTCACCCCAGTGTTTCAAAAAGGTATCATCCAATTTCTCAATGCCAACTATTGAGCCAGCAGGGAGTTCTTTGAACCACTTCCTAGCTTGGCCATCTAAACTTTGGACAAAGACGCATGTCCAAACATCTTCCTCCTCAATATTAAGGTTTTCAGCATAACTGTAGAAGGCCTCAATATGTTCTTCAATAGTCACATCACCCTCACCTATAAATTTGGGCATATACTTCTGATAGTCTCCTGTCGGCATAGCTGATATTGGGTTTGGCAATATTAGTGGCGCATACCTAGCAGCTAGGATTTGTTGCATCTTAGTCAAAGGAGGTGGTGCAACCATAATGATCAGGGGTGAGAGAGGTGATATTTTTTTCTTTGATTCCTCAACACTGGGGGAATGTAAAGGAGGTGAATTCTCTAACAGGAAAGAGTTCTGATATGAGGCTCTGTAAAAATTTGCAAGTTATTTAGCCAAGTTTTCTTACCTTTAGCAGACAGCTCTTGAAGAAGATGTTCTACAACAAGGAGGCTAGTGTAAATGTTTAAATGATCTTCTTTCTGTTGTGAATGAAAAGACTCAAGAGAGGAAGAGATATGATTTCTTTCTAAGGATTTAGATGACTGTTCAACCAAGTTTGAATTTATTAATTCTTCAGCAGTGACATTTTCCTGTTGATAAAAAATAAGTGATTCTTCCACTGTCGTTACAATTGCTTTTTCACTGGCAATTTTAGTGGAAGATGATTCAATGTTTTCTGTAGTAGATTTCTTATAACTATGGAAAATATTACCTTCGGTGTCTGATTTTGAAGATTGACCTTGGAATGATCTCCCTCTTTTGAGAAGTAGTTCTGGATTGGGCACTGGTGTGATAGGTGAGTCTTGTGGATTCGCCCTAGTACTGATCCTCTTGGGAGCTAGAATGAACTTGTGGAGTCACCAGATATATAATTACAACCAAGGTGATATATGATCTTTTTCTATCATCAAAGATTAGCTCTGTGTCGTATCCCAGGAAAGTTGAGCTTCAGTCTCGGATCCCCGACAATGGCGCCAATTTGTTATCTCTCCAAGAAACTCTTTAGGGTTGCAGGCTAAAGATGCTTGGTAACTTAAGAATATGATATGTAGGTGTGCTTGGAACAATGGGATAACTCAATGATTAATGAAATAGACAACTCATCATACATTCAAATGAAATAGTGCTTTTAGAAAACAATAATCAAACAAGATATTTTAAAGAGGGGATGAAGAATACTAATCTTGATTTCCAAATACAACTAGGTGTAGGGCTAATACAAGGTAGTAAGAAATCCTTCAATTTAAGTTTACGAGCTTAATAAAAAGATGCCAGTCTTTAAAATCTAAGACAAACTGAAGTAAAGTACAGATAAACAAGATACATGAGAAATTTTGATATTGAAGGCAAAAGGAGACTGTAATTCTATTATCCAATAAGAGTCTATAACAATAACCAAAAGTGTATTCCCAGATTGAACCTTGATCTCTTAAAAATATAGACATTTATAGCCTTTAAAATCAGTTTTTAGATCCTGAAAACTTGGATCTGTATATCTAAATATAGAAAATAAAACTAACTAAATACAAATTGATAATCAAAAGACTAGTTCCTAGGACTTGAACTGTCTTCTTTGTTGATATTTGGCATCTGATCTTCATCACTTTAATGACTCTAATATGTCATGGAGGATAAATACATATGTCTTCTGTAGCTGGAATCTTTCAACAACCATAACCAAAATTTTAGTCGATCCTTTTTAACCTTTGGTGCCAAAATCTCCACGAATTTTTGATGCTGATTGTTTTTTATTTGGTGGTTAATCCTTTGATTCTCCTATAACCCTTTAATCACTCCAAAATTGCTTGGCTCTAGCTTAACTTTCCAAAAATTTATTTCTATAGTTTCACCAGCTAATTCGCCTTATGATATACTAGTTAGCTGGTGAAAGCCCTGCTTTTCACCAGCTAATTGGTTGTAATTTTTCCTTTTGCGCTGGTGAAAGCTCTGTCTTTGGCCAAAAAGAAACCCTTCATATTCAAAACTATTGTCTTACCAAAAACTCACTGTTCCTTTGATTTATCTCCCTGCAAATTCACAGCAACTTGGGCCAGTACCTGTAGATATGGATGTGTATTAATCTTCTCCTTCAATTTCTTGATTTTCCTCTTGAGGTGTTTTGCTAACCACCACAGGCTATTATAATCTTTGGTGATTTTCTTCTTTCTCTTTTTGTCTTTGACACTCTCATGAGCTAACTTCTCAAAATCTGCATTTGTCTTTGCAAATTTTTCTGATAAGGCTTTGTATATTGACTTGATCACTCTTTCCAGAACCTCCTGTTGAGCTATCACCTCTTTCAGATCTTTAATATTTTGTGATTTCTTTGACTTCTTACTTTTTGAGGTTTCACCTTCATCTATGGGAGTAAAAGTTTCATAGTCCTGTGCAATTTCTATGGAATTCTCTGGACTTTTAATGACTAGACTTTCATCTTCCCTTTCTGGCTCTGTTTCTGAATCTGTATATGGCAAATTGAGAATATTTGTCTTTTTCACTGTAGACTACTCTGAATTGGTTTCAAAATCCAATTTCTTCTTTTCTTTCTTGGAATTTATGCTAGAAATCCTGTCCTCTGGTGGTCCTGGAAGAGCTCTTCTCCTCCTTGAGATGCTCTGAGGAGTTGATTGCTTTTTCCCTGTTTTCTTTTGCTCATTTAAAGGTTGAGTTTGGGTCTCAAAACCTTCCCAGAAGAGAAAGTGCTGCCAAGTTCTTCTTCTTTGTCTCAGTTGCTATAAAATTATCAGTTTGATCAAGCCAAAATGACAAAGGGAATTTTTTATGCTTAAAGGTTCGGATCTGATCTTCTTACATACTTTGGTTAGGCTTCTGTAAAGAAAGAAAGGCAAATTTATGAGGGTCTTCCCTGTGAAATGATCTAGAAGTCTGAAATGATATAACATTATCTTGTCATACCTTCCTTCTGAGGTGAAATAAAGTTGAATTCCTTTGAATAGGTCTTGCCACTCATCTTCTAGGTGAGAAAATGGCATGCTTTTCCTCCAGGTTATGTTTCTGAATTCTTCCTTGAGGTATACCCTGAAATTCAAATTCTTAGTCATTGTTGTCTTAAACCAGCTTTGGCCTGTTCTGGGTAAGCCGATTGTTGTGGTGATGGCAACTTCATAGACTATAATCTCTAGAGAGTCCACGCTGTCTTTCTTCCCATCATACGACTTGGAAAAAACTTCAGCTGTGGTTTGGTGGTAACCATTCTGTAACCTCTCCACGTAATTCATGCATCCTGTGTCTGAGAAATGCTTCTGCACATCTGGATGTGACTGCAAAAATGATAGGCTATCCAATTATTTCCTCAGCGGTAACCCACTATGCTTCCTCACCATCTGTGTCTCGAACCTTAGACAATTTGCAGCCAATTGACACGGTGATTTTCTTGAGTGAGCCAACGTTTGGCACTGGTGAAAACTCTCTGTGTTGCCAGTTTTGAAAAAATGGAACCATTTCATATTACCTGTGAACAATGCATGTTCAAAATATGAAATGTTGATTTGATGTCGCTGGGTAACTGGTACTTTCTCCTCTATCTGAAATGATGAATGTGAATTCGTCATCTCCAATCCTCTCATTGTTGGAGCATGAAATTGCGAGCATGATCTGCCATCATATCCTATTAAAATGTGCACAACGGTATCATCATCATTATTTGTTTTGATTAGCGCTCCATAATGATTGTGTGACATGTGTCGAGCATGTCCCTTTTTGGTTTTTGAAATCATGGAAGAGAACCCTGTGTTTAGCGCTTTCACCAGCTTGCCTGCCTGTAGAAGATTACACCTTAACCGTTGAAAGATAATGCTTTCCCCAGATAACATCAACTTTGAAACATGTGTTAGCTTTTGAAAAGAGTTTTCATAATTTTTTTAAAAACAACCTTTGAGGATCAACTTATTTCTAGGGAATGAATTTAAAACCTATGTTTTGACACTAGAAGAATGTAAAAACAAACATAGAATCCTATAGATGACCATGCTATCACCTAAAAAATGGAACCAACTGACTGATTCATTTTGGGATCTAACAAAGGCTACATCACGATGCTTCTCATAGATCTTCTCAAGATATAGTAGGTGTTCCTCAAGCGGTGAAGTGTTTGGCAGTAATTCCACTCCCAACTTTAAAGACAGGATATGACACTCAATAGGTAAGATTTCTTCCAGCCTGTATACGAGTTGAAAAGGTGATAAACTATTGGCACTCTTCACAGACGTTCGGTAGGCCCACAATGTTGAGTACACCATCAAATGCAATTTGACTTGGTAGAATTGATCGTCCACTGAAGAATATTCTTAAGAGACTTATTCACAACTTCAACCTGACCATTCAATTTTGGGTAATAAGGTGACAAATGTTCTTGCCTCAATCGAAGATTTGATGTTAACTCAGTTATCATTTTGTTTTGGAAGTGACTTCCATAGTAAGTGACAATATCATTCAGGATGTCGAACCTTGCTACTATCTGGTTAAAAATGAAATGATTCATTGTTTCACCAGGGTTTTTGGAGATATCTATGGGAATCATTTCAGCGATACTTTCCATGTTACCCTCAGCATAAACTTCTTGCGTAGCTAGAGGATTAATAGGACAATACCTATCTCTATTCACAGTAATTGTTTTTTATCCCAACTCTATTCTCCTTAACTTAGGAAGGAAGTAATATCTATGATGATGTTATCCACAAATTTGGTCATCGTGATGATGTCATGATGATGTTATGATGATAGAAAATCAAGCTCTTCACTAAGAACACTTTCCTGAAAGAAGTTACATTTGTATGCTTCCAGAAATCATGTTTTTAAGGATGTTCGTAGGCTACCTGTATATCTTCCTACGAGAATGCCTGATTCTCGTAGGCTGCATTAAGCTGGAGTGTGAACCTCTCGCACTGTAACTAATAGCCAGGGTGTGAACATGTTCCAAAAGAAGGAAACAGATAAGATCTTGAATCTTCTAGAAGGGAATCTTCTAGAAACGTGAGTTGGCTTCGAATGGTTATTCAAGTGCTGGCATTCCAGATATCTTGGGATCATTTCCTATCCAAGTAACTAATCTATCTTCTCCTATATATTGAGGAGATTTCTCTTGGAAAGGGTTAAGAAAACAAGTAGCAAGCTAGATATAGAATTAGTGCAAGACTGTATGGAGGATCGATGCTACAACAACTAGAGACAACAACAAGGTCATCACAAGTGGTTGATTTTCTTCATGCATGAGCAAGTGTGTGTGTCAGAGCTAGGAGCCATCGAAAGGAGACCTACAACATCAAGGCTCAGGTTGTAAGTTTCACTTTCAATTAATTCAATACAG
>ML780736.1:353330-379464 GCA_009831015.1 Picea engelmannii
AGGAAAGCGTTCATAAGGTATGTCCATAATCCTTACCTCTTAGTTCATTCAATAGGCTAGATCTAGGGAAAGTGTATTATTCTGTCATGTTTTGTTCTAGATCCAGGTGGATCTAGGGAGATCGGTTTGTGTCCGCACTCACGAATTTATTTTATAACAGATGAAGATCATCCCAAGGTCTATCTGGAACATTCAATGTCTCAAGAATCACCTCATTAGAGGGTGAGACAAGGTCTAAAGTATCTGTAGTGGCAAGAGAACATTGAGCCAAAATAGGCTCTAGAACTGGATCTAACTCCTGTGTGGGAGTCAAATCGGGGTTAGTCGAAGCTTGTTGGACAATATTGTATGCAACCTGAGTCGCAGAAAAGGGAATTTCCATGCCATGATTCCCTTTCCCTTCCATCAAGGTTGATGGGGAAGGAAGAGTCCACGGATCATGAAAGTAAGTCGTTCGAAATGACGACACTTGAAAGATTGCATCCCTAGGCTAATCGGGGACAACCGATATAAGATTGACATCGCCAGAAGGTGGAAGGTAATCAAAAGTTCCCATCAATGATGAACACAAACTAACACCTAAGTTGATGGTGTCGGGTTATGAATTATCAATCATCAGGACCATGGAAATCCCTGATGAAGGATCAGGATGGGAGAAGGACAAATGGCCAATGGTCACAATCCGGTCCTTGTAAGGAAAACATAAGAGCCGAAAAACCGTAGCGACCACCGCTTACATCACATATGTTAAGTTCCAAAGACCTGAATACAAAATCACCATAAGATATATACAAGAACAATATGAAAAATCTCCTTTATTATTATCAAACCCTTGAGGTAGGGAAACACCATACAATGGATCCTATTATGGAAGGGATCCTCTCTTGTTCACTTACCTCTTCGAGGGGGCATCCTCTTATTGAGTTACAACTCACAATAAAATATTTCTCTTCATGTCCCATTACATTGCTTGAACCTCTTTATATAGTGCTACCATCACCTAAGTACATTCTAGAGGAGGAATCTTCTAGAAGTAGAACCTTCTAAGAAGTGCTCTTACATTTATTGTATCTAACTACCCATTTATTATATCTAACTACCATAGTGGGCCTTATTTAATAATATAGTAGACCTAGTCCACCTTACATTGAATGGCCTCCACTATTATCACTATGGGTCCTCTAGTTCCCCCCACTACCTCTCTAGATACCTAACATTCCATCCTTCTTATGAAAGCCTTGTCCTCAACGCTTGATGTACAACCATATACTAGGGTCCCATGGATAAGTGTGGACCATAGTGCTGAAGTAGACTAGAGAAAGAGGGTCCCATTAAGAAATGGAAGCCACCATGATGAAGTAGTCCAACCACCATTGTAAACCAAGGTCCCATGTCCAAGTGCTCATGTGAACTCCATACAGAACATATTGAAACCCAATAACCAATTGAAAATTATGCTCCCAATACTGACACCTATCATGTGGATCCAAATAAGAATATTCATCCACAAAGTGGGAAAGGGTCAAAGATGAATCTGGAAGGAACAATACCATTCTATAATATGTAGGTTGGATACTGGTAATCATAACTAGCTCCTGATGTGTCACATTGATGTTCTCTACATAAGGTGGAGTAGAGTCATCAAATACAATATGGAAGTGGTTGTCATCCCATAAATGACAACTATCCATATACCAATCATCACAATCAGCCTCAAAATCATACCAAGAATATATTTCTTGAGTATATTCATCCCTTTTATCCTCCATAATAAATATCTTATGCATGTTATCCAATGAATCTTGAATACTACAAAAACTATCATTGAGTCCGTCTATGAGGCCATCTACAAAGTCATCCAATGTGTCATACAATTGAGATTTGAATGCTTCAATAATTTGTATAATTTCTTTGAGGGTTTGAGAGGAAATATCCATATGAGAACCCTATGAAAATTTATGAACTCTGCAGTCCCACCGCCATCACGAAAAACCCAAAAAATAGAACAATAAGTTACGACATAAAATCACGGCTTTTTCCGGAAAAATCTTGAAACAATGTTGAAGTTCAAATGCTCATAACTTCACTTCCCGAACTCTGTTTTGGCTGATTATTTTTTTAAAATTGGGTATTTTTCCGAGAGGAATTCAAATACATAATTTTTGTTTTCCAAATTCATCTTGTAAATATTCATATATGAACCTGAAGTGCATCGCCCTCTTTTTCTTCCCTAGAAAACTTCTGCAAAAAGAGAAAAAATTTCTTCCCTTCTTTGGCCAACGAAAGTGATCTGATACCAATTTTTAAGTTCTAAATACCTAAATACAAAAGCACCATAGCAGATATACATGAACAATATGCAAAATATATTTTATTACTATCAAACCCTTAAGGTAGGGAAACACCATACAATGGATCCTATTATGGAAGGGATCCTCCTAATGAGATACCACTCAAATACAATACTTATCTTCATGTCCCATTACATTGCTTGAACCTCTTTATATAGTGCTACCATCACCTAAGTACATTCTAGAAGAGGAATCTTCTAGAAGTAGAGCCTTCTAAGAAGCCCTCTTACATTTATTGTATCTAACTACCCATTTATTATATCTAACTACCATAGTGGGCCTTATTTAATAATATAGTGGACCTAGTCCATATTACATTGAATGGCCTCCACTGTTATCACTATGGTCCCTCTAGGCCCCCCCACTACCTCTATAGCTACCTAACAGCATAGGTCCAACTCCTTCCTAACAAAATGTTGTAGTCAAGAGGTGCATTGACCACTTCAACTTCGAAGCACACGGTTTTTCCTCCCAACTGCATGAGGAAAGAAGGAATGATTCTATTAGTGTTGGAAGTTTCACTTGGACTACTTCAAGTACAAACCCAACACATCTTGAAATGATAAGGGTTTAATTTGGATAAAATGGGTTTCAAGAGACTAAAAGAATGTAAAATTTAGGAAAAGGCAATAAATCATTGGGCATGAAGTCTATGAGATACCACAATATTGACTTAACCTCGTACGTGCAGCAAATCAAGTCGAATAAAACCCAGATTAGTTCTGAGATTAACTAGGGGTGAATGAAGAAAACAAGAAGACACAATATGTAGTTGAGGCTGAAAAACAACCTTCTTTCAGTCACTATAGGAAGAATCTGTAACAACTTAGAAAACCTTTCCAAACATCACATAATGAAATAAATACATATGTGGTAGGTATTATAGTAAACCTTACTACAATCTCCTCAACACAAAATCTATCCATATAAACCTTATATAAACAGAACACATCTAATTGGAAGAAAATCGAAGAAGTATGATAACACATAAAGGAAAATACAAACTGATCTAAAAGTCTTACTCGTCAGCTGAGATCTTTGCATACAAAACTAAGACAAGTCTTTGAGGTGAAAATCAAACTTTCATGCCACTGCTGCTCATTAAACTTTCTGAAAAAACTTACATAAGACCTCTCGGGTCTTTTCATTGTTTCTTAAACTTCAGTCTAAAAGACCCTCTGGTGTTTTACAAATGATAAAAATATATAACCTACAGTTAACAAACTGCTTCTTAATTCTAGGAAGAAACATTAATTAATACTTCTAAAAATAAGCTAAAAGCTAAAACAGAACCCAAACTATCTCGAGTGCCAAAAAGGCTGATTGAAAAAACTAGAAAGTTGGCCACTTGTTGTTGGAATACCGTCTCCTTGATATCTGCATCTCAATGAGTTGGAGATGCCCAAAACTGTCTGTTGATTTCATGCCTGGGAATATGGAACTGATGATCACAACTGTTGATTTTATTTCCATGAGTTTATGGGATACTCTGCCACCTTTGGTCATTCTTCCACTAACAAGAATGATAATTCGAACTCCTTAAATCTAGTCGCTTGTTGGTAGCATCATTTAGTAGTGCCAAGCCTTCGTGTCTTCTATGCAAGATTCAGTCTCTACCATAAATTTAGTAGCGCCTACCAGAAATTTGGTAGTGTCTGCCTGTGTTTCCTATTTAGGAGATTTGGTAGTGCACAGGAGAGTGGTTAGCTCCTGTGAAATTTGCAGCGCCTAGGAGATTGGGTAGCGCCCATGGAATTCACAGCGCCTAGGAGAGTTGGCAGCGCATCGTGAAATTCATAGCGCACTCCCCTTTGCACATCCATGGATGAAAATAGTGGAACGGGAAAGAAATTGGGAGCACTATCATATATATCATGGATATATTTATTTCTTCAACACCTGCACAATCATTTGGCACCTGACATCTTGCATTGGGAGTAGGTTGGTTTATGTGTTGAATATGATATTTGGCATATGGATTAGATCGATATGTAGTATGACTTTGAGTTGGTTTAAGGTGAAAGACTTAGTTGATAATCTTTAACTCGGGACACTTAAAGAACACACCTCCTTTTGATAAAAGGAAAGATATATTATTTTGGAAAAGGTAATAAAATGGCAAGGGCAATAAAAATATAAAAAAAAAACATATATTTTTACTTTCAACACAAGAAAAATTTAGGGAGACTAACTAAAATGTGCTTTTTAGTTTTGCAGGTTAGAGGGAAAAGCCCAGGGATTCCCGGGAAAAATTATTTATTAAAGTTGGTCAAGACTTGATGGAGATGTTGAAGACCTGATGATTTGAAGAATTTTGGCAATTCTGGTGAAGGAATTTTAAAATAACATTAATGGGTGAATATAAAAGAGATGCTACGAGAATTTCCAGTAGCTATCTCTATTTTTTACCAAAGTAAAAACTTGGTGCTACCATTGTCTCCATGGGGTATGGCATGCTCCTCACGAGATTCCAAGAACCTATAGAACAATAGCCTTATCCATTCTTATTTATGTCCAAGAAAACCTCTGTACTTGAGAGTGCCTATGTTCCTTTATTGGAAGCTGAAAATTAACTGTATGTTGAAAACAAAATGCTCAAACAAACGAGCTTATTTCTTCCTACCTAATAAACTGTGTTACTTTTTGATAAAGTAAGATTGTTCTTCCAATGAAGACATACAAGTATTTGACTGACCGATATGTCTCTTAATCTAGAAACGAAGAATGAAGGAAACCATAAAACACTGATATGCAATTGAAAATAACAGAACAACCAACCTTCTTTTGACAAAAGTGCTCTAACATCTAAGCTACTCAAAGACTCGAGATAATCAACAAATGGATCAATAAATCTGCAAACAAATACCACTTACTGTTGTTTCAGTTGAAGATAAAAAATTCTCTGCATATCCCCCTCCTAAGAATGGTTGTCACCTGCAGCTGCCTACAAATCTGAGCATAGTTGCAAACTAACTTCATTGCTGATCATAGATGATTTTTTGTTGTCTGCAGATCCACGTTTGAGCATAATTCATGTGGGCTTGCTAATTTATGGAGATGGTTGATCAATGTCTTCTATGGACTGAGGATGACTTATTTCTACACATAGTTGTTTTCCATCACAATCTGATTCATAACTGTCATGCACCAGTTGGCTGCTCCTCAAGTCAGCAAAATGGATCTGCGTTTCTTCATCAGAGTATTCATCAAAGATAGGTGAGCCCAAGGCTCCTTGGTTTTGCACAGAAAAATGAACAATCCCTTGATCTCTCTCTTCAATCTTAGGTGAAAAGATATCATGGGAAACCTCTTGAACGAAAAGAGAAAGATCCTTTTCTACAATTGGTTCTTCTTTCGAATAGAAGACATCAGATGCATAAGGTACATGATATAATGCAAATGAATCCATGCAATCATTAGTACAATCATGACTGATATCTGGAGTACTTTCTCCTTGGGAATAAGAAAGAGAAAAAGGTTCATTCATATCTTCATTTGGACAGTGAATAAAATTGTTTTCATCATTATATTCAATAGAGCAATCTAACAAATCTTGAGCACATTCTACATATCCCTCACAATAGTTATGACAAATACTTTCAGCGGGATAAAACCTTTTGCAATGTTCATTGAATACTCTGTGGAAATATTTCAAGGATGAAATGTTGGAAGGGGGTAATGAGAAACACCATTTACGTGCATCCCCATCCAATGAATACATGAACATTTTCATCAATATATCTTCATGATGCACATCAAGATGCTGCATCAAATTATGAAATTCATGAACATGCTCAATAGGGTTGTCATCCTCACCTTCATAAAATTTGGGCAACAGATCTTGCCATTCATCAATAAGAGGCACAGGATGTGGATAATCATCTATGGATGAGAAATTGAGTGGGGAAAACCTCATGGGAAGGATAGCCTTCATAGCCATTTAATTGGTCTCATTCCAGTGGATTCACCAACAGATTTTGAACAATGGGGTTAGGCTCCATGGGGGATAGAGTCCTCCCTGTGAGGCTCTAAGAACTCTTTTAGTTTTAGTGCCTTATCCTAGGGCTACTCCCAACCTTTAACCTCTGCAATCTTCTTTGATCTGTGACCTTCAACTGAAACTAAATGCAAATGAAAACTAAAACTGACAAAAATGATGAAAATGATGCTTGTTTAGCAAGCTTATTGCACATGCCTACTCTAATTATTGGGAAAATGAAGAATTCAAGTTACATGAAACAACCAATGAAGCCATTTCATCATTTTTTTCAATTGTTTTAAGCTTTGAAATTTGCTTCTTTAAGCACCAGAGATAATTCTTACTTGAAGGCACGTCAAAGAAACATTTGGCAATACACTTTCCATTGACAAAATCAATGAGCCTAGGCCCACTTTATTCTTGCAGACAGGGTGTAAATGGATCCTAAAAAACATCATCAATAATTTCCCCTTGCTTTGTGTAAAAAGGAAAAGTATTGCATTAGGTCCTTCCTCCACTGTTCTTGGTTGTTGTATGACATGCTAATTTTCTGATTCATCCTCAATGCATATGGCCTTGGTCCACTCCTGGTAATGAGGTGTATTAGGAAAAAGGCTTAGTGATACTTGTATTTCTTTAATTTCAACCTTTCTTATATGATCACATGGCATTTGATCTTGGTTTCTTGATGAAACTGAGCTTCTGTCTTCAAGAGGAATAGGGGGTTGATAGGGCAGTTCATCACAATTAGAAGTGTTTGGGAAACTACATTCTTCTGTATTATCTTCTGATTGTGAGGGATATTCATCATAGCTTGGCTTATGGTCCCAATTTCTCAGTTTTTCACCTTCTAAACTTAGATTATCATCTTCTTCTTCATTTTCAGCAACAAAAATATGACATGAGGGTTGAAACAAGTTATTGTTTCTTTGATGGGAAGGGTACTTTTCGGATATAAGGTCTTCAATAGATTGTTCATGGAAATCATATTCATAATCATCATACAAAGGTGAATCAATGACCATTTGACTATTAATGGCTTAGAGGATTAGTACAATAGCTGGGACAACTAGTTTTTCAGTGAAAACATCCTCATAGTCATCAAAACTTGGCAAATCATGGCACACTGGTTCATTAACAATAGGAGGGATTACAACAACAACTGGTAAGCTATGAATTTGTTCATGATAAGCTGCAACATTATTCTCATGATGAAATAAATCTGAACCTAAGATGACCTCTTGAATTAAAGAATCGAGAAAAGGAGGAGAAAGGGAAATGATGGATTGTCCATATTGATCATTCTCTTGGGGACCTAGATTTTGACATGAATGATGCATTTGTTCTTCAAATTTAGGAAATGCATTATGAAACTCATCATCTAAGTCCTTCTCTCTATAATCATCCCCTTCATCATCACTACTAGAGGAATCACTTGCTGAATATTGAATATATGATGCATACCCCTCACAACAATTCTCAAAAATTCTTTCAGCTGGATAAATTATCTTGCAATGAGAATAAAAAACATCATGAAATTCCTTCAAAGAGAAAATACTAGAAGCAAGGAGTGTTCTATACCATTGCCTCACATCGCCTTCCAATGAATACATGAACATTTTCATCAGGGTAAAATCATGAAGATGGGTAACACTTTCGTGACAATCAGGTCTCAAAAATTCCTAGCGGCAATTTTTCGGCCGAAAAAATGTTGCTAGGAATTTTTTAGGCCGAAAAAGCTTTCGGCCAAAAATTTGCACGTCAAATTGAACGGCGCCCATAGAATTCATGTATAATGTTTTTCAGATGAATTATTTTCCTGTGGTAATAATATTTCGGCCGAAATAATTTTTGGCAAAAACATTTATTTTTAACGGATTCCATTAAAATATAGGTTTCGACCGAAAGATTATTTCGGCCAAAAACATGAAATTGGGACTGAAAACAAAAACCAGAGAATTGCCCCAGGCTTACCTAAACTTCGAAGGTTGTGGACTCCTGCAAATACTGAGAATTTGGTTTCTAAAATGACACCAACATTTCCAAAATTGAATCTACTTTCAATTCCTATAATTTGTTTTCATTTTATTTATTTTTATCTAATTTTATTTATTTTTAAAAAAAAATCACTCCATAATATTTTTAGTAGACATTATGATTCGGTGAAATGAAATATCGGTATCTCTAAAAATATACACTGAAAAATTTAGAAAAAAAAATATTCATAATCCTTAAACTATTCTTTTCAAAAGGGTATATTTAGATTTTAGTTTTAAGTAAAAATTAAGATATACACAAGGTGTAGAAAAACATGTGTTTAAAATCTGCAACGTTTTCAACTTGGTCAACTTCAACAAATTCTAGAAATTATAATATTCATCCGTTAGATTCAAGATTATAGTCATAATAAAATAGAGTCTCTGTGTATTGTTGCAATATATTTCATTTCTTAAAAACATAAGTTTAATAATAGATACATTGTTGTAGAAAAAAGTTACTCATTATCATTCCTTTCATGTTTAAGGAACATACTATTAAACAACTGTCAAATTGACATATCAAATCGTGACAAAAAAAATTTGAAAAATAGCCATTGGAAAGCTAAAAAAATTCTTCACAAGTTTTGTTTTTACTGTAAGGTGAAATTATAAATAAAAAAAATACTTTTGTATTCCTGGAGTTGAAGAACTTGTGAAAATACAGTTTTTTTTCTCATAAAACAAGCAAAATTGTAACCCATCTTCATGATTTTACCCATCAATATATCTTCATGATGGATGTCAAGTTGCTGCATCAAAGCATGAAATTCATGAACATGCTCAAAACGGTTGTCATCGTCACCTTAATAAAATATGGGCAGCAGATCTTTCCATTCATCAATTTGAGGCACAAGATGTGGATAACCATCTATGGATGAGAAATTGAGTGGGGAAAACCTCCTGGACATGATAGCCTTCATAGCCATTTGATTTTTCTCATCCCCAGTGGAGTCACCAACATATTCTGAACAATGGAGTCACCATGGTGAATGTGCAGTCTTGAAGGTGTCCAACTTCAGTCACCATCTCAAGCTAGAGCTGTGCAATGTCGTTCTTCCCAGGGAGATTTTCAATTTGCTCAAATCCTTCCCTGAAAAAAATGCAAATTATGCTAACACTCCAAGAGTCACTCTCAGACTACAAATGAGATTAAGCTTGGTAACATAGACATAAAAATACTTGATTGGTTTTGTGGATTAAGAAAAAGGAAAACAAGGAAGGGGAAGGACAGTAAGATGATGTAAATCAATGATGGGCCATTGGGCTATGGATTCAAGCAAACACCCTGCTCATTAAATGGAATCAATCTGCATATCAGATAAAGGTTTATTGAATAGAGGAAGAATAATATAACACAAATAATAACATCCATAAGGAAAAGATCCTCTCTACATAAATGAATTCAAGGTACTTGAATGTAAACAGTGACTAATAGGCAAAATACATCATATCCTCAGATGCTCAAGAATCCATTAATCAAAGGAAACCATGATCCTCAAGGTGTACAATTAATTCAAGTAAGAAGACAAATTGGAAAAGAAAACAAGAGATACAAACACATATATCACGAACCTTCAATAACATAAATGTTTACAAAAATAGAAGCCCCTCAGGATTACAATGATCACAGTCAAAGTGGCTCATGAATCCAACCCTTTTTCTCAAGAGATCTCCTTCATTAAATAGAAAATAGCATCCAAATAAACTTAGGAGTTCGAATCCCATCTCCTTCATTGGATTCTAAGCCTTGGATATAGGTGGCAACAATCAAAGAGACAAAAATCCAACACACTTCTAATTTTCAAGAATTTGTTGGAAGTCATTAATAAAATTTCTCCACCTCATTGCATGAGGCATTTGATGGAGATAAATATTAGGTGCAGGTGTCCCTTGACATCTAATTGATCCTTGATAAGTCATTTGAACCCTCCTTGACATGTGGAAACCTCCCAACAAGGCAAATATTAAAACCATGACCGCTAGAGGAAATTAGGCAGCATCGTTGTAAAACAGTTGGGTAGCTCCACTTCTATGTCTGATATTTCTCAAACCATAACACATTTTGAAAAGCTGACAGAGGTTTTTGTTATTTGGCATGTTATGAACAAAAAAATCCTCCAGTTTTTAAAAACACCTTCTCAATTGTTCATAATCCAAGTTTCAAGTTAGTGACTAAAAACTGGTAAAATAACTCTGCACAATTCGTTTTCTGCCATAAATATTAGGTAGTGCCTGTAGGTAGAGCCACTTATGATGCATCTGTGTGCAGGTTTAGGTAGCAATTTCAAAACACAATGCCTTCAATATTGAATGTCTGTAGAGAAATTGGTGGTTTTTTATAATTTCGAACCCATTGTGTTTAGGTGTCTTGGCAGTATAGTAGGTTGTGCACTTTACCACTAAGGGAGTTAACACTTTAGCAAAAACCCAAAACTTTGATAGTTAGGCCTCTTCTAGCTACAAATTTTTGTGCTAATAGATTCCATGTGGTCTGAATGATTTACTGTCAAACGTCATAAGCAACATAGGTGATGAAGACAAACTAGGTTGGCCAATGGCCTTCTAACATTCCAATGACATCACGCAATTTGAGGCATCCTCATCAACCACCATACACAAAATTTTCCGAGTAAATGATTTCATGGTGTAATACACTGCTATCTAAAATGAAACATGGTAGGGGAGACGAGATTTCAAGTCGGCTAGATCAAGAACGATCGCTCCCAGGTTACAAGTCTCTATCAATCCCAAGGCGGTTAACAGATATTTTATCTGCAAAGGGAAACTTTGGAGGACTTCCAAAGAAGACATCACACAAGGGGTTTGTGCCAAATCTTCCACAATAGAATAATTCTGGGCATCCCTCACATTTGGATTATGAGAATCCTTTTTAAACACACCTTTTGGGATGCAAGTCATCGTTTCTCCCACTGTATTCTCAATCTGGAGAGGATCCGATGGGTTCGTGGCTTCTTTTCCCTTTTCGAAAGATTCTGACATTTTGTAATCTCGGTCGTTGGTCACTATATGAGCCTAAGGTTTCATCATGTAAACATTCACGGACGGGTTGTTACTGGTAGACGCGGGGGTCCCTAACTGCCCCCTTTTGCACTTAAACATGATTAATCTTGAGCCATGTTTTTCTTATGTGGAAATGGGTTCGTCAGCACAATAGGCTATTATTACGCCAATAACTTTTGATATTCCACAAGTCGAGGGGACAGATGAGTCGGGTGGTCCTCCTTGCAAAGGTTACATAGATACTTTGAATTCCTCTTCTCTGTTTTCCCCCCGCCAACAATGTTAGTAGCCCTTTTGTCCCCTTTACCCTTCTTGTTTAGTTGTTTCTTCTTTCCCTCAAGCTACTGGTTGGCATCAGGGTTCATCGACTACACACTGTGTAGGTCCGATGTTTGGGTAGGGGGAACAACCAAAACTGAGGTCTGGCTTGCCATAGTCTGCTGTATTGACAATTGTTGCAATTGATTTGACAATAGATCAATGGAATTTACTTGTGTTGAGCCCACAATACCATTGACATGGGGTCCAAACTTTTTCTTGGCTTTGTCGAGGATAGACCATGGTGCATCTAGAAAAATATCATAGAGCATGTCAGACTGAGAGTAGATTAGTTCAAGCTATTGCACTCTCATTATCGCCTCCTCTTCTGAAAACACTTAAAAATTTGCTACGTCCTTGGAAATGAAAGGCACCAAAGACTTTAGGAACCATTCCAGCAAGAAATCTAGAGGGAACTAGACCTTAATAAAGCTCTTTTGACACCACCATTCTCAGATATGATTGGAGATATGGTCGGCCTTAGTTTTCTCAAATTTGGCCAGCATCTTGGTGTTGGCATTGTATCTCACGGGTAACTAGAAATGGTTCAAAAATACCATCGCCAAGTCATTAAGGTAAGAATACCTTGAGTGATCGAGCTCAATATACCATTTTGTAGCACCCCCGATAAGAGTGCATAGAAAAAGGTGCAACTGGACAGAGTCATCTCGCAGTGAGTTTGACGAGCACCATAAGTGAAAGTTTGTCATGTGATCACTTGGATCTTCGCCAGGCTTGCCTTCAAATTTTGGAATATCTGAGGGAAACTTAGTCGGCATGGGGTGCCAACATAGATCATGACAAATTGGGTCATTGAGAAATCTCGACAAGTTTGATAGATGCAATGTTGTCAGAAATGGTAGTTTAGGTTGAGTATTATGTACAATAAAAGAGGGTCCTAGAGTTTGACTGGCACCCGGTTGCCAGGAAAAGTTGGACTACTGGCCAAGGTTCTGGTAGAAACTGTGGCCTTGACCAACATATGAAAACTGTGTCTGTTGGGGTATCATCAATTGACTCCCATAATTGGATGACATAGCTTGCACGAGGACCACTCCCTGTGTTGTGTTCCAAGGATTTTGGAAGGGGATGCCCCCAATCAATCCAACTAGCATAGGTACAGATCCCTACCCAGGTTTCCATTGAGCATGGAAGGGGTTTCCCCTGACCGACATCCCTTACGAGGGAAATGATCCCTTCCAAGTATTCCAAAGCCCTTGAGAGGAGAAATCTCTTTTCATCGCTCCCTATGAAGGAATAATACCCTGCATGGGGTTATGTTGTCCAAAATCGGGGTTTCCCCAGTCAAGAAAGCAACCAAAAAAAAAGATTTATTCCCAAACACGTCGAACAAAGAGAACGACATGAATCCCACTGGAGTTGTGTAATATGAAGGTCCTAAACTGTCTGCACCAAACAAGTTTTAATTAGCATTCGACCAGATTGGTTGCTGGAAATCACCACTAAGCGAGGGGGATGGAGGAGGTATATGACCCCCATCGTAAGGGATAGCATTAAAGGGGACTAAAGTTTCCCCAGTAGACCCTTGCATGGGAGTGTTTGAGACCCCTACCCCCATACCCATGGTATGTAAGGTGGAGTAAGTAAGGACTAAGTTCGAATTGAGGCTGGGAATCCCATATGAGAATGGAGGGCCTGTCACACTCTGTGTAAATGGAGCAGTGGTCATCGTCGATGACGGTATCAGACCATTACCTGAGGTAGAGGGAGTCAAGACCACTATGGTCCGAATTGGGAAAGGTGGGAGAGGAGGCAATATTCCCCCTACAGTTGTAGCCGAAACGGGAGTATGAGGACTCCCAGACGGAGTAGCAACATTTGCTTCCATGGCTACTTGTAAGACTAACTAGTGCTCGGAAGGTGTCACCTTAGGAGGGACAACTTGTACTAAGATCGACACTGAAAATTCAATAATCAAAGGGTTGGATGGCCCGAGACCTTCCACCCCAAGGTTAGAAACAATAGGTTCCTCCAGAGTCGAATAGTCTCCTCGTGGATCAGGATTAGGCATAGTTTCTTGCGGCCTGGTCGCTTTGAACGACCCTTGTTGGTCAAGTCTTCGTCGTAACGATTGCAGAGGTGGATCCAATGCAACAGGTGGCAGGCCCTGAAGCCTTCATGACCGAATAAGCTCTTAATATTCCACTTTGTGAAAATATCAATCGAAACAATAAGTCTTAACTAGCGTTTAAACACCAAACACACACTAGAAAAATCCTATAAGACAAATCAAGTAGTCAACTATCTAGTAGGAATAATAGTTACGTCAGTCAACACTAGAGAAACTAACTAGTGTAAGTTCAACTTGAACATGAAAGAACCCTCTGGGTATACTCTACGAAGCATCACCCGATGTCTTCCCTAGGTACCGTGGTATACCCTTGCAGTCACCCGTGTAAGTCCCTAAAATATGGGCAACTAAGTTGCCAACTTGCAGTCAGTCAAGAGGTGGGTACAATTGACAGTCATGAGGATCACAATGAGCAGGATAAAAATTCTAAAACCTATTGAGGGTATCGAGAGAAAGTGGCCTGGAAGACAATAGAGGATCTCGAATGGATTCGAGGTCCACGAAGCTACATAGGCAAATGCAGTCGGTAGTACTCCCAAGATAGATCCTTAATATGTGTTCCCCACTACATTCAGTCCGACTTTGGAGGGGTTATATTCCCTGCCTTCCTCACATGACCTTGTGTTTATCCCCTGTGTTAGAGGGGGTCCCAGATAACTTTTACAACACTAGACTTAAACACTTCCTAACTCAGACTCCAATGTTTGTTTAACGGCCTAGAAGAGTTTCCTCTCCAACCTAATTCAAGGACCTAGCCCTAAACTAGTTGGTTGGCCCTACAAACATAAAAATTCTAGTTTATTTTAGATTAAGATTTCCTTTTAATGGATTTATTTACTCATGGGATATGGTGGTGAAACTAGTTATGTTATAAGAGATGAAAAAGAGGAGAAAAATAAGAAACTCGAAAGCAAAATTACTTCTAATCCAAAAGCAAAGTTTTATAACTAACTATTTGTAACCAACTTTTCTTTAACTAATTGTTTCAAGATCTTGTAATAAAAACCTAAAACGTACTTTCACTTGACTAAAAGCTACTTATATTTCAAGAAATCAAGAAAGAAATTTAAAAACATAATCTTTTTCCTTTTTTGCAAATAACCAACTCTAACCACTTTACCAAATTGAAAAGAATATATATATATATATATATATATATTAATTTCCTTAAAGAGAAAAACTAAAATAAATCTTTTTTTATTTTTTCAAAGGAACTGAAAGGGGTAAAAAGATAACTAAAACAAGATTTAAACAAATCTTTAGCCCACTATTGATCGCAGGGAATCAATTAAGAAACCAAGAAGGAAGATCTACAATTCAATAACTTGCTCAAAACTCTTTCAAAAATAAACACAAGAAAATCAAGAAGACAAGTAAACTGAACTCTAAACCGAGGCTATGGTTGTAAACAAAGACTCTGGACTGATCCAAGAAAACCCTGAGAAGTGTGAACTTCAATCAAGAAAGAGGAAAACTCCCTGTTTTTCAAACATTTTCTTGAAACATAGACGTGGGTTGTTGCATCAGGAGCCTGCATATGCACGTGGGTTGTTTACTGATAAGAGCATGTATGTACGTGGGTTGACTCAAGATAGGGTGCGTACACCTCTGTATATTTCCAAAAAAATAAAATATCAGGCAGTCTTACAGGGAAGGGGCAACTGGTATATCACCTGAAGGTGACTAGAATCACTTGACAAACTCAGAAAACTCGACATAAACTAGAAATGAAAAAAAACCAATAAAACAACCCAAAATCCCCTAAAAAACCCTAGAGTCTCTCCTTAGTATGGTCACCAGTTCTTCTAGTGGGAAAAATCCCCCTTTAACTACACCAGGGTTCAGAATGTAGGAAGAGTGAATAACTGTCTAAAAGATAATTATTTCTCAATATTACCCCAAACATACCAAAACTAATATAAAGAAAGGAAAGAGATGAAAGATCGAGTAACTATACTTCTAATCCCACATCTGGTGATGATCTCCTCATGCTTGGAAGTTCCATTGACTGGACGTCTCCTCCTAGGGTTGACTTGAATCTAAAGATTGACAAACAAAGAACTACAAGCATGTTATTCCATATATAAGTTAGGGTTAGATGTTAGAATTTCAAGCATAAATCAATAAAAGTATTCAAGACACCATCATTTGGGATAGGAAAATGCAATTCTTTTATTCATAACAAAAACATTATACCTTTACAATCTAAGTCGACCACCATTCCGCAAACCTGGTCTGGGCTCCTCTTCACCATGCTCCAAGCGCACCTTGTATGAACTTCTTATCTCAACCTTCGGATCTCTTCTAGAGGAAGGAATGGTTTAATTGAAGGAAGAAGGGACTAATGAGGGAATGTTGAGGCAGTTTCTCACGAAAGGCAACAATATCTTGGGTAAGGAGGGGAAGTGAAATCGGGTTGAGTTTCACTGTTATTATGATTATCTATGAAATGATACCCCAACACCTCCTTTTATATTCCAAAAGGATGGTTATTCGATTGGGTGATGGGATATAATAGGTGGATTAGTTGGGAAACTTCCAATAACCCGCCAATTTCAATGGATTCTTTGCAAATTTTATGTTTTGCAACTTTTGCAAGTATAAGCAGTTTGTAATGGTGCAACATGCATATGTACATGAGCTGTAGTGGTGCAGTGAGGGTATGTACGTAGGATGTAATGGTGGAGGGTGCGTATATATTCTAAAAATTGTTTTTTTAAGAAGAGTTTCTCAACAGTGCTTTGGTAAAAAATGCAAGTAAGAGGGTCGAGGCCATATATGCATGTGTAGAGAAATTTAGGGATATAACACTTTGGAACATGAACATAGGCTTCATAGCCAAATACATTGATATGTGTGAGAGAAGGTGTCTTACCAGTCCATACCTCTTGTGGAGTCTTGTCATACAGTGCTGACAAGGGTGATCTATTGACCAGATAACATGCAGTACCCACTGCCTCTACCAAAAATTCTTTCCCTAACCCAACACCACTGAGCATGCACCTTTCTTTTTCCATTAGTGTCTTGTTCATCCGTTACACAACTCCATTCTGTTGAGGTGTATATGGAGTAGTATTTTTCTTTTCTATACCGCACTTCTTACAGAATTATTCAAATTGATTCCTGTAGAACTCTCCACTATTATTAGTCCTCAACATTTTAATTCTTTTCTTTGTTTGATTCTCAACAAGAGGCTTAAACTATTTAAACCTGTCAAATAATTCATATTTCTTCCTTAGGAAATATATACAAGTATTCCCCGAGAAGTCATCTATAAATGAGACAGTACATAAATTTTCCCAATGATAGAACTGACACAGGTCCAAACACATCACTGTGAACTAGCCGTAAAATTACTTCTTCCTTGGTTGCACCAAAGGGGAATCTTACCCAATTCTGCTTCTCATATACACAATTTTCATAGAAATCAAAATCCATAGAGAAGTTAGACATACCTTCAACCATATGTTTACCGTGTAGTAGTCAAAGACCCTTCTCTCCAATATGCCCCAGTCTTTGATGCCATAGCATAACCCTTTCTCCAGAGACTGCCTCGGGAAATGTGTTACCTTTTTTTGTGTTGGAGTTACTTCACACACACCTAGGATTTATTTTTCCTAAGGTTTTTCCTTGTTTATTAGTCATAATTAGTCATTATCTAGTCTCCTATATTTTATGGGAGAATATTCTACCTATATAATATTCTCTTTCAGTTGACACTTCAGTTTGATTAGTTGAGTTGAGTTTAGACGATGCATTAGTTTTGTCACCATGAAACATTGGGATTATCACCATATTGGCACATTACCCTTGATTCCTTGATCTACTCCTCACTAATATCTGTTCAGTTAGTTAATTCAAGACTAGTTGACTAGTTAACTCAGCTAGGTGGCAGTTCACTCATTTAATAGCCTGAGAGACTAGACTAGGTGGCAGTTCACTCTCGTAACTACTGGTGTGTGTCCATATCACTCTAGACCACCACTATGGTGCATTATTTACTCATGTATCCTATATCTATTGTAAATTATTCACTCTTTGAGTGTGGAATACGGTTAATGAGAATTCTTCCATTCTTTCTCTCTTTCTTCTTCTTTCTCAGTTTTTCTTTACAAATGTGTGTGGTATTTTCTAGATAGATCTATTGTATTTAGGTTCAACACATTTACATGGTATTATATCCGACAGACTACTAAGAAAAATCTACACCAAATTATTTTTTGCAGGTACTGAAGATTGAAGAACACAAAAAATATGGAATTTATGTTTTACTCACCGATAATATTTTTCACGCCTTATAACTATTTGGAGTGGAAGAAAAATATTATAATTATTCTTAGAAGTAGAGGCTTATACCAAATAACCATGGAAATGGAAGTAGAGCCTGATTTCCCCGATGAGAAAAATGTTTTTCTCAATAGACAAGATATGGCCATAGGAATTATCTGCTTGTCCATTTCTCCAGAAATTCTCCACCAAGTATGTGATTTCACACAAGACTTCACTCCAAATGAATTATGGACTAGATTGGAGGTTATATTTGGGAATAAAGAAGATTGTGAAGATTTCATGCAGGGGATTGAAAAGATAGAGCTAGAAGAGAAACCATCAGAAGATCAAGCCTCTTCTTTTGAAGAGTCTTCTACACAAGTATTTGCACAAATTTGTATTTCATTAATTGAAGATGATGTCTACTCCATTTCAGATTTGTTTTCTGAAATTCATGTGGAATATATATGGCATGCATCTCAGGAGTCACATACAGATACTTTTCCATGCGCAATGCATGCATCTCAGGAGACAAAAAGGGATCCATTCATATCAAACTCAATTTTGATATTTTTCTGAGCTAAATTTGCAGAAACAAATTGGATATTTGAATTCCTCTCATAAAAATATCCAATTTCAAAAAACAAATCGTTCGAAACGGAGTCCGGGAAGTGAAGTTATGATCGTTTTAAAATCAACAAAATTTCAACATTTTTCCGGAAACGGTCGCATGATTTTCAAAATTTCATCCAAACTTTATTTGGAAATTTGTCATTGCAAGAAGAAAAAGTGGATATGTGTGGAGATATCAATGATGAATCTACTTCATCAGATCCATGCAGACATCTACATCTTCAACGAGCACAAACTTGCACAGTTGCGAGGTCTTCTTGGAGTGAAGGAAAAGGTTTCTTAGCAACTACTTTTTGTTCCTTCTCATTTTTTTTATGCATTGTAATTTGAGGGGGGGGAGGTTTCCCGTGAGTTTTTCCCTCTTTCCTCATTTAGTTCAGTGTATCTTTTGTATTTGGGTACCTAACATGGCCTTGTTGCTGGGAACCCTTCTTTATTTTCACCATAGTGATCTTCGGGGGGGGTGTTGGAGTTACTTCACACACACCTAGGATTTATTTTTCCTAAGGTTTTTCCTTGTTTATTAGTCATAATTAGTCATTATCCAGTCTCCTATATTTTAGGGGAGAATATTCCACCTACAAAATATTCTCTTTCAATTGACACTTCAGTTTTACTAGTTGAGTTGAGTTTAGATGATGCATTGGTTTTGTCACCATGCAACATTGGGATCATCAACATGTTAATGCACACTTACTTTGGGATCATCACCATATTTGCACATTATCCTTTGTTCCTTGATCTACTCCTCACTAATATATGTTTAGTTAGTTAACTGAAGACTAGTTGACTAGTTAACTCAACTAGGTGGCAGTTCACTCCCGTAACTGCCTAAGAGACTAGACTAGGTGGCAGTTCACTCCCATAACTGTTGGTGTGTGTCCAGATCACTCTAGACCACCACTATGGTTCATTAGTTACTCATGTATCCTATATCTATTGTAAATTATTCACTCTTTGAGTGTGGAATACAGTTAATGAGAATTATTCCATTATTTCTCTCTTTCTTCTTCTTTCTCAATTTCTCTTTGCAAATGTGTGTGGTATTTTCTATCTAGATCTATTCTGTGAAAGTTCAACACATTTACATTTTGCGTCATTTTTCATGTCACCTCGATTTTCATGTCCATTGTTGGGAGGTTTTTTGGCACATTGTTTTTTGCCGATTTTTTTTTATTTCCAGTTAAGGAATTAGGGTTGTTGACTAATCCATGTCATTGGGTTAGGGTTTAAGATGTCATTGGATTATATATGTACAATGTATGATGTGAATGAATATAGAACGTGTTGGTTTTCCCGGTTTGGGTTTCCAGGGGAAAAGTATCTATGTAATGTGTGTATTTTCCAATGTATCGTTTCTGTTCTTTTACTGAAAATATGTTTGCAATAAAATATTGTACAAGGTTAAAATCTACATCTTTTTTGTAAGTTTAGTCTCCAAGGCTAGAAAAAGAATAAAATTATACAAAGGAGAAATCTTCTGGTCACTAGGGCTAGAGTATTCCTTTTTCGTACATAGTCTAGTTGGTCCGGAAAAGGGTTAAACTTATACCGAAAGGACGTCTCTTCAAAACCATTTTAACGAGTGTGACAAAGACAAGATCACTTGACTATCTTTTCAATTTTAAGGAGTCTGAAAAGAGATTAACTATGGACTCCCTCGTCCTTTTTCATAAATTTAGTACCCTGAGCCTGAAAAAGTATAAAACATAACTTAGGATAACTCTCCCGACGAGACATGATTCTTGAGGTGTGCCTTTTTCCTAGGTAATCTATTGGCCGAAAAAAGGGTTAAACTTATGCCAAATATATATTCTTTCTGGACCAATTAAATAGTGTGAAAGAGACAAGGTCACTTAGTGATTTTTTTTTGTTTAGGGATTCTGAAAAGGGATTAAAGAAGACTCCAAGGGGTTTCCTTTTTCGTAAATAATCTCCAAGGCCTGAAAAGGTGATAAACAAAAACCAGGGAGAATGTCCCCTTTTCAAAAATTTAGTCCCTCAGACCTGAAAAAGGGTTAAACTTACACCTGATAATACTCTCCTAGAGAACCGTATCTCCTAGGGCATACGTTTTTCGTAAAAATAGCCATCCAGTCCGAAAAAGGGGTAAACTATCGCTGGAAAGGAAGGTTCTACCACCTAATTAGGACACTTCTAAAGAAACATAGAATGTTTCATGTCACATATTAAGAACCTGAATAGATCTACAAATATAATCACCACAAATACTGAATACACAATAAATCCACAGAGAAATATAGAAGAAACCACACTTTATTATATCAAAACCATTGAGGTAGGGAAACACCATACAATGGATCCTATTATGGAAGGGATCCTCTCCTATTCACTTGCCTCTTTGAGGGGGAAACCTCATAATGAGCTTCATCTTCAAATACAATATTTTTCTTCATGTCCCCTTACATTGCTTGAACCCCTTTATATAGTGCTACCATCACTTAAGAACATTTTAGAGGAGGAATCTTCTAGAAGTAGAACTTTCTAAGAAGTTCTCTTACATTTATTATATCTAACTACCCATTAATTATATCTAAATACCATAGTGGGTCTTATTTAATAATATAGTGGACCTAGTCCACCTTACATTGAATGGCCTCCACTATTATCATTATCGTCCCTCTGCCCGCCCCCCCCACTACCTCTATAGCTACCTAACATTCCATCCCCCTAATGAAAGCGCTGTCCTCAACTCTTTATGTACAACCATATACTAGGGTCCCATGGATAAGTATGGACCATAGTGTTGAAGTAGACTAGAGAACTAGGGTCCCATCGATAATTGTGAACCATAGTGACGAAGTAGACTAGAGAAATAGGGTCCCATTGAGAAATCAAAGACACCATGCTGAAGTAGTCCAACCACCATTGTAAACAAGGGTCCCATGTCCAAGTGCTCATGTGAACTCCACATGGAAGATATCGACACCCAATAACCAAATGAAAACTATGCTCCCAATACTGAAACCTATCATGTGGATCCAAATAAGAATATCCAGCCACATAGTGGGAAATGGTCAATGTTGAATCTGGAAGGAACAATACCACAGAAGGTGGAGTAGAGTCATCAAATAAAATATGGAAGTGGTTGTCATCCCAGAAATGACAACTATCCATATACCAATCATCGCAATCGGTCTCAAAATCATACCAAGCATATATTTCTTGATTATATTCATACCTAAGGTCCTCCATAAGAAATCTCTCCTGCATGATATCCAATGAATCTTGAATACTATGAAAACTATCATTGAGGCCGTCTGTGAGGCCATATACAAAGTCATCCAATCTGTTAAATAATTGGGCTTTGAATGCTTCAGTAATATGTAAAATTTATTTGAGAGTTTGAGAAGAAGTAGCCATATGATAACCCTATGAAAATTTATGAACTCTACTGTCACGAAAAAACCCAAAAGATAAAACAATAAATTACTATAGAAAATTCTGGTGTTTTCCTGAAAAACCCTAAAAAACTTCTAAATTTAAAATGCTCATAACTTCACTTCTTGGACTCTGTTTCGGCTGTTGTTTTTTTGAAATTCGGTGATATTGTGAGAAGAACTCAGATATATAATTTGTTTGGGCAAATTAGGCCTCTAGAGGGTACAAAATAAAAATAAAAAGAAAATAAAAAAATAAAAAATTGCATCGTCGTCTGCGGAAAAAACCTTGAAAATTGCAGATTTTTAAAACTTCAATATCTTGACTTCCCGGACTCCGTTTCGAATGATTTTTTTTTTCAACTTGGGTGTTTTTATGAGAGGAACTCAGATATACAACCTGTTTCTTCAAAATTTTCACAGAAATATACCAAAATTTTATGGAATGTCACGACCCTCTTTTTTATTCTCTGAAACAAAATCTGCAAAAAATAAAAAATATTTCCCCACAATGTCTGCCAAGGAAAGTGCTCTAATACCACTTGTTAAGAACCTGAATAGATCTACAAATATAATCACCAAAAATATTGAATACACAATAAATCCACAGAGAAATATAGAAGAAACCACACTTTATTATATCAAAACTCTTGAGGTAGGGAAACACCACACAATGGATCCTATTATGGAAGGGATCCTCTCATGTTCACTTGCCTCTTCGAGGGGGAATCCTCCTATTGAGATACAACTCAAAATACAATAATTCTCTTCATATCCCATTACATTGCTTAAACCCCTTTATATAGTGCTACCATCACCTAAAAACATTCTAGAGGAGGAATCTTCTAGAAGTAGAACCTTCTAAGAAGTCATTTTACATTTATTATATCTAACTACCATAGTGGGATTTATTTAATAATAAAGTGGACCTAGTCCAAATTACATTAAATGGCCTCCACTATTATCATTATGGGCCCTCTGTCCCCACCCCCCCACTATAGAAGAAACCACACTTTATTATATCTAACTACCCATTAATTATATCTAACTACCATAGTGGACCTTATTTAATAATATAGTGGACCTAGTCCACCTTACATTGAATGACCTCCACTATTATCATTATGGGCCCTTTGGCCCCCCCCACTACCTCTATAGCTACCTAACATCGCACTTCGGTGGGATCGACCCTATGGAAAAGTGGGAATCGTCAATAAAATGCAATATGTAAGGTGGTAAAGGCCTACCCTATATGTAAATGGTGAAAAGTAAATTTGTCACATGATGATATAAGTAGTACCCATGCATTAAAAATACTGAAATTGAAGCACATAACGCTTGTGGACAACCAAAAAATCCCAAAAGAGAATCAAAACATCCATTGAACAAACCATAGGGAAGAAAAAGGGGCAAAACTAGGTCATCACAGGGTCAAAAAATCTATAAATAGATGTGAAAGGGGTCATTTTCACCATTGTTGTTTGAAAAAACCCCAAAAATACAAAAAACCATCTTTCTTCAATTGCCCATTCGAAGAGCCATGGTGGACGGAATCGACTTGTTCTTGAACCAAGTAAGTATCCCTCTATTTTTCTTGAAAATTCATTCATTTTTCATACTTTTTAGAGATAATTGGGGGCCATGCGCCCTAAAATTCAACACGACTGTGCATGCAGACATGTTTTTCATGCTCAACATGTGGATGTACACACATTGATCTAAAATCAACATGCATACGTCTGCAAATGTTCTCAAAATAGGGCGCATACATGGTCTTTAAAATGAGAAAACAAAGGCACTAACTCCCAAAAATTTGCATGATTCAGGATGTACATGCATTGGAGAGAGAGAGAGAGAGAGAGAGAGAGAGAGAGAGAGAGAGAGAGCATGAAGAAGTGGACCAAATGGTGAAAGAGGACCTTGAGGTTGTGGCTATATTAAAACAATGTGGGTTGTGGAAATTTTTTCGTTGTCCATTCATGAGGGCCCAACCGAGACTATTGAATCACCTTGTTGAGTATTGGAACCCTGACGCAGAGGCCTTTATGATAAAAGGCTACGACTTGATAATCACCACCAAATATATTTACTTCGTGACTAGTCTCTCTAGGAGGGGTGAGCCGGTAAACTTGAGAAACTTCCCTCCAGGTCCATATCACATAGCCCATTACATCGATATGTATTATGAGGTCAGTAAGGAAAAAATGGGATCTCAAGTCCCCATTCAGAAGATATAGAATCTTGGCTTGAGAGAGGTGCTTTACTTTATTGGGTGTATTACTGGATTCCTTGCTCTACAACAAGATTGTCATGCTTAGATGCATTATGCAGTGCAGTTTATGTGGCTAGTGATATTCGATTGGAGTATGACGCTGCTCAACTATATGAAAATACAGTTGACAGAGTCTAAAATAAGAAAGAAGAAGAAATTTGGATTCAAACAGTTATTTTTGCATTCTTCTTTGAAAGTGTGTCGGCATAAGCCTGAAGGAGAGCATACGAGGAAACGTAGCCACCTATCCAACACTGTGTAGATGGGTTTCTTTGATGCCTCGCCAGAGAGCAGGGGAAGTATGAGAGTCATATGATGATGAGTTCTTCGATTGGTGGAGATGACAGATTCCATCCATCGAGGATTATCCCTACATAGGGATTAGTTTCTTGAGAGACCCCGATATTCCTATGCCCCCTAGCACAACACATGGCAAGATAGTGTAAGGTAGCTAGAGAGGTAGTGGGGGGGCCCAGAGGGCCCATAGTGATAATAGTGGAGGTCATTCTATGTAAGGTGGTTTCTTCTATATTGCTTGTGGATCTATTGTGTATTCAGTATTTGTGGTGATTATATTGGTAGATCTATTTAGGTTCTTAACAAGTGGTATCAGATCACTTTCCTTGGCCGGAGTTGTGGGCAACTATTTTTTATTTTTGCAGATGTTTTTTCGGAGAAGAAAAAATAGGGCCGCGACATTCCAGACATTTTCAATATATTTCTGTGCAAAATTTGCAAAAAAGGGTTGTAGATCTGATTTCCTCTCAGAAAAATACCCAAGTTAAAAAAAAAAATCGTCCGAAACAGAGTCCGAGAAGTCAAGATATTGAAGTTTTAAAATCTGCAAATTTTCAGGATTTTTTCCGCGTTTGGCGGCGATAATTTTTTTATTTATTTTTGTAGCAGTTGGAGGGCGATTTTTCCCAAGAAAGTTACAGATCTGAGTTCCTCTCACAATTTCACCCAATTTCAAAAAACAAATCAGCCGAAACGGAGTCCGGGAAGTGAAGTTATGAGCATTTTAACTTCATCAGTTTTTTAGGGTTTTTTCAGAAAAAACCGTGATTTTCTATTGTAATTTATTGTTCTATTTTTTTGGGTTTTTTCGTGACGGATGTGGCACTGAAGGGTTCATAGGGTGCTCAGATGGCTATTTCTTCTCAAAACCTGAAATAAATTCTTGAATCATTCAAAGTCCAATTGTTTCACACATTGGATGACCGATTGGATGCATTTGCACATGGCCTCACAGACAACCTCACAAACAGTCTCACATACGGCTTCAATGATAGTTTTCATAGTATTCAAGATTCATTGAATAACATGCAGGAAATATTTCTTATGGAGGGCCTCAATGATGAATATAATCAAGAAATATATGCTTGATATGATTTTGAGGCAGATTGTGATGATTGGTATATGGATAGTTGTCATTTATAAGATGACAATCACTTTCATATTTTATTTTATGACTCTACTCTACCTTCTGTAGAGGACATAAAGGTCCCACATCAAGAGCTAGTTACCAGCGTTCAGTCTGCATATTCTACAGTGGTATTATTCCTTCTAGATTCTGCTACGACCCTTTTCCACTATGTGGATGGATCTTCTTATTTGGATCCACATGATAGGTGTCAATCTTTGGAGCATCATTTGGAGTTGGTTATTGGGTTCCAAAATCTTATACGGGGAGTTCACATGAGCACTTGGACATGGGACCCGGACTTACAATGGTGGTTGGACTACTTCAGCATGGTGG
>ML780736.1:394526-427699 GCA_009831015.1 Picea engelmannii
CTATCACTCTGTTCTAACTTCATACTTTGGGGGGCTCTCTGTTACACATTATTTTCATCATCCCTATGATCGTTAATGATGTAAACCTATCTGTTTCCTTCAGAGGGGTCAGTGGCCTGAGTTCCTAAAGAGAGAAGGGAGAATAAATTTTCCTGAGAAAAGAAGTTGCATTTTCCTATGTAAAAAACCTTATAAAAAAAGAAAGTTCGCAGGTTGCTGTATAGGCAGGGTGCGAGAATGACCCATTCTCACAGGTTGCACTATATCTAGGGTGCGAGATGTTCGCAGGTTTCTATATAGCTAGGGTGCGAGAATGCCTACACGTGGGAAAAATGAGCATTTTCTCTAATCTTCTAGAAGGAGAAACTTCTATGGTGAGGTGGCATCCGAATGGTTTGGATCTTACTCGCTTTAATGATTTAGTGGGATCATCCTAACCTCCTCACCTTATCCTCTTCAACTTATAGAAGGAGAGGAGTTCTCATGGACAAAGTTAGCTTTTTTGGTTCATGAGCTTGTTCTTGATTGGCTTGGAATTATCAGCTTGGTTGGAGTGGCTTTGAGATTTGCTTTGTCAAGATAGATTGTGAGTAGCCATCAGATCTATGGTTTCAGAATCCTTGGAGCAAGAAGTGTGTGGGGAACAAAGGACAGTTGGAAGGGACCTTACGACATCAAGGCCATGGTTGTAATCTCTCTTTCACATTTAATATAATACAATAATATGATTCTTTCTCATAAAGCTATTTTCACTTTATTGTGTAATTCCTTGATCATACACATAGGTTAACCTTTGAATATGTTGTGCTTTCTTCACTTTGGTTCGTTTGTGTTGTCTTGATCTTGACTGCATGAGAGAAATGGAGCGAAGCGGGAGAAACAAAGACCATAGGAAGCAATAAAAAGGTATGTTCTTGCCTCCTATTTAATTCAATGGTTAGAATCTAGGGAAAGAATCATGTTATGTCTTGCTTTGTTCTAGATCCAGGTGGATCTAGGGAGATCGGTTTGTGTCCGCACTTATGGATTTATCCAATAACATGTATGTACATGTTTTGGGTATAGAACAGGGAACATATACTATTGAACCAACTCAAAAAAGAGATAAAGTTCAGAGTGATCATCTAGATTAGGAAAAATGGAAACACCTGGAAGGTGACCAAAGACTCTTACAGACTCAAAAATCACAGAAAATAATAGGAATTCAAACCAAAAAGAATCTCCTAACAAGACCCTAGAGAGAGTCCCCAGTGGAGTCACCAATTCTACCATGGAGAAAAATCCCCTTAATCTGGGTCTAGCAACTAGGCGAAGCCTTGGAACCTTAAAAGACATAAATGCTTCTATTCTACCCAAATCCAACAAGACCTAATGATAATTAATGAAAGGGAGATAATATCAAAGTGTGTACCTTAAGTCCTTTCATATGTCGTAGATCCCTTCCTATTGTTATCCATTCCAAAATTGCAGGCCTCCTCCCAAATTTGTCCCGAGACAACATAGAAAAAAATATAACAACATATGCATAACTACCAAGATCATATAAAGGGTTAGATATACGTGAAAACCATCCATAAATATAAACATCAAGACATAAATATATGGGACAAGAGGTTTCTCTTTTATTGATAACAAGATTGGAAGTTACAACCAAAATCTTGTTGACACCATCCACGAACCTCGTTCGGGTTCCTCTACTTTGAATCTAAGTGCATTATTCCCAATATTGTATCCTCACAACCAACATGCTGATATAGAGAAAAATGATGGATTGTATAAGGAGAATGACTAGAAGGGAATGTTGAGGATGAAACTTAGAGAAGGATGCAAAAGGCTTGGAATGCAAGGGAGAAAATTTGGCAGAGTTCACTTGCCTCTTCTTTCATTTATTCAAATGATCCCCCTAGGGCCCCTTTTATATGGATAAAGATGGTTAATTGGTTGTCATAAGGGATACAAGAGGTAATATGGTTGTGCAACCTGACATAGTCTGTAAACTCCACCTGAAAGCACGAAACTTTTTAATCTTTGCAACTTTTTAGAGTATACGCGTGTTGTCATGCATGCATCTAGCATATGTATGCACACTGCATATGTAGCAGGGCGTGTACACCATGCAAAAATGTGTTTTTTAAGAGGAACCTCAACAAAAGTGGTTTTTGGATGTGTAAGTGAGTAGGACAAAGTAAAAAATGCATGATATTGGCATTTTGAGCTATAACAACCACCTCCAGGGGATAGTCAACTAGATCAATAAAACGAAGCACCCTGATAATGGGGACTAAAAACACAATCCATGACCATCCACCTAAGGGGATATGGGAAAAATCCAAACAAAATTTGAACATCAATTCATCCCATCATGGCCACATACAAATAAATCATCAAACTTTGGGCTCATTAGAGTTGTCACATCTCATGAAAAAATGTAGGGTACACTACAAATAATCTAGGGTGTAACAGTTGTGTAACATACCCAGCCACCCACACATTGGCCATGATATTTCAAATTAAACACTTCAAAACTTATTTCAAATTTCCAATGGAATTTAATTAATAAAGAATCATGAAAGACTCACATGCAATCATTAAGATTCGTACTACATCATAAAAGAAATAAAAAATATGCCATGCAAAACAATAATCAACAAGAAAACATAAAAATGAATCTTAGATATAATAATTAATATACAACGAAAATACATACACAAGTAGAGAAAAACATAACAAGAGCACTTATCTTTATTAAAACCAATCACCAACTGGCTACAGACCAAGGATGTTCCACCCAACCATAGACACTTCTATTCTAAATCTCAATAGTAGGTCACCCCCAATCCACAACTATGAATCCACAACGACAGTTCCAAGGTGTCACTCAACTTCCCAAACCAGACAATACTCAAGCTCTCACAGATTTATCAACACACAACAATCCAAAGTACACCGACTATCTTCTCTCCATCCTACACAACCGAAGAGAATGGACCCCCTTCTCTGCCATGCAATCCATCAGGTTGTCCACCTCTTTCTAGGGATCCAATGTGTCTGGTCAATAATCTCCATGTTGGGACTCTCATTATTTGCAGTTGTGAGAAACTTTTAGTGCATGCCCATCCATCACATGCATACAGACATCAATTCATGGCTGGAATACACTAGCAATTACTACAGCCAACAAAATAATGGCTCCTCCCCAACAATTTATTTTTCTTTTCCAAGCCAAGATAAAAATGAATGAGGAATGATGAAAGGTTGAAAGAGTGAATGGAGAGAGATAAAAAAATGAAGAGTGTGAACCCCCCAAATAGCCCAAAGATGGGTTTATATAATTCTTGTAATTAAAGAACCACATGGCCTTCCCCCAAGAAGATCATGTAACTGTTATTCTCCATTAAAACCAAAATGGGTGAATAAAATCTAAAATAAATACTTATCCCCTCAAGCCCCCAAAAATAAGTTATAGAAATAATGGTAGACTTTATTCAACTCTGGTTTATTCAAGAGAGTGAACCCCCTCTCTTGTGGAATCAGGGCCCCCTATAACTCTTTTCCTTGTTCGTCTAGCAACCAACGATGTATTTTATTATTAATGATGATCAAAGCATTACATTTCCTAGGCACTCTGGTTTCTTTTAATTGTTTGGGAACTCTAGCCTTTCATCAAATAAACAAAATACATTATTTAATATGGGGACTCAAAACTAGGGTATTACATTCCCGTCCCCCTTATTTTGGCACTATCCTCAGTGCATATACAAAACATAAAATCAAAATTTCAAAATTATTTAAAACATTATGGGTACTCTGCCCACATGGAATCTTCATGCTCTCAAGTAGCATCTTCAATACATTAGCAATTCCACTTAACTTTTATCAGCGCTATAACTCGATTTCAAATCATTTTGACTTTTCTGTCAAATATGTGCACTGGCTAGACCTGAAAGTCTCCCTCTATCTCTACCTGAATCAAATGCCAATCAATAACATGGTTATGATCATGTACATACCTTTTAAGCAAAAAGACATGAAATACATTATGCAAATTCATGGAAGTAGGCAATGCAAACATGTATGCAACTGGCCCTATTTTGTCCAAGATCTCAAATGGACCACAGAATCTAGTTGCTAGCTTTGTACAATTACCCAACTTCAATGAGCTCTTCTTGGGCTTCACTTTCAAAATCACAAGCTCCCCCACTTTAAATTCTCTAGTTGTCTTTTTCTTATCTACATAACTTTTCTGTCTATATTGAGGTGCCTCTAAATTCTACTTAATTCTAACCATCTGGTCTTCCATATCCTTGAGCAATTCTGGCCCAAGTACCACTATGTTTGATGGGTTGTCCCAACTCACTAGAGTATTGCATTGCCTACCATACAAATATTCAAATGGGATCATTTTCAATGAAGTTTGATACCCATTATTATAGGAAAACTCAACCAAGTGCAAGTAATCTTCCCACTTATATGGTTTATCCATCATATACATTCTCAACATGTCTTCAATTACTTGGTTGAATCTATTTGTCTTCCCATATGATTGTGGATGGTATGATGGGATAAAGTTCATATTTGTACCAAATCCTTTAAAAAATCCCCTCCATAAATTTGAAGTAAACTTTGTATCTTTGTCTGAAACAATTGCCTTAGGTATCCCATGCAACCTAGAAATCTCCCTCATGTAAATTTATGCAATATTAGCTACTGTATGATCCATTTTTACAAGAAAAAAATGAGCTTCCTTTGTCAATTTATCAACCACTAACATTATTGAATCATGTTTTCTTGTTTTCCTATGAAATTTAGTTATAAAATCAATGGTTACAACTTCCCATTTCTTATTTGGAATTGTTAATGGTTGTAACTAACTTGTTGTGTGTCTATGCTCAACCTTCACTCTCTAAAATTCCATACATTTGGCAAGGTAATCAACAACATCTTTCTCCGTTCCTAGACAAAAGAATTGGCTTCTTACTTCTGCAATTGTTTTCTGGTAACCAGGATGTCTGACATACGAAACATTATGCATTTCTTTTAATACCAAACTCCTAAGTTATTCGGAACTAGGAACATAAATTCTATTTTTATGCATAAGTAATCCATCTTCCTTCATCTCATATTCTTTAATTTTTTGTTGTACATTTTCCTGTTGTAAGATTTCTTTTACCTGTAGGTAATGTTGATCTGTAACAACAACAACTAAAATTCTACTCTTCAAATCAAACTGGTGCATACTAATAGTTGTAGCATGCATGCGATGTATTTTTCCACTGAGTGCATCATCAACTTTATTTTCTTTTCCTTTGATATGCTTGATGTCAAAATTATATTCACTTAAAAATTCTAGCCATCTTGTTTGTCTGGCATTCAAAGTTGGTTGTTCAAAAATATATTTCAAACCACTATGGTCTGTTCTTAATTGAAATCTCTTTCCCATGAGATAATGCTTCCACATCTTCAATGCATGAACAATGGAAACAAGTTCCAAGTAATGTGTGACACAGTTCCTCGCATGTTCTTTAATATTTCTAGACTCATAACCAATGGCATGTCCATTTTGAGTGAGGAATCCACCAATTCCTTCCTTGCATGTATCTGTACATACCACAAAAATCTCATTTGGGTAAATGATCCAGGAGGCTCCCAGGCTCAGAAAATGCTCAAAAATCAAAGTTATCATAATTTGATGAGACCAACGCCATTGCGTCCATCTCGTTCTCCCAATTTTGGCCAGATATTTACTTTCTCAAATGGACGTTGTATGCGAGAGTTATCGTACTCTGACCATTTTCCCAAACAAGCAAAAAGTCAATAGGTCCAGTCAAATGATGACATCAGCAGCGCTGACATGGTAGTGTGACAAGTGGAAGCAGGGCAGTGTGACAAGTGGCAGCAGTTCACTGGGAAGATGTGGATGGCAGATCCACTCAGAGGTTGACATGTGGCACTTTACTGGCAAATGAAGAAGTGCCATGTGGCACCATGGTATTGGTTAAGGGTCGAATGGAAAGTGTTAAAAATGTTAGGGGGTCCATGGGTTTTGAACCCAAAACCACCCACCAAGCCAAGCACCTTAAGAAGAGCACTAACACCAACACGCCCCACATGCCTCTTGTTAAAATATATGCATTTAAATTTATTTAAAGTGTAGTATATTACTATGTGAGCGAAAAAGGGCTGGGGCTAAGCCCCAACCCATGGTTTTATGGTGTTATGTGACCATGTTTGGGGGTGCGCACCTGTCCATTGGGGGCTTAGCCCATATATTGTTGGAAAGTGGTTTTTAAACCATATATTAATGATTTTTTGGGGTTTTTGACTGATATTTAGACCAGAAAGTGGTTTTTTTAGCATATCTTGGCCATTTGAAGGGGGATTTGATCCCAGAAAGAGGCCAGATCTTGAGGGAAGTTGGGATTCCTCATCTGAGCCTTGAAAAATATAAGAACCAGGATTTTTGAAGCTTGTAGGGGACTTTTTGATGTAGGGTTTTGAAGGAGCAGTTTGTAATTTTTGGTATTTTCTCAAGTTTTGAGAGGCATTTTTCTCATGTTGTTGAGATGATTTTGATGGTGCATGCATGAATATGAGAAAGGAGGTCTTGTAGAGAAGACATGAAGCATGTAATGTAACAACAAAGAGCATTGTAAGAGAACTTTGAGCATTTTAAAGAGCAATAAAGAGGTCCTCCACTTGGAAGTGGGCCCAGAGACGTAGCCAACGATTGGTGAACTCTGTTATCAACCTCTTGTCTCTATTTCTCTTTCTGTTTTTCTGTTCTATTCTCTTCATTTGCAGCATGCATATTAATGACTAATCTCTTTATACATTAATAAGCATCAAGTAAAAGTCACATTTGTTATTCTGCAAACAAGATAACAAGTTTATGTGTTTCACATTCTTAACAATCCGATGCAAAAATTACATTAAACTAACTTGTGATTTATCAGTAATACCTTCGTTTTTGGATCAAGTTTATGGTATCAGATCATTTGGTTGTGAAGGTTTGATAGGAATTGCAAGCATTGGATTCTCACGAGAGAAAAACTCAAGCGAGGAGAAGGCCAACTTGAGGCTCTTAACACAGAGATTCAAAGGCGACTGCATAAGCAAGAGATGTCTTCGCCACGGAAATTGGGTCCCTTCAAATATGAAGATGATTTCTTCAAGGCTTTAAATTGATGCAAGCCATGGTAGAGGAGCTTTACCATGAAAGAGGTCTGTGAAGGAATCCAAAAGTTGAAGAAGGTGAATCTTCGGTAAGAGCAGAAGGAGGAGTTGGAAGTGGTGGACCTTCGGAACCTTATTCTCCTTCATCCTCATCATATGATAATGAAGAAAGTGTACATTCCTCCAAGGATAAGAAAAAAACTCATCATTCTTCTTATATGTTGTTATTAAAGTTAGATGTAAAGTTTCAATTACCCACTTATGATGGTGAATTAGATGTAGAAAAGCTAGATAATTGGGTGAGACAGTTAGAAGTATATTGCAGGATACAAAAGATTGTTGATGATTAAACTAAGATCTAACTAGCAAGTCTCAAATTGGGAGGCACAACTCTCATATGGTGGGAAAGCAGAACTACAGATGATCTTAAGAAAAGTGGTAAAACAATCTCTTCCTGGAATGCTTTTGTTATTGCATTAAAACAACAGTTTTACCCTTTAGCTTACATGCAACAAGAAATGATGAATTGGCAATGTTTAAGGAAATCAAAAGGTCAAAGCGTACAAGAATATACTCAGATATTTCATAAGAAAGCTTTAAATTTGGTTATTCCATTATATACACAAGAGACACTCCTAAAATATATCGATGGTTTACATTCTTATATTAAGCACACTATTCTTATGCTAAATCCTTCTAACTTTGATGAAGTATGTGTACAAGCCATTCACATTGAATAAAGTAAAGGGAATGTTGGTGATAGTGTTTCTACAGATACTTGGCAAAGAAAGGATGCAAGGAAAAGGAAAGAGAAGAAGATAGCCACAACAAGAAAGGAGAAGCCTACTTGCAAGCATTGCAAGAAAGTAGGCCATGATGAAGATCGTTGTTGGTTCTTACATCCCGACTTGAAGCCAAAGAAGCTTGCCAACCACGAAAGGAAGAATACCACAACTGCGACAATTCAAGTGGATCTTGGATTAGATTCCGGTGACGAGACACATGTTGTAGCTATGGGAATCTGAGGTATAAATTTTGTTGCAAGTTCTAGCTCTTCTAGATCAGTTGATGAAAATGATGAGTGTAAAAGGAATGAAATTTTCCACATAAGGGTTATAAAACATAATGTTAAAGTTGATACTCTTGTAGACAGTGGATCACAAGCCAATCTAATTAGTGAAGAGCTTGTAATTAACTTGGGACTTGAAGCTAAGTCACATCCTAAATCATATCCATTGGGATGGATATGTGGTGATAACAATTTACAAGTAACCAAGCAATGTAAAATCAAGTTTGCAATCACTTCTAATTATGTTGATGAAGTAGAGATTGATATAGTGCCACTGGACATATGTGGAATTGTACTAGGAATCCCATACCTTTATGATAGTAAGGCTATATTCTATAGGGAGGAGAATAAATATTGCTTCAAGAAAGATGTGAAAGAGTACATTGTTCTTTCTCATCACATGAAAATTGACAGGTCTTTTGCAGCTACAGGGCAGTTAAAAAGAACGGTAAATGAAAGCAAAAGTTTAACACTTATGTCTGTAACAAAACATGAAGTTAGTGATGCTAAACATGAGATGATTCCATATGTTTCAAACAGTCATGAAGTGTCACTAGGGGTAGAGCATGAGGTTCAACTGCATAATTTGATTACTGTTCCTGTTCAAAAGAGGAAGCATGTTGCTTCATTAGCACATTTATTATTGTTGATTAGTTTTTTGTTGTTCAGTGGTGTATGGATGCAAAGTGCGACAAATAATATAGATGATTGTGCGATAAATGAAATGTTTACTTTGATAAACAATGCTATCTCAGTTTTCATGTTTGTTGTGATTAGTCAGGTGATCATTATCCTAGCAGAGAGGATAGATGATACAGGACAAAGTGGGGAGGCAGTACCCTCACTTCTTACCTGAGTAAAAGCAGACTTTTGGTGGTCCAAAAGATTCCAAAGTGGGGAGGAATGATCCAGGAGGCTCCCAGGCTTAGAAAATGCTAAAAAATTAAAGTTATCAGAATTTGACGAGACTAACGCCATTGTGTCTAGCTTGTTCTCCCGATTCCAGCCATATCTTTACTGTCTCAAATGGACATTGTATGTGAGAGTTATCGTACTCTAACCGTTTTCCCAAATAGGCAAAAAGTCAACAGGTCTAGTCAAATGATGACATCAACAGTGCTGACATGGTAGTGTGACAAGTGGCAGCAGGGAAATGTGACAAGTGACAGTGGTTCACTGGGCAGATTGGATGGCAGATCCACTCAGAGGTTGACATGTGGCACTTTACTGGAAAATGAAGAAGTGCCATGTGGCCCAGTCATGGGCTGCCATGTGGCACCATGGTATTGGTTAAAGGTCGAATGGAAAGTGTTAAAAATGATAGGGGGTCCATGGGTTTTGAACCCAAGACCACCCACCAAGACAAGCGCCTTAAGAAGAGCACTAACACCAACGCACCCCACATGCCTCTTGCTAAAATATATGCATTTAAATTTATTTAAAGTGTAGTATATTATTATGTGAACGAAAAAGGGCTGGGGCTAAGCCCCAACCTGTGGTTTTATGGTGTTATGTGACCCTGTTTGGGGGCATGCACCCGTCCATTGGGGGCTTAGCCCATATATTGCTGGAAAGTGGTTTTTAAACCATATATTAATGATTTTTGGGGATTTTTGACTGATATTTAGACCAGAAAGTGTTTTTTCTAGCATATCTTGGCCATTTGAAGGGAGATTTGATCCCAAAAAGAGGCCAGATCTTGAGGGAAGTTGGGATTCCTCATCTGAGCCTTGAAAACTATAAGAACTAGGCTTTTTGAAGCTTGTAGGGAACTTTTTTATGCAGGGTTTTGAAGGAGCAGTTTGTAATTTTTGGTCTTTTCTCAAGTTTTGAGAGGCGTTTTTCTCATGTTGTTGAGATGATTTTGATGGTGCATGCATGAATCTGAGCAAGGAGGTCTTGTACAAAAGACATGAAGCATGTAATGTAACAACAAAGATCATTGTAAGAGAACTTTGAGCATTTTAAAGAGCAATAAATAGGTCCTCCACTTGGAAGCGGGCCCAGAGACATAGCCAACGATTGGTGAACTCCGTTATCAACCTCTTGTCTCTATTTCTCTTTCTGTTTTTCTATTCTATTCTCTTCATTTGCAGCATGCATATTAATGGATGATCTCTTTATACATTAATAAGCATAAAGTAAAAGTCACATTTGATATTCCGCAAACAAGATAACAAATTTATGTATTTCACATTCTTAATGATCCGATGCAAAACGTACATTAAACTAACTTGTGATTTATCAATAATACCTTCATTTTTGGATCATTAAACAATCTTTAAAATAGGTGCAATACTAAGTAATTCTTTCAACAAATTAAAGTTCTCTTCACACTCAATTTTCCATTCAAATTTAATTCCCTTATTTTGAAAATAAGTGATGTGATGAGCAATCTTAGAGAACTCTACTATAAATCTTCTGTAGTACCCAACTAATCCCATAAAATATCCAACTTCTAAAACATTCCTGGGTGTTGGCCATCCTCTAATGGCTTCAATATTCTCTGGATCCACTGTTATACCTTGTTCTGAAATAATGTGTCCCAAGTAATGGATATGTTCTAAAAAAAAAACTTACTAAGCTTGGCATACCACTGATGTTCCATCATCACTTGCAACACCAACCTCAAGTGATGTTCATGCTCTTCTTCTGACTTAGAATAGATAATTATGTCATCCAATAATGCTATGAAAAACTTATCCAAATAATTTCTGAATATGCCATTCATTAAGCACACAAAGACAATCGGTGCATTGGTTAGCCAAAATGGCACCACTAAAAATTCATAATTCCTATACATGGTTCTAAAGGTTGTCTTATTGATGTCTTCTTCCTCGATTCTTACTTGTTGGTATCCTAATATCAAGTATATATTTGAAAATATATTTTCCCTTCTTAGTTTATCAAAGAGGTCATCAATTCTGGGTAAAGGGTATTTTTTCTTCACAGTGGCTTTATTCATCTTTCTAAAGTCAATACACAGCCTCAATGTTCCATCCTTTTTTTTGACAAAGAGTATTGGTGCTCCCCAAGGTGAAACACTTGGATGTATGTACCCTTTCTTCAACAATTCTTCCAGCTACATTTGTAATTCCTTTAATTCTGGTGTATTTATTCTGTAAGGTGTTTTTTATACTGGGGCAACTTCTGGTACTAAATAAATAGATAAATCTATCTCCCCCTTTGGTGGTGACCCCAGTATTTCTTGGAATACATGTTCAAACTCTTGCAGTACTGAAAAATATTCAAGGCTTGGCCCTTTTGTCTTTCTGGATCCTCCACATTGGTTGCATATATTTGAAATCCTTTCCTGAAACATCTCTTCAGTTGTAAGGATGAAATATCCATTATAGAAATGGGTCTTGGAATTCCTTTCATGGTGCTTGTTGTAGATGAATCCCCCTGCGGACAAGTGGATTCCCTCTTGGTCTCTAGACTCCTAAGGCCAAGATAGAAAAGTGATTAACATGGACACTGACTTCCTTTTAGATCTAACCAAACTAATCAATGAAAGAGAAGGAGAAAGATATGTACCTTATTAGCGATGTTTGTCCTTGTAAAGTCCAGGCTGAGCTTCGATCCTGAGCTCCCTGATAGGTCCTGTAAAACAAACAAAGGTACAAAAGAATTCCTACTTTACTGAGATTAGCTCAAACATAGATTCATCTACTGCAGACAAACTCATATAGAACAAGAATAAGTTGGAAAGAAACAGGCCAAGCATTGATTATTAATGAGAACAAGTAAAAGTACTTACAATCCTTTGAATGAAGGTGCAGTAGCTTCTTCCAATTCTCCTTGTCCAACCCATTTTTCTCAATTAATATCCATTGATTTATTTGATGAAATCTCACTCATGAGATCATAGGTTTGATGTAATTCTCAACCTCCATTCTTTTCCATGTCAATACCTTCTTATGAGATCATAAGTTAGGTATAATTCTCAATCTCCATTGTACCTTTCACCATGAGAAGGCCTCCTTATATAACCTTGGAGAGGCCCAACCACTTGAGAGATATTTGGGATAAGTTGAGGATTCCTCTCCCTTAGTTGAGGATCTTCCCTAATATCATGCCTTGACCATCTATTCAAATCCAACTACCTTAAGGATTTGAGGGATTCTTCCCTTATTTTCCTCAACAAACCCAAAAATTTGCTAAAAACAAGGGTAGTGATCCCCCAAAAGGGTGCACAGGGTGCTCAAACACTTCCCCAAAGAGGCTCAGGGAGCGCCAAGACTCCTTGAAAGTGGGTAAGGGAACGCTCCTCTCCAAAATTCATTTTTTAGTGGTTCTTTCAATGGAAAAAGGTATTTCCTGTCAACTGATTTCTCTTCTTCCAAACTATCCTTTGAGGTGTCTTAAGTGTCTTTGTGATGTCATTATGGGAATGACTTAGGAAAGATGGCAATATGATGTTTGTGACACTTGCAACACTTGTAGTCAAGATGCAACACTTGCCGACAAGTTGCGACACTTACAACACTCGTAATGACGACACTTGCGACACTATTGAAGTGAGTAATTTTGACGTGTAATAGATTGCCCCCCAAAGTACGAAGTTAGAAGACGTGATGAATGAAGTGATTTGTATAATTTTTTGAGCAAGGGTATGGACGCAGAGAGACTGGAAAAATATGCACACAACCATCAAACAAATATTATGACATGTTTCAAACCTAAGGCAGGCATACCTATGCTTGAGTGATAAAGACTTTTTAGGTATGTCCACCATAAAATACACTGCAGATCCATAATTATATTGACAAAAGGTATAGCCATTGAAGATACAATGTGGATCTATAATCCTATGACTTGAACTGATCATAGCCACGAAGAATACATAGTGGATCTACGATATGACAATACATAGCCATGACCAATACAAAGTGGATCTATGTAACAATATATGTGTCATGGTTCAAAAGAAATCCTTCGCAACCTAGGCAAAGTATACATAAGAGTGAAAAATCAACCCAGGGTCTTCTTATCAATCCCAATGTAGTACGAATCTAACCATGTGAATAGATGTCTTGACGTTGAACATTGAAGAAACCACTTGATTATAGGTCAATGATGTAAACTGTTAACACACACGAGGGAGATCACCATTGATGTCAATGATTCCCGAGGTACTCTAGTAAATTCCAACGAATGTTAATGGATGAGATGAAGTCAAACATCCGTGGAAACATCTGATCAGAGGTCAATGATGTAAACCCACTTTCGGATGCGAGGAGGCCTGCCATTGAGTCATGCAGGTCCCAAGGTACTAACTAGTTTCTAAGTGTAGTTCTTGGATAATGTGTTGAAGTCGACATGAATAGACTCATCGAAGGAGGGCCTTGATGTATCCCCCATTAATGACACGAAACAGACATAGAGATTTAATTGGTATATCAAATGAACATGAACTGACACGGGTATTGAAACAAGATATTTGTGATGGCTGACTCTCAAGGCAGATACTTCCCTTGAACACTGAGGCACATCAACTGAAACGTCACATGGACCAAAACTTGATGATGCAGTGGATGTTGTGACTTTCGTCAGGTGACCCAAAGGAGTAAAATAAAGTCAGAGAATTGGCTCAGTGTAGAGGTTCGATGGATTAAAATACATGCAAAGACAAAGTGCAGTGTTCAAGGACGATCGTAAGAGCTACTGGTAGTGTTCTCAAAAAAATGCTTGGCTTGCTTCTTTCAATTTTTCCCCCATCCAGATATACGAGTACCTCTTTTTAATTTAACGAGCTCGAGGAGGGTAACACATGATTGATATGACTCACCTTTGATAAGTCCCTCTTCCTTTGTTTAGCGAACTGGAAGAAGTAAAGGTTCGGTCTCATATGAGCCCTTCAATGTATGATTGTTTAACGAGTCTAGAGAAGGTAAAATTGGTTGTTTTTCATATTTAGAGAGTCTGAAAATAACTTAAAGACGACTCCAATGTTGTACTTTTTTGTAATATTAGTATTATGAGGCCAAAAAAGAGATAAATTATCACTCAAAAGATGCCCTTTCAAACCTTTTAACAAGTGGGAAAGGAAGTAAGATCACTCGACAATCTTTTCATGTTTAGAGAGTCTGAAAAGAGCTCAAAGAAGACTCCAAGGGGTTCCTTTTTCGTATATCCATGCGAGTCCGAAAAAGTGATTAAAGTCTACTCGGTTACATTCTCATGTTTTTTCGAGCACAAGAAAGAACAAAGACTAAGCTCGGTATGTTGGATACATGCCCTCCAAGCTTCAAATCATTCATCGACTGTGAGGTTGTCACCAATTTCTCTACTAGATGGAGAAAAAGGATAAGGGTGGATGAAAAGAAGGTTCAAATGAGGTGAATATTTCATTTTTTAATGAGATTGACATAGCAAAAGAACTATGCTTAGGGCTCCGGGTTTAATCCCCAGATATCTATTTCATTTTTTTAACGAGCTTGCTACAGAGAGGAAAACTATGCTCAAAGTTTTTGTTTCATTTTTTAACGAGCTTTCCACAGAGAATAAAAGACTATGATCATGACCTTTGTTTCAGTTTTTAATGAGCTTGCCACAGAGAGGAAAAACTATGCTTGTTGACTCTCCTTGATCACGACTTCCAAGAAAATAACTCTCTGGAAGGACACCATGTCAAGGGAAAAAACTCAGTCATGTCTTCCAAGAGATATTCACTAGATGGAAGAAAATAACTCTGGAAGGAACACATGTTGAGGGTCTCATCAGGGGTAAGGAGATCATGCTCCAATAGCCCTATCGAAGAGATCACCATGTCAACTACCGGATCCAAATCATCAGAAGTTGAAGTCATGGGAGACAACGCCACATAATTAACATGAGGCAGGGGTGATATTGTCTGCATATAAGAACCATTTAGGGAGGTAAGCCAGTCTGGACCGATGAATGAAAGTTGATTAATAGTCACCATTATTCCATCGTGTGGGAAATATATCACACAAAAAAGAGTGGACAGAATAGCTTTCATGGCATAGACATAATCTTGCCCAAGGAGTAAAAGCGAAATCCAAGGGGTCTCGGATTACCATGACATCAATAAAGATAGATTTCCCTCCCAAAGTTACCGAAAACTGAAGAAGGGTCCCTAAAGGTTGACTAGTTCTTCTGTTAAAAGATAACAGATTCTGTGTAACCGACGCAAGTTGAGGACAACCCAAAGTGTGCCAGGCAACAGAGGACAAAATACTAATGGATGCACCTTCATCTATCAGCGTTTGAGGAACGTCGTAACCAAAAACATGTATTGTAATATGGAAAGGAATGTGAGAGGGAAGACGAGGTCTAGTTAGCGCACCCCAATCAAAAGGGATGGCCTCATTGCTTGGAGGGGGTTTTGCAGGAGAATGAGGAATCCCCCCCAGCATGGTAGATTTTGTATCAATGAGAAAAACGTGGGTAGTATCGGGTTTACTCTCTAGAGGGAGAGTAGGATCGACCGATGATGGGATCAGATCAACCACACTGGCACTCTTCAGAGGAGGAGTGGGATTGACCGATGATGGGATCAAATCAACCATACAGACACTCTTTAGAGGAAGGGTGGGACTGACCGAGGAAGGGATTGGATCAACCACTTTGGCACTCGTCAGAGGAGGAGTGGGATCGACCAATGACAAAACTAGATTGACCACTTGGGTTTCATTCTCCAAGGGGATAATGGGTTCGATGGGTAGAAATGGATCGACCACTTTGGTGTCACTCTTTAATGAGAGAGTGGGGTCGACCGAGGATGAAAAAGGATCGACTACTTGGGTTATAATCTTTTGATGAAGAGTAGGGTTGATCGATGACGGAACTGGATCAACTACTTGGGTTTGTGGTTCAATCAAGGAGGAAACTAGATTGACCACCTGATCAATCGGACTGACCGGGGATGGAACCAGATTGACCATTCCATCAACTAACGATGGATTGGGAGAAATATTACAATAACCTTTTGGAAGTTGAAGTTTTTCCAAAAGAGAAGAATCCTTGTCCATACGAGGACAAAAGTGAGAATAATGATCACCTTTGCATAACATGCAAGGGGATTTGATAGTTTTCTTCTTCTTACCAACCTTAACATCACTAGTTGATAGGGTATCATCAGCATGACCGATAGAGGCCGATGACGTGGAGGAACACATTTCTAATACCTTGGGAATACCAGGGCAATCCCTCAGAAAGTGGTCACCCTTACAAAGACTGCAAGGAAATTTGGGTTTTGGATTCTTCATTTTAATCTTGTTGCCCTCATCAACACTCCCAATACTATTAACAATATATGGTTGCTAGGATTCAACAACTGGTGTTGCTGGAGCCTTGGTCCTTTTCAAGTTCTTCTTCTTCTTCTCTTTTTGTTTCTTCTTCTTCTGATCAACCTGGCTACTTGCTTTAGAGCTTTCACTAGGCGAAGAAGGAGAAAGGGAAGGAGACTTAATGGGTGAAGAAGGTAAAAAGTCAACATGAGGTTGATGTGTGGGTGGTGTACTAACATCTAAGGTATTAGGTGCATTTGAATCACTGGGAGGATTCAATATCCCCGGAGTGGGAAACAACTAAACGGGTAATCCGATGGTGAGTCTCAGAAGACTCAATGTGGAAATGTACGGAGGACCAAAGTTTCCAAAAGAAGGAAAGGTATAAGGCTCCCAGGAGAAGGGGTTCCTCCATTGGTACTCTCATGATTTGATGACATTAACACTAACTCGACCTAAGTTCCACTAAGTAACACAACCAACACATGCTATGAATATGAGAAGCAAACAATCAAACAAAACCTTCCCACAATGAAACCACTAGTTGGTGATGAAATCCAACGTCACGAGATCAAAATAGGAAGGGGCGGGGATATATTAGGTGGATCAGTTACGTTAGTGACCTGCTTAACGAACTTATGCCTTGGTGCATGATTCCATGTAGTAATTATGGATTTACCCTCCAAGGAGACTGAGTGAGTTTGACCAATGTCTGTTTCAGGTACAGTGAGACTTCCCTTCACCGTCACCTCGTGTAAGACCCTAAATATTATGGCTACTAAGGTCACCAATTCACATTCATCCCCTGGGTGGGTACAATCAACAGTCTGATCTGAACGTATGGGTAGGATAACAAGTCTGAAATCAACTCGAGAGGCTCCCACACATAATCGTGGGTATACCTTCAAGTGACCCCCAATATACGATCCGACCTCTACAAACAGTTGAACCATGGAGGGATAATCTTCGTAACTCACCTGAATGTAACCTTGTGCATAACCCTTGTGTGAGAGGGGGATCCCAGAAATCCTATACGACAATTGTATTTTCTCTCCCTATCGCAAGATGCTAAGTTTGTTTGATAGCCTTGGAAAGTTATCCTTTCAACCTATTCCAAATCCCTACACCTTAAACTAATGTAGGTTTGCTAACAAAGATGTAAAAAAATCTGATAAATCTTAGTTAAGCGTTGATTTTAGTGGTTGTTGTTTACTCAGAGGTGTATGAGAGTGAAAACCGATGATATTATGAATCAATTCCCAAAACATGCATAATAAATGATAATCAATCTGTTCTTTCAATGAATGTCTAATTAAGAGAAGAAGAAGGATTTTCCTTTCATTGTCAAACACTAAGATGAAATGACCTCATGCAATAGTCCTCAATAAGGAATCCAATGAAATGCTAATTTTTTTATATGTGACTGATAACCAATAGATGTAAAGCTTCCTATGCTAATCAAACTTCAAGAGTTGTGAGATTTAACAATCTGGAAGCAAACTTCACATAAACCAGAAGACACCCTTGTTATGATCAAACAAGAAACAAAAAACCAAAAACTCAAAATCAAGGAGAGAGATCTTGGACAAGATGACTCAAAGATCATAAAGAAAAGTACAAAAAACCTTTGAAACTCCTTACAAAGTTTTCACTCACTCAAATAAATGAGAAGAAAATGACAAATTGACTCCAAATCGTGAAGGACAAAGAGTTATTGCAAAGTAATAAAAAATGTCAAAAAATCCAAACAAAAGAGGATGAATCCTTAGAAAACAGGGTATTGAAGGCCAATACCAAGATGGACTGAGAGTATGAGACCCTGAGAAAATGCAAAAGGCAAAAACTGAACCCAGAAATTGAAAAACTAGAGGTTTTTTCACTGCAAATGGGGTAGCGCTCTGGTGTAAGGGGTACCAGAGCAGTCCAACACTCTGTGTAAGACCACCAGGGAGTGTTGGCACTCTTCTAACAAGGGTATGGGAGTGCTCTGCTGCAAAAGCTCAAAAAAATTCCCAGAAACTAAAAAAATCAAGAAAATCCAGTCAATCAGGGTGATCATGATGACATAAAGAGGCAATCAAACCAATATAAGAATAAAAAATACAATATGGAGAAGTTAAAATGAGTGGGAAAAGGTCCAAAACAATATATAGGAATGGAAATAAAAATCAGAGCTCCTCCCCAGTGGAGTCTCCAATTTTTGTTGCAGGTGAATCCCCCTGCGGACAAGTGGATTCCCTCTTGGTCTCTAGACTCCTAAGGCCAAGACAGAAAAGTGCATAACATGGACACTGACTTCCTTTTAGATCTAATCAAACTAATCAATTAAAGATAAGGAGAAAGATATGTACCTTATTAGCGATGCTTGTCCTTGTAAATTCCATGCTGAGCTTCGATCCCGAGCTCCCTGATAGGTCCTGTAAAACAAACAAAGGTACAAAAGACTTCCTACTCTACTGATATTAGCTCAAACATAGATTCATCTACTGTAGACAAACTCATATAGAACAAGAATAAGTTTGAAAGAAACAGGCTAAGCATTGATTATTAATGAGAACAAGTAAAAGTACTTGCAATCCTTTGAATGAAGGTGCAACAAATTCTTCTAGTTCTCCTTGTCCAACCCCTTTTGCTCAATTAATCTCCATTGATTTCTTTGATGACATCTCACTCATGATATCATAGGTTTGATGTAATTCTCAACCTCCATTATTTTCCATGTCAATACCTTCTTATGAGATCATAAGTTAGGTATAATTCTCAATCTCCATTGTACCTTTCACCATGACAAGGCCTCCTTATATAACCTTGGAGAGGCCCAACCACTTGAGAGATATTTGGGATAATTTGAGGATTCCTCTCCCTTAGTTGAGGATCTTCCCTAAGATCATGCGTTGACCATCTATTCAAATCCAAGTATCTTAATGATTTGAGGGATTCTTCCCTTATTTGCCTCAACAAACCCAAAATTTGCTAAAAAAAAGGGTAGAGCTCCCCAAAAAGGGTGCACAGGGCACTCAAACACTTCCCCAAAGAGGCTCAGGGGGCACCAGCACTCCCTGACAGTGGGTAGGGGAGCGCTCCTCTCCAAAATTCATTTTTTAGTGGTTCTTTCAATGGAAAAAGGTTTGTACTTCCTGTCAACTAATTTCTCTTCTTCCAAACTAGCCTTTGAGGTGTCTTAAGTGTCTTTGTGATGTCGTTAGAATAATGACATAGGAAATATGGAAGTATGATGTTTGTGACACTTGAAACACTTGTAGTCAATATGCGACACTTACAACACTTGTAATGATGACACTTGTGACACTATTGAAGTGAGTAATTTTGATGTGTAATAGTGCTATGTGTTCCTTCTTCATCAAGACATGTAAATGTCTTGTTATGACAATCTAGGACTATATGATGTTTGTCCAACCAATTAATTCCAATTATAATATCATAAGATCCCAATGGTATAATATTTAGATCATAATTAGTATTCACTTTGTTAAGACTTATGAGACAACCTCTGACCATATCATTGATACTTCTTTTGGTTCCAATGGCTAGCTGGACCAAACTTGATTTTTCAAGCTTACTTTTCTCCAAATGTAATCTATCCACTATTTTAGGATCAATGTAACAATGGCTTTCTCCTGAATCAATTAAAATAGAAACAAGATGATTAATGATATTACCTTCCACCTTGATCATATTGGATTGGTACTCTGCTTGTCAATCTTCTAAGGCTGCATATATTTTTCCCATGTCTTCTACTATTGTGGCCTCTTGGATATTGTTCATGGTCTTCACTTTGTCTTTTCTGTGAGGGAATTCCTTGTACATGTGATATTCTTTGCATCCCCAACATTAGATTAGTGGTCTCCCCCTTTTTCCCAAGGAATCTTCTCTCTTGGATTCATCCTTAGCAGGTTGGTCTTGCTGATTTTTAGGTCTATTTATGTTGAAAGGAGGTTTAAATCATTTCTTTCTCTGGTCAATTTTCTCCTTCTTCTTATCCTTCCAAGACTTCTGCAAAGTCTATTTTCCCTTTCCTTTCTCATACAGGTACTTAACCTTCCATATGGTCTCATTCAATGTCAAGGGCTCATCATATTGAATCTTATATTTATAAAATGAAGGAAGTCCACTCAAAAACCTCTATATTTTCACCTTCTCATCCTTTATAAACCCCACATACTTTAGCAGTCCCAAGAACTTCTTTTCTTTAGAATTTCAAAGAATTATTGAATTTTCTTGTCACAAAAGTGCTATGAAAGGTACTCCTTTTGAAAATATTTCTTGAATTTCTTCCTAGTGATCTTTCTCTCAAATTTTATGTGCTCAACTTGCTTAAGTTGATCCCACAACATAACAACTTTCCCATGCAAATGGTTGGTGGAAATTATAGATTCTAGGTTTGATGAGTAGTTATGAAATTGAAAATATCTTTTGAGTCCAAGCAAACATGCTTCAACATCATCTTCCCTTTCTCTTTCACCATCAAAGGATGGTGGTTTAAGCTTCCTCATCTCTCCTTACAAACTGTCTAATTCATGTCTTCATCTTTGTTGCCTAACACGAGACACCTATGGACTACTTATGGAGTTCTTAGATGCATAAAATTCTCTTGATGAGTAAGGAGGTGAGTAATGTCTATGATCTCTTCTAGAACTTCTTGAATGACCAATTCTTCTATATTTATTTCTCTTTCATGATATCTTCCATCTTCCTCCTGTCTTGACTTTGATCCATTCTTTGCTTACCTACGCAATTGATTTAGGCTTTGCATCACTTGAACATTTATTTGATTTTGTTCTCTCATAAACCTCTCATTCTCTACTTTGTATATCTGTACTTCTATTCTCAACCTTCTCATAGTATCTATTAATGTTTCTTTCTCCCCTCTTCCCTTGTGTCCATTTGATTTAGTTTTTACATTACCAACACTAATATTTTGTCCTTTGGATTCTTTATCATGAATGAAGGATCCCTCTCCTTCCTTCATTTATTGAATATGAATTTTTATCCTGAACTGATATTTTTTTACCCCTTAATTCTGCAAAATGTGCAAGAAACTATTTTTGTTAGAAATATGCATATCATAAAAAATTGTCAATTAATGCTACAAATCCTTTTCCTACTCAAATTATGAATATTTATATCATAATTATCCAAATTATAATAATTCCAAGTTATTATCCTCTTAATCATATTTCCAATAAACTATACTCATGCCCCAGTCAAACCTCTGAGCTGAAATTTATGGCTTCCTGAAAAAACCACTTTCACCCCATTTGTGCATTTTCTTCATTGGTGTAATTTTATTGAAATTCCAACTTCAGTCAACTACAGCAGAAAATATGTCAGGAACTAGAGAAAATTTATATGATTCATAGATAATAATAATGAAAAGGAATCCATAACAACTCTCATATTTTCAATCTAATGCTCTAGTCATAAACTGCAACAATCTGGAGATGACCATTTTTCTCCTTTTCACCCATTTTTCCAGACTTAGAATTTTTAGCAAAACTGGTTATCTCTCAATCTGTGCACTTCTATAAAATTTTCACTAAACCAAAGTTGGTTGTCTTGATTATTGTATAAAATGTCGAATAGATACAAAAATTTTAGTTTTGTGATTTGTGGTCACTTTTCCTCCGGAAAACTCAAAAAAGTGGCTCGAAAAGTGGATTTTGGCCTGTTTTAGCATCCCAATTTCAATCCCCTTAGAATTTATTCAATTCCTTCCTTGGTTATTTTTGTGTCTACTTTATGGACTCTCTCCATGAATTTTGGATTAATATGGACCTCTGCCAATGGTCTGGACATAGATCTTTAAAAACCACTATTTTACAATTTCTGACACATCCAAGCATAAATAGACAATGACCCTCTCTTGCATTTTTGTAGATATCCTCTCTGTAGAAAAAACGCATACGTTTCACTCCAATTTGATGTAATTTTCTCCAATTATGGCCAAAATACGAAAATGGCTTCAAACTTAGTTTTTTTTTTAAATTGATGGACAATTTTTCCTATGTGGCAATAGGCACCATCAATATAAAAATCAAGATTAATCATAATCATTAATCCACTTTTCCTATCAATCCACCAATATTGAGGACTCAGATTCCCTCGGAGCCCTTCATCATAGTCATAGTTCTTCTCCATCAGAGTCATATTCCACTCCAACAAGCATACTCTGATCATACATACTTCGACGGATCTGACGAACCTCAGAGTCTGAGATCAATGGCTTTGACTACTTTGTTGTATCTACTTACAAGAAGTTTAAACCCTGCCTTCTCCTTTTTGCACTAGGTATTCAAGTGGGACCCACAGACATATATGGTTGAGATTGCAGCTCACCCGCCCACTGATCTATGACTCAGATCTCTCCTCAGAGTCCCTTTTCATCAAACTTAGTTAACACATACTCTCTCCAGGCCTTCGACAACCTTCCTCCGATGAATGATTGAGATTACTTCTAGGATATTCATCGATATATGATCCATATTGCTTCTCAAAGTCTCCCCGTCGGATTTCCTCCACCTCAAGCATCTGAGGCTACTCCGACCATCAAACTATGATGACCCCACTGCATCCAATAGTCTATATCACTCTTTTATACACCCTGATAGATAAACGATACTCGCTACTTCATAACTTCTCCCATAAGAGTCTCATTGCAACCCAGTTCTGGAACACTCTGATGACCACATCCTTCGACCAACGACTAGGATGATCTCAACACATCGAATCAGTGGTCCAGATCATCTCAACCCCAAGACATGGATTTTTCTCTAGGTTAACAATTTGATCTTTCGATATCTAGTATGGTGGACCCTATGACATACAATTTTACACCCGATGCAGGATTTCGTAGCTCTCTTCATTACACACAAGTAATGTAAGGTTTAGTTTCATTAATAAACCATTATGTCAGGCATTTCCCATGCATGTGGGATAGAGAAATAATGTCCATCACATATCAATGGTGGAAAACCCGTGCAGAGATCAGATCGATGATTTTTGAGTGATGGTTTTATTTTTTTGTATAAATATCACTTCTACTACTCTGATCGTGATGGAGTAAATTTTTGAAAGGTTAAGGTGTCGTTGATAGGAGAAATTGAACACTCATCAACTGGAGGGGTGGATCCGGTCCGGGGTTGTCTAAATAACCCAAGCCGTTTGGATTAATCCACTCCGACGGGTTTAGCGGCTCCGTTAGCCGATCTAAGTCCTAGGAAAATGAAAGAAAAACTAAGCTAAAGAAACTAATCTAAGTTTCCTTCGAAATTGGGTTTTCAAGGGTTTGATCTGATTCAAAACTGCTTGCCCAGAATCGCTTACGCAAAAATGTGTCTCTGGGAGGAAATTACGGGGTTAGCCTAAGCAGTCTCCTCTGACACTATCAAACCATAACAGAGTCTGGACCATGGGGTTCAATTTTCACTACAGGAGCCATAGCAAATAGCACAAAATCAATGGGGTAATCAGCGAGAGGGTTTGATAGGGTAAACACAAAACCATTTTCCCAAAGCTTCCCCAAAACAAAGCAAAGACAACCCGTAATGCAAAACAGAGTTAATGCTTATGCGTGTGAGGGTGGTGGAGTAAATTGAAACCATGCAAAACTATCATGTTGGCATGTACAATCATTGGCACCTTGGTAATAGTTTCATTCAAATCACAATCCAAAGCATTGTAAACCAAATGTCAAAATGGATTATCACATAATCATTGAAAACCATAAAACGCATAACCAAAACTTGATTCAAGTGTTTAGATAAACAATGTCATTTGCATGATTTAAAATAAACCAATATGACTAACATTACATCAACAATTTGAATCCAAAATTAAAATGTTCAATAAAATCATTGCGCCAAGGAATTTGATCAAAGACACCAGAATATCATATCACCATTGCATCAAGGATTCAATCAAAGACACCAAAATATCATTGCATCACAAACTTATAAATCGAAACCATATTAACAAAAGTCAAATGCAAAGTGAATAAAGGTTTGGTGTTTTGATAAATGTATGACCATTAGTGAGTTCGAGGTAAAAGAGTTATGACCATATGAACAAAAGGATTCATAACAATCCAAAGATCATTTTAACGCTATCAACATGACTTCCAACTCAAGGTTTTCACGCTTGCAGTCGTGAAAATGAAAACGAAAGGTAGGTGTGCGAAAGCCAAAGATAATAGTGTCGTTTTGCTTAAAGAATTGCGATGAATATTGAGGGTTCAAAACCCTTGTGTAGGTAGCTTGTAAGGAAAAGATAAGAATTACCAAATGGCTGCCAACAATGGCGACACACTGGTAGAAGCAGTTATCTCAGCCAAAAGAACAAATCCAGATTAGGATAATGAGAATAATTCTAACTCAAAAACAACCAGAAAATTGTTTAAACATCATCATTAATCATAAAAAATTCTAGTTGTGCTTAAAAGATGAAAATTGATGACAATCTTAATAAAGCGAGTCATGATATTAAAGATAAAATCTCCAATACTGTTGACAGAGCCACTGCTGCCAGCAGGTGTCCATAGCCTCAACAGGGTTTCCATTTAACCCACTCTGATATCCGTATCATGGCAGGAAGTTCTAGATCAGAATAAAGAACATTTTAAGGTCAAGAGCTTTCATATTTGCAAATTTTCATACACCCAACATTGCTTCGCTGCCAGCGGGCCTGTTCAGTACCCTGGCGAAGTTGTCTTGGCATCATGCATGCATTTACTTGTTGCCAACAGACCTGTTCAGTATCCCGGCGGGTTTACAAGCACGTCCCACAACTCTTTTAATGATTTGTTTAGTTTTTTGAAGATATATAATTGAGTGGGGTGACGCTGAAAATTATGATATTTTGGACATATTTTTTCAGACCTTGAAATAATTTTTTAAATTGTCCTTCATTAAAATTCAGAGTTGGTTTTTTTACAAAACCGACCTTCGAAGGCAGGGAGACATCTTCTGAGTTATTCCCTTAAGGAAGAGGGACAACGTAAGAAGAAAAAGATGATCGTGACAAGCTTTGCTTACAGATTGGAATCAATAAACTTCTTTCAAACAACAGGTTTTCCTTAACATGGATGTAAATTTCAGAAGCATATCACAATTGATGTTTAGACAACTTTTCAGCAGTCATTTCAAAGTAAAAAAAAATTGTTTTCTTTGTCTGAACAGTTCATAATGCAAGTATGTGTATTTCAAAAAGAAATACTGATAAGAATAAATGGAAACAAAACACACCAGTGAAGAAAAATTGGAAAGCAAAGAAATCCGAACAACAAAAAACAAATATGTACAGAAGGTGCATCTGAAAACCTCATGCCACAAATCCCTTGGGAGACTGAAAAGTAGGAAAATCCTGTTTGATGGGAAAACAGTCTTACTCGTGGTAACTTGGGTCAGGGTTGATTCAGATTTATTTATCTCTTTACTTTCCATTTAATATTTTCATGACGATACTATGTTTTTTGAAAACAAGTATTCAACTAAAAGCAAAGAGAAAAAGATCAAGGGGACTTCCCTGACAACAACCATATTATGGTTCTCGTGGTGTGCCCACTTACGTTCATGACTACATTATTACAAAGAAAAATAGTGAGAAATACAACTGAAAGGAAAACCTATTCCTAAACCTACCCTAACTATTAAACAAATCAGAATACTACGTGAAGTCATGTTTCCAATGTAGCCATCGAAGTAACTCTAATCCTACAATGGAAACAAGATCAAGCATTACTAATAAGAATGGTAATATATCAAAAAATGACAAAAACATATCACACTTACCTTCATAATCATCATCTAAAAACAAAGTAAGCATGATCTTACCATTCCCTGGAATATTCTTGATGTATGAATCCTCCAGCCATTGTGCAATCTTGTCGTGATAAGGGTCATAATGACATGGGCGAGTGTAAGTAGGTTTGAAAAAATTGTCAGGATTACGAGGAAATGAAATAACCATCAACCAAGGCTGAAATGCCCCATCCTCCTAACAATTCTCTAAGTGTTCATTAATTTCTTCACATGGAGGATCTAAAAGAAATATGTCATGTCTACTTTCAAGATACTTAGGTAAAAAGAAAGCAAGCACAACTTTGTCTTTATTATGATTTTTTTTTATATATGAATATTCAAGCCATCCTAAGATCATGTCACAAAAATGGGGATGCAAACCATGACTTTGATGAAACGAATATGTCAATGGGAAACTCATCATAGGAGGATTCATGCAATCAATTAGATCATTGGTTTGAATGTTTCCTTCGATGAGATTGATCATTTCAAAATGTGAAGCATAAACATTAAGATTCGAGCTAATTAAAGAACAAATATGCAACTTAAAATGTTTGATCTCCATAACATATAATGCATTGTCCTTTTCAACAATAAACTGTGTAAAATCATCTCACAACATGTCCTTTTCCCATGTGAGTGATGAAAGTGAACAAGTGTCAAATCCGGTTTTATCAATGTTATGCTCGAAATTAATTTCACCAAAATTTAGAATATTGAAAAGATATGATTGTGGCGGAAAAGAGTAGGATGTTGTAGGTATGGTGTCAAGTCCAACAGAATCTAGGAAGAGATCAATATATAAAGAATAAAAGGAATCAGACATAAGCACATGAAAAGAATCTCTTGAATTAACAATGGTATTCTCAAGAGATTTCTCTTCACCTTCTTTAAAACCCTTACTTTGTTTTGGTGACGAATACCTCAACATGATATGATCATCTGGATTTGCCTTTTGTGTGATAGATAATTCAAAATTTATGTGACAAACATCTAGTCTTTCATGTGAACAAAGTGCATTTTGAGGATGAAGGTTTAAGGTTTCTTCTTCTAGTTGCATATCTTCTTCTCTAACCAGTTTCATAGGAGTACTAGAACATTCAAGACGATTTTCATCGCTTAAGTGTTCTTCAATGACTGATTTCAAATGTTGATTAGAGCATGAGTTAAAAGAATGAGGATGTTCACCTTGAGCCAGAAATGAATCTTCTTCCATACTGTTCGAAGACTGAAAATACATTGAATCAAAGGAAAAACCAATTTGGTTGTCAATAAGAACCTGGTCAATAGATTCTACCTCCCTAACTTGTTCAACATTGTCAGAAGGATTCTTCTCTTCTTGCGAAGAGAATTGTTCTTGCAGTTGAGTGATAGGATTTGCAATTAGTTCTTCGTTCGTTCTTGAATATGAATGGATGGAAGGGATGCAAGCATCACAGAAGAGACTTAATGCAAATGACATGTCATCGAGATTAAATTTACAGAGGATATGATAGACTCTTGTCAAAAAGTCTTCTGAAGATGAATTGTCGTTGATTAGCGAAGTATGAAATTCTTCACATAATTGATCGAAATCATAAATTTCAAAAGCATCTAGAAACTCATCTACAAATTGAAACCAATAAAAAATGTGACATGCTGGAAAGGATTCAAACCAATGTTTAATCCTGCCTCTAAAAGTAAAAGCGAAAAGTCTACATAAAACGCTTAAATCTGAGATGTCATGTTTGATGCATTTGCACCAAAACTTGTTAAGGTGGTCTTTAGCAGATATATTGCCTCCACCATCAAAGGTGAGTTTGGACAAGCGAGAGACTGTCTCGTTGGGAACATCAGGTAATGAGAAGTTGAAAGCATGTTCCAACACAGTGATTTGGGGAGCCATGGGGACATTGAATACATTTAAAATAAGGGCTCCTACAAGGCCATCTTGTCAGTCGGCCCTCCTTCTAGCGCCATTTGTTGATGGGTGAAATTGAACGCTCGTCAACTGGAGGGGTGGATCCGGTCTGGGGTTGTCTAAATAACCCAATCCGTTTGGATTAATCCACTCTGATGGGTTTAGAAGCTCCGTTATCCGATCTAAGTCCTAGGAAAACGAAAAAAAAAACTAAGCTAAAGAAACTAATCTAAGTGAAAAACAACTACTGCAAACTATATACAAATTTAAAATATATATACAGTTTACTAACTAATGTTATAAAACAACAATTCTACTTATTAAATGTTCAGCTATAAATGCAATTAAATCTCAATTATATATTTACAGTATTTACAGAATACAAATTTTGATCGAAATTTGCAAAATCATTTGTAAATTGTCTTATGACAGCGAAGCTATTATTTTTGGATTTTTATAACTTTTATGAAAAAGAAATAAAACAACAGTTATCTAACTAAGCAAAGAAGATAATAATCTGTACTATATATCTATCTAAACTACAGAGAATTCTCAAATTAATTGACTATTAAATTGCAAATAACAAACTGACCTGAAGTAGCTTTTCCTATTTGTCCTGTGCACAGTACTCGATTTAGCTGTTTGATGGAGGAAACTCACACCAGATTTTCAAAAGCTTCTTGTAAACAGGAAGCAACGACACTCTTGAATACGAATGACATAACAAACAAGAGATATAGCAACAACAATTTTATAGTTTACAAATCATCACATTTAGATAAATCCCAGTGCGAAGATTTGTACATAACAGTTCATTTAACAAAGAAGATAAACCTTCTATTCATTAAATTAAAACAGGGTAATTGCTGTAAGTAAAATGAGATACATCAAATATGGACAATACTTAATTCATATCGTATCAACCTGTAACAAATCTTGATATCTAAAGTAGTCAATCATTTGATTACAAATTAAAATGCATAGAAACTTGAACAAAAGTAAGATAAATTGAAGCTAAAGCCGTACAACAAATCCACTTCTATTCAAGTCTGTATAATCATCATCCCATAGTATCTGTTCTCCCAACAGTGATGGCTTGTTTACAAAAAATAATAAGTATATAAAGGCCACAGGATGAAACATTCCCTGTGGAAATCATCAAAACTGTTTGCACAAAATATGTGAACAATCTCCCAAACTGTTATTCCTATCTAAGACTAACAACCTAATCCCAAAACTGTGTAACAAAAAACATGTTCTAAAATGCCATCATCGATCCAATTCCCATTGAAATTCGTGTATACCTGTAGATGCACAAAAATAAACAATTTCAGATTGTGTTTAATTGAAAAGTCAACATAAATTCAAATTTTATGACTAGCTAATAGAATCTCACGATTCTGTAGTTGGTCATATTTACAAACAAAATCGTATTAATCCAATGGTAACAGAAATGTATGCGATTTATCAAAAAAATCCTTTATTACTAATTCAAAGCAAACAAAATCGTTCATGCTAATTCAAAACAAACAGAATTGTTTTTGCTAATTCAAAACAAACAGAAATGGATGTGATTTGAGCCAACAAATCATTTATTCTAATTTAAGAAAGATAGAATCATGCTAAAATTAAACAAAATCATACCAACCATTGTGAAATCAAATCGAATCATGATGGTTGTAGCTGCTTACACGTTTTTATCTTTTAAAAATCACATGTCCTGTAGATGTAAAACTTGTTGGCAGACTGGTTGAATATCCTTTGAATTGATCAAGGGTTCACAGTGGGAGGCTGAGACACATGGTTGGATGAGTGAGAGGGGTGTTGTGGGATGTTAATGCACAGGCTTGGAGAAGTCACAGATGTTTCAACACTTGCAAATAGACCAAAACGCTCCCTTCATCCACAGAGAAAAACTGAGATTTGACCTCTAACGGACGAGCTATATCTCTGTAATAACCCAATTTCTGAGGAAACCTCCCTCAATGAAGGTAAAGGGGATAATTTCGGTTCTGGGTTTTCAAGGGTTTGATCTTATTCAAAACCGTTTGCCCAGAATCGCTCACGCAAAAACATGTCTCTGGGAGGCAATTACGAGGTTAGCCTAAGCAGTCTCCTCTGGCACTATCAAACCATAACAAAGTCTGGGCCATGGGGTTCAATTTTCACTATAGGAGCCATAGAAAATAACATAAAATCAACGGGGTAATCAGCGAGAGGGCTTGACAGGGTAAACACAAAACTATTTTCCCAAAGCTTCCCCAAAACAAAGCAAAGACAACTCGTAATGCAAAACAAAGTTAATGCTTATGCGTGTGAGGGTGGTGGAGTAAATTGAAACCATTCAAAACTATCATGTTGGCATGTACAATCATAGGCGCCTTGGTAATAGCTTCATTCAAATCACAATCCAAAGCATTGTAAACCAAATGTCAAAATGGATTATCACATAATCATTGAAAACCATAAAACGCATAACCAAAATTTGATTCGAATGTTTAGATAAACAATGTCATTTTCATGATTTAAAAGAAACCAATATGACTAACATTACATCAACGATTTGAACCCAAAATTAAAATGTTCAATAAAATCATTGCGCCAAGGAATTTGATCAAAGACACCAGAATATCATATCACCATTGCATCAAGGATTCAATCAAAGACACCAAAATATCATTGCATCATGAACTTATAAATTGAAACCATATTAACAAAAGTCAAATGCAAAGTGAATAAAGGTTTGGTGTTTTGATAAATGTATGACCATTATTGAGTTGGAGGTAAAAGAGTTATGACCATATGAACAAAAGGATTCATAAAAATCCAAAGATCATTTTAACGCTATCAACATGACTTCCAACTCAACGTTTTCACGCTTGTAGTCATGAAAATGAAAACGAAAGGCAGGTGTGCGAAAGCCAAATATAATAGTGTCGTTTTGCTTAAAGAATTGCGAAGAATATTGAGGGTTCAAAACCCTTGTGTAGGCATCTTGTAAGGAAAAGATAAGAATTTCCAAATGGCTGCCAACAGGTGTGGAGAACCAACTTGGATCCGATTTACAGGGGTGAAAGATAGGGTTTAAACAACAAAACTTCCCCCTATGACGTTATTCAAAAGCCATTAATTGATTTGATTTCCAAAACTTTTGTCCTAGCATGTAGTAGGCCCTTGAAGGTCCAGTGTTGTAAACCAACAACTCTGATACCAATCTGTAACATACCCAGCCACTCACAGGTTATCCATGCTACTTCAAATTAAACACTTCAAAACTGATTTCGAATTTCTGATGACATTTAATTAATAAGGAAGCTTGAAAGACTCACATGAAATCATCAAGCTTCATACTACATCATAAAAGAAATGGAAAATATTCTATACAAAACAATAATCAACAAGCAAGCATAAAAATTAATCTTAGATATAATAATTAATATACAATGGAAATAAATACACAAGTAGAGAAACACATAACGACAGAACTTATATTTATTAAAACCAATCACCAACTGCCTGGAGACCAAGGATGTTCCACCCAACCATAGACACTACTATTATAAACCTCAATAACAGGTCACCCCTGAGCCATGGTTATTAATCCACAAGGATGGTTCTAGGGTGTCACTCAGCTTCCCAAACCGGTCAACACTCAAGATCTCACAAGTTTCTCAACACACAACAATCCAAAGTAAACCAACTCTCTTCTCTCCAGCCTACACAACCCAAGAGAATGGACCCCCTTCTCGATCACACAATCCCTCAGGTTGTCCGCCTCCTTCTAGAGATCTAATGAATTTGGTAAAGAATATCCATGATGAGACTCTTAGGATTCATAGTTATGAGAAAAATTTAGCACATTCCCATCCATCTCAGGCATACATGCATCAATTCATGGCTGGAATACACCAACAATTACTATAGCCAAAAAAACAATGGCTCATCCCCAACAATTCGTTTTTATTTTCCAAGCCAAGATCAAAATGAATGAGGAATGTTGAAAGGGTGAAAGAGTGATTGGAGAGACAGAACATAATGAAGAGTTTGAACCCCCCAAATAGCCCAAATATGGGTTTATATATATCTTGGAATTAAATAACCACATGGCCTTCCCCCAAGAAGCTCATGTATCTATTATTCTCCATTAAAACCAAAATGGGTGAATAAAATATAAAATAAATTATTATCCCCTCAATCCCCCTCTCTTGTGGAATCATAGCCCCCTGTAACTCTTTTCCTTGTTCATCTAGCAACCAATGATGTATTTTATTATTAATGATGATCAAAGAATTACATTTCCTAGGCACTCTGGTTTCTTTTGTCTGAGGCTCCCAAAGGGGTTGAACAATTCTATTCCACTAAAGTTTGACAACTCTTTTTAGGTCTTCAGTTCTTCCCTTAGACTAGTATTCTCCTTTTCTTCCTCATTTCCTTAAAAGCTCTATGATGAAAAATCCACTTTAGAAAAAAGAATAAAGAGAAACTTCCTTCAATGAGCCTAGATCAAGATTTATCTATCCAATCCAACAAAGATCAATGGTTAGACAATGAGCCATTGAGTATAAAAAATAGAGCAAAATCTGCCAGGTATCTTCCCTCTGCTCAGACAGAAGCATGTATAACTTCAAGGATGGAAAATATCTTATTTCTCAAAGCACTCAAAGGGCTATATGATGATAGATTGCAAAGAAATAGTAACCTACTTGGGGATGTGAATTTTATGTTAGGAGTTGTAAATTGTTGAGTCATTAATCAAGGGCAATTGGTAACCTCCTTTTTGTAAATATGTGCGTGGACGCCCAAAATTGTGGGTGTTGGAGAGCAAATTGCTAGGAGGTCAAGAATAAATGCCATTTTAATTTTTAGGTTCGTGAGGGGATAGAAAAATTATGATAAACATGTCACATAATAACATGTCAAAATCAACATGCAACATGCTAGCTGGGTGCTAAATAGGGGAA
>ML780736.1:431696-442259 GCA_009831015.1 Picea engelmannii
TTTTAGTCACAGTAGCAGTTTCTTTATATTGCATTATGGGGACTTATCCTAACACAAGTGAAATAAACAACTTTTAAATTAGATGACATTTGGAAAAAGTTATTGAGGTCATCAGAGTCTTAGTCTTCATCCAGATGGCCAAGTTGAACCTATCTCTAAAGGAAACCACAGGGCAATGATTACACTTTAGGAGATGGCATTGAGCACTGTATAGTATAGGTGATTCACGGGCTCCTCAATACGGCTTATTTGATGCTCCATATTTTTAATGGGATCAAGAGGCTACTAAATTACTGACAAAGTATGAAGGAATCATATAAATTACTAGATAATTGGAGGTGAAATACAAGAAATTTCTATGGAAAATGTGGTGAATACTAGAATGAGATGCAGGAAGAGAGCACAAAGACCTTTTGTTTTGATAGGATCTCTACACTTTAATGTTGATTGGCAACTAGATAGGTCTGAACTAGAGAGATGGATAGATGAAAAATAATTGAAGGGATTCCATGATTAATCTTTTCAAATAAATATGCCATGGAGCTTTAGAATTATCCATGGTAGATGTCCCTTGTTGTCTTCTACAATGTTCTGCCATGAAAACAGAGGTAATTTTGCATATGGGAAAAGTTCATACTAGTAGTTGTGCATGTACTGCCATTGAAAACCATGATACAAGTTTGAAAGGTGACAATAATAGGTTCGTGTTTTAGTGATTAAGCCATAGTTTTCCATCCATTGTGGATAAGTGGATGGAAAACTATGGATTAATCACTAAAACACAATTAATATATAAGAAGAGGAACTTACCCTCGCTATCTTGGATAATGACCCACTCCTGGGTGGTAGTCAGTGAGCCTCAGAATGATCCAAGGTAGATGTCCCTTATTGTCTTCTGCAATGTTCTGCCATGAAAATAGAGGGAATTTTACATATGGTAAAATTTCATACTAGTAGTTGTGCATGTATTGCCATTGCAAACTATGATACAAGATTGAGAAGTGACAATAATAGGTTTGTGTTCAAGTAAGTTGGTTCATTGTGGATAAGTGGATGGAAAACTATGGCTTAATAATTAAAACCCAATTAATAGATAAGAAGAGGAACTTACCCTCCCTGTCTTGTATAATGAATCACTCCTGGGTGGCAGTCAGTGAGCTTCAGAATGATCTGGGTGGCAGTCAATGAGCTTCAGAATGATCCATGGTAGATGTCCCTTATTGTCTTCTGCAATGTTCTGCCATGAAAACAGAGGGAATTTTGCATATGGGAAAAGTTCATGCTAGTAGTTGTTCATGTATTGCCATTGCAAACCATGATACAAGATTGAAAAGTGACAATAATAGGTTTGTGTTCAAGTAAGCTGGTTCATGATGGATAAGTGGATGGAAAACTATGGCTTAATCACTTAAACACAATTAATAGATAAGAAAAGGAGCTTACCCTCATTGTCTTGGATAATGACCCACTCCTATAACCTTCATTAGTTGATATGTTAAAATAAAAAAAATGATAAAGTGCATAATTCCACTATCCACATAGAGAACGGTTTCCAAGATCTACAATCTTCTACATTTTTTCACTGGAAAGTCAGATCAACCGGCTTAAGTTYTTTGGTCATAAATGATAYTGTACAAAATTAGAGTGGCAGGGATGYRGGGGCTGGAATTCTATATATATACTTAATCYAGGAWGGGATYTVGGTGGCAGTCAGTGATGGGCCATAATAGTAAATTTCCACTACTTTTCAGATTCTAAATTCCAYGTAGCCAKCTAAAGTGMTTTTTAAACCAYATATTTTCTATGTGCAGTCTTTTAAAAAACAAAATTCATTGTTTTTACATCAATAAAAGTTTCAACTTCTAGTTAGTAAATAACATGTTTAAGACTTGGGTCACTTAATTAGGATTTGAATTATGGACCTTTGGCTACTAAGTTTGGTTAATAAACTCTCATTTATTTAAAAGTGTTGATTTATGCTGAGACACTGGTTATATTCTTTGCACATATAGCTTGTTTTCATTTCATAATATAGTGCTTTTTGACAAAATAATCCTAACCTTGCTATATTTTGTTGGCCTTGCTTGCTCTGTCTTATGTTGGCTATTTAACACCCATGTGAAGTGATATGGGGCTCCCTTTTTCATTTTCCATTGTTGTGTAGTTGAATGGTCAATATTGAAAATGGGTTTAAGATTTGGCTCACCCCCATTTTTTTTTGCAATGGTGATCAAACATATTTTAGTTTAAATCTTAGTAATCTAGGTTACCCGCACATTAGTCTACAATGTTGTTGAAATTATTGCTAATCTTCACTTGAGGCCATGTGTTGTCCCTATTTTTGATGTATTGGTGGCTTTATTGAACCTACATATGGGTAATTAACCCACCTTATTGTATTTGTCAATATTTGACTAGGTCGGCCTAGTCACCCTCTCGGGGATAGTGCCCTAAACCGTAATGGAGGTGTATAAATACATCACCCACCTTATTTGTAAATCATTCACTCAATTTTTTATTTGATAAAAATCCTAAGGACAATATTTCTCTAGAGTGCTTCTCTTGTTCATGTGCTTGGGCATTGCAACTATCTCTTGTGTACATCAATTAAGTGTTGTTTCTTCTGCTGTATTTTTCACTTGGTTGGATTAGGGTTTATTGCAGATTTCATGGTAGATCCACTATCATATGATCTCACTTCATATTGGGGCTAGTGTGGACTCTTCTTTCTCTATCCAACACTGTTTCAAGGTTGTTCCATGTCTGAAACTAGGGTTTCAAGTGCTCCCTTATGGTCATTCAGATCTGAAACTAAGGTTTCAACACACTGTTTTTTTAGAGTTTTCTACCCTCTTTTCCATGATCACCCTCCTTCCTTGGTTTTTGGTTGGTATTTCTCAACTTTTGTAAGGGTTTATTTTGAAGATTTGTTCCTTATTTTGGGGCATCACACTTGCTTTTTTCTTCCTTTAGCCAATTTATTGCAATTTTTAAGGGCAACACTGGTGTTATGGATAGAACATGTTTTTTTCCTCATATTAATGGGGTTGGCTACCATATGTGGTTGTTGATCAAATGAAAACTCTTCTTTGTAGCAAAGTCTTATGGATGTTGATATTATGGTAGTTGCGGGAGGTATTTACCTCCACGTGTAAACTTGACGAGAATAGAATATTCCAAGAAGCAAGAATATACCCTAATTAATTGGTTAATAACCCTAGAAGACAAGTCGAATCAAGTGAATGACTTGTACTAGGTTATTAGCCTCCAAGAGAAGAAGTCGGCTAAAGGAAATATTATATACTAAAGAATTAGTACCCAGAATGAGAAGTCGGCCTAGGCAGTCTGCCAGAATTAGTATAAATACAGGAGGCTAGTATTCATTCTAGCTAGTATTCTCAGAACTACAGAAGCAACACTTGTGCGCACTGCAGTTGGCCAGTTTGTGCGCAAGTCTAGAGGAGATTTCTTGTTGCAGCTGCTGCAACTAGCAGATTTCAGTTTTGTCTTGGACTATCTCTTGGTTATGGTTTGGACTCTCTGATCATCTCTTGTTACTCTTGATTGGTGCGCTATCCTCGAGTCAAGGTTAAGGTACTTGAGGATGGATTCCTATAGTTTAATGGATACATTTTCCTATTATTATATATGGTTTTATACTTTATTGAAAAATTCGCCAAGACTTTACAAGGTTTTACAATTAAGTGAAATATTCGCCAATATTTTACAAGATTTTATAACTCAGTGAAAGATTCGCCAATATTTTACAAGATTATATAACTGAGTAAAAGATTCGCTAAAAAATTATATATAAATATTCTATTATTGATAAAATAACCTTCAACTTTTGCTATGTATCATGGGGATTCACCCAATTATTATACATATAAATTTAGGGGGGGTTCTTAAAATCACCCCTGTTCATCTAGCAGCCAATGATGTATATGCCAATATACATCAAAGTAATACATACATTGTATGAAATTATCTAAAAGTTGGTGTTATGCTCTTTGTCCATTTCATTTCATGCATGGATTTACTTTTATCTCAAATAAGGGATAATGAACTTGTGTCTTTATCCTCCCTTACATTTAATATCCATTTTGTGAGAATGTCTCAGGTCTACATGTTTCCCTGTTCCTTGTTCATCTAGCACCATTCAACTTTTATTCTTAAAACAAAAGGAAAATGCATATGTCAATAACATAAAATTACACAATTAAATCTAATTCTCATTTTAAAGATACTATTCATTCTAACCTAACCTAACATAATAAACATAATATTCTAAGTAAAATAAAAAATCCACTTTAACCATTTGATGAGTTCATCGATACCTTTAAATTTTCCTTATTGCTTGGCATCCCCCTAATTACATTTCTTTGGCCAAAACCTGAAGTAGGATCATGATCAGGTGAGAGAAGAATGAAGGTGTGCCAAGGTTTACTTGTACTATTGCAAGCTTCTTCAATCCATGGGTGGATAAGGCTGAAGTAATCCTCTTTATTGTCATAAGAATAGGAAAAAACATCATTGATATTCATCAAACTATCCAACAAGAGTGACTCTAAAGGAATCTCCAATAGAAACCCACATGAAGATTGTTTCCCATCCTTGTTGTTCGCAATCATATATATGGATGAAACATGAGAAAACTGATTATATGTGAAAGAATATGTAGATCCCTAGCTCATGTTTGGCTGGACCTATCTCTGTAAATGAAAATTATTGTAATAATCCCAAGGTCTAGCATGTTGGTTTCTTCCAAAGATTGCATATTCTTCAAAACCATTATGAATGGATGTATATTCTTGAATGTGAAAGTCATGAGTTGGGGACTTCCATGGCTGAAAAATTGATCTATTGTCAATTTTCCATGAAAAAACACTTCTTGTACCTGTAAATCAACCTCATTGGTGGGATGAAATGGTTTTTCATGCATAGTAAAGTTGGATTTACATTCAATGACTATGTTTGGCTATCCACAAGACCACAAATCTACAATTTCACCTTTAGAAACATCACCATCTATATCATAAATGGTGTCCCCATAAAAATAAAAAACAAATTATATGCCATTTATTCCTTTCAATATGGAGAAGAGAATCAATATTTTCACTCTCTTTATCACCATGTTCTTCATCAAATAAGGGTTTATCCATTAAATATTCCACTTCCAGGTTGCTAAAAGATGTATCATGAAACTCAAAATCTCATATGGGAGTATAGCATATCAAACCCTGTCTTTCATGCAGCGGAGAACTGACAGATACTTGAATGATTTTGTCAGCAAGGTTTTCTTCATATATATTCCCTTCAAAAGTATCTTGGTTTCCAATAGAAGCATGGAAAGATTATTCATGATCATCTTCTTCTCGAGGTTTTGAAACAAATTATTCAATGAACTCATAATATTCAAGAGAAAGGCAAGGTGATTCTTTGGGATTTTCCTCAATAAGATAATATTTGTTAGTTGTATCATAAATTTTCTTGACATATTGACATGGCCTCATCACTTTTTTTATTTTGAATTTTTTTGCAACAATGGTTCATAGGAGGGAGGAGAGGGATGAGCCTCTTATTGATCGGTTTCATCGTCTTTATCAGGAGGTCCAAGGCCTTTCTTAATGGGATTTTGTTCATCGTAAAAAATATTGATTTCTTGAATGGTGGGTGACCATTTCTCATAACATCCCCAATGTCTGTTGTTATAGTAAGATTTTCCTCACCCCATGCAACTTTCTCATAAAGCCTTTTCCATTTCCCTGTGCAGACTTGTAGTCCCTTTTTGCAATTTCCATAGCTAAAAATCATATTTTTCCACATATATGCGCCCTAATAACTATACAAGATGTGTATACGCAAGTTTCACCATTAAAACCTGTGCACATCAGGTTTTTTGCCCAAAATTAAAAAATGGAGTCGGGTTTCCATGTCACATCACAAGATCCATGATCCTTGACCTTCCATATATTGGAAACGTTCCGACTTGGACCTTCATTTCCATTTGAAGGCTATAAATGGGCCATATCCAAGCTATGGAAGGAGGAGAAGAATTAAACTTTGAGAGAAAAGTTACTCTGGAGAAATTGTTCACTTCATAATGAGTTTGCATCCCTTTTTCCTTTTAAGTCTGAACACATTATTCAAACCCCAAGCTCTTCCCTCTTTGATGGAGACCCTCGTTGTCTCTCTTATATGATATTTATTTTGGTGGAGGATTGAAGTGGTGGAGGCCCAGATGGAAGGGACTTAGTTTCTCGGTTCTGAAACACGGAGACACAAATTTTTTTCACTCATACACTTCTATTGATCATATTTTAATAGAAATACTCTTTTCTCATCCAATAATGTCTTGCAAATATTTGAATTGTTATTCCATGGGAATATTTGTTATGAATATTGATGGATTATGTTATTATATGTGCTAACTTTATATATTATCACCATATGCTTGTGTACTTGGTTGTTGAGGACAAGTTGAAGGTATATAGCTTTGAGTTGAGTGCTCAACAGTGGACTTTATCGAATGTATGGACGAGGTAGGATCTTTATCTTATCTTGTTAACATCTTTGTTTATATAGCATACTTGAGATTAGAGTTGATTTCCGCAGTCATTTTGTCTATTGTGTTTTACCCCATGTCATAGAGTGATTTTCCTCGTAACATCTGCAAAATGATTCCAAGAACATTGAAAAATATGGAATTTCTCCCTTGCCGAGATATTTAAACCAAGACATTGCCTCATTCTCCAAGAAAAATGAAAAACAAATCATGATGTGATCTTCAGAAATGATGCCATTGTCTTTACAAAATTCCACAAATTATGAAAGATGGCATGAGGTTGAATCACCATTCCCACAAAAAAATTAGATTTCCCCTAGATCCACATTGGGTTCCTCATGAAAAGGAGCCCATAAATTTGAGAAATCAAGAGGACCAAAATATTGAACCAACCCTGGATTTCCATTAAACATTAGGACTTAGGTAGTCCATGCATCAAAATGACACTCACTTGGACAAAATGGAACACCTACAAAATCCAAAGGAGCAAACAAAACTTTCCAAAAACTTCCTTCGTTAGATGCCATATTTGAAACATACAAGTGATGAACAACTGAGAGGGGGGGGATGAATTAGTTGTTACCGTTCTTAAACAATTATGCTTATTTTAAATCCTTTGCAGAGCACTTGATGACAATCACAATAATGCAGGGAAGTAAGCAATAGAACATTCAACATCATTGTCACATATGAAATATACAAAGACATATATTTCCTGAGGAAACCCATAAAGGGTAAAAACCTCTTCTTCTTTATATGATAAGTAATCTTTACATTCTATACATTATCATACATATGAGCTCCAACTCATTATGAGGTTACAACCTCTGTATTGCAAGCTGCAACTTGTTGAGAGCACCAACTCTCTATTTTCTCTAGCACCTACTAGAAGGAAGCACCAACTCCTTGGTTTCTCTAGCACCCACTAGAAGGAAGCACCAACTCCCTAAATGTTCCATCTCCAACTGGATGGAAGCACCAACTTCCAGTCACACATGCACCAACCTGTATAATAGAGAACAACAATTCTCCCTTGTGCCACCCTGGTTTCTCTGGCTGAAACTAGATGGAAGCTACAAATCCCTATGTTCAAGCACCCACTTGAACCTCTAAGGACAACAGTCCTCCCTAGCACCTCCCTACCACCCTAAAATGTAAAGTTTGCTATATATAAATTTATCACAGTGATACAATATTTATCATTGGCTTACCAAACTTATCACTGTTCTTCTATGCTTCTTTGTTCTCCTGTATCAATGTCTCTCTGTCTGCATCTTCTTGCAATTTATGATCTTCTATTTTTCTCTACAAGATCACCTCAGCCTTCCTTTAGTGTCTCACTATCTTGTTGCACACATGCCTTGTGCTTACTGTGATTTTGCCTTTTCTACTCTGTGCGCCATGTGCCTTCAATGGACCATTCCTCTTCTATGTATTTCAACTACTTCACACTCCTCCTTCTACACTCCTGAATCCCCCTCAACAACAACAACCCCCATCTCTTCTTTGTTCAACATCTTTATAGTCTCTGTGCACCTTGTGAATGTTATATCGCCATGCTTCTGCATGCTCTCCCCATGTGCCTGATCATCATTTCAACTCTTTAGCTTCTCTGGCAGTTAAACCCATGCATCCATCATCAATGGGTGTTATGACAAGATTCCTTCACCTCTCCAGCAGTCGAGACTCTTCGTCTTCTCTGTTATAGTTGAGCTTAACCTCTCTGTTGCAGTTACAATATTCAATGCTCTTCCATTTGTCAATCACCTCTATGAACAGTCTTCATTCCACTGGTAGATTCCTTGAGACTCTTTCGCTCCTCTGGAAATCACACATAAGTCTCTTTGAGTCCTCTAGTTGAAACCATCAGTGGTTTCTAGCAGTTACAGTGCGAACCTTGTGTTGGCAGCCAATAATATTTTTTTAATTGCCCTAAAAAAAAAGCTGCCTACACCTAATTGTCTTCTAAATCGACAAGTCATCGTCGCATTTTGCAACTAGACATTGGTTTCATTTCTTACGACAATTGCAATTTGATTTCGATTCAGTTTTCACAACTGAAAGTGTGAAAACTTCTCCATTGTTGTTTAGAGTGTCGTAGTCTTTTATTGATTTTCTGAAAGACACTTTACCATTAGTTTATTGTATGACTACAAATGACTTTCAAATTATATCCATTCACTTTGATTGCGCAACTTGATTTCTTTGGTAAAGTATTGAAAATGTTAGGTTATGAGTTATGATTGATTTCATAAGGGTCATGGTTGATTTTATATATGATATGATTCTTATTGTTTTGATCTCTTAACTTATCGATTTCATATAGTCATTGGTTGCAATGTTGATTATGCAAAAAACGCATGGGTCATATATCAATTTGGTTTCATAATGGAGTGGCAATGTTTTACAGTTGTCGCGTTGGTAAAACATTTGGATGTCATGTTGAATCAAACTATACACTTGGTGCATGAGTTTAACATATGGTATTTGTTCTATGTTTGATCGATGGCACGTTGATGTGGTTGTACACCGATTTGGGTTGGCCTATTAATGTGTTGATTGCTGATGGGAAAAGCACTGTACCCAGCCATTAATGCACTGCATGGCGGTGGTAATCCCACCACCTTCGCATGCATTACATTCATTCACTCCCCTTTGAACGCCTGCAGCTGTTAAGCCCTATCGTTTTTACTCCTGCGTGTTGTGTGGTTTAATCCAAACCCTATCATGAACAGAAGCCATGGCTCCTGTCGTAAGAGCCGAGCCCAACGGGTGTCAAGCGTTGTTGATCTTTGATGGTGCTTATAGCGACCTGGAAAAGTTTGGGTGGCTTCCCTTTATAAAGAAGTTCGATGGTTACAATCCTATTGTGGCTCGACAATTTGCATTATCATTCGATGGCTACCGAGCCAAAGTTGGAGATGTTCAACTTGAAATTAATGAACAGTTTCTCAGCTCGGCAACCAGCCTGCCTATTACTGGAGAGAAGTGGTCCAAAAGTTGCAAGATAGATGATGTCCCGTGGACATTGTTATTCCAGTCTCAAACAATGAACTCCTGCGACAAAGGCTTGCCTGCAAAAATGTTGAAACCATGCTGGTATGATCTCCTAATCATAATCAAGCAATTCATTACTTGTGAGGGTAGGTACGGGTTCATTTTCTTGTTTCACCTTCGTCTATTGATGGTTTTTATAGGTTTCGAACTTAGTATGCCCCACTACCTGCATAGAAGTTTGTTCAAGATGGCTAAAAGGTACAAGCACAGTCAAGCTGATACCAACCTCTTCCATTTGGGGTTGATTAAAATGATAATGGTTTATGAGTTAGGGTTACGTCGTGATTGCTGGGCTGATTTCCTTAGTCGTAATGGCTTCGAAAAATCAGACCCTCCACAGGTTGATAAACCTATGATAGCCGAAACCCATCCTATTCCCCCTGTGCCTTATAGCGTTTTGCTACCCAAACCTCTACCCGAACCACCTACGAATTTGCCTATGGCTGTGACTAAACAAGTTGAAATTAATAATCCCGCAACCAAAAAGCCTAAAGCTAAAGCTGGTGCTAATTCTAAGGGCAAGAAAAATGCTAGGTTAATATCTCGCATGGCGAGAAATAAGCCTAAATCCTCTGCCAAATCATAACCTATCGTGGTTAGCGAAGACTCTGATTCAGAAATTGAACGCTTTCTCGCCGATGAGTATCCTTACTCGGAAGGCTTGTGTGACAAACCTCCTCACGACTTTGTCAAGAATTTGCCACCCTGTTTGCGAGATGATCCTAATTTTCCTGGTATTAAACTACCTCGAGGAACCCTCGATGAATCATCGAAACCCTCGACTGCTCAACCTGCTTCTCCACCTTGCGATCAGTGTGGATTGTGGTTGGAGAGGTACTACTTGGATGTGCCTATGTTTCAATCTAGAATCCATGATTTGGAAAACCAAGTGGCAAATCTCACTGGTCATAACGCGAAGGTGGAACCCTCTGACAAGAAGC
>ML780736.1:470556-490846 GCA_009831015.1 Picea engelmannii
ACTCAAACGTCGCCATTTGAGACATGTTTTGGCTATTTTCCCAAGTCGCCTTTAGATTTCATCTTTGGGAAAGATATTGTTGTTGATGGGCAATATGATATTGATCGGGCAGAGAAGTTCATTGAACAAATTCATTCGATACAGCAGGTGGTGCAAGAGCAGTTGGAAAAGAGTTAGGCCAAGTACAAAGCGAGACATGACAAGCATCGTGTTGATCACAGTTTCGAAGTTGGTGATGAAGTGTGGATTTACATCAGAAAAGAGAGGCTTAAAGGAGAAGGTAAAAAGTTGAAACCAATTAGATATGGTCCCTTCAAAATTGTCGGCAATATTGGTAACAATTCTTTTCGTTTAGATTTGCCTCCATATATGCAGATGTATGCAGTTGTTAATGTTGAGAATTTGAAGTTCTATGAGCCTCTGTTGATTGACGATCAAGGACAGCATGTTCAGATTCCTTCCATAGATGATTTTTCTCCAGAGTATCTAACAGAACTATAGGAAGACACCATACTTGACAGGAGAATGCGATCTTCGAAGAGAGGAAATGTGTAGTATTTGCGAGTTGGTCTTAAAGGGACAAATCCAAGCAAGGCCAAGTGGATTAAGGTTGGAAGGGTGAGGGAACTATACCCTCATCTTCACATAGACTGAGATAGTATTTTGGTGGTCCAAAAGCTTCCCAATGGGGAGGTGTGATTAGGGGATCAAATTTTGCTCAATTTTCAAAGTGTTCAGAATGCGACGAAAACAATGCCATTGCGTTCGTCTCGTCTTCCTAATTCCGGCGATATATTTAATTTCTCAAACAGAGTCCGTATGGAGAAGATATCACGATCTGTTCGCCAAGGCAAACAGGCAAAATTTTTGGGATGATGATTGTACCTGTCCGTATAGTCCGTACGGTGACGTGGCAGGGTCGTACCATCCGTACGGTGACATGGAAGGTGGATGATGTGGCACATTTTTATTGGTCGATTGTTGGCGAGTAGCGTGTTGACACGTGTCTGATTTATGGCGAATAATAAGGAGACACATGGACCAATCCCTGGGCGCCACGTGTCCCTCCCCCATTGTATGGCTATATGTAAAAGTTCTATGGGAGTCTGCGGGGTTCGACCCCCGGACCTCCCCCATTGATAAAGCCTTGACAAACCTCCGCTAACCAGTATGCCGCCACATGAGCCTTGTTAGGTTTATGGAATTATATATATATAACATTGTTTAATGTTGAAAATGGAGGGGGGTCAGGTCGGGGCTTAGCCCCGACCCATAGTTTATTTAGCATATAAACCATTGTAATAATATGGCGCGAATTTAAAATGCATGAACCAAAGTTTACACCATATATATATTGTAATGGTTATACCATTGTAATGTGTGCGCGGTTGTATATTTGCGTGCGCATTTTGTAACTTAGCCCACGGTTTCCATGTGACCTTGAGTGGGAGCGCGGGGGTACACTGTTGCACGGTTCAAATGGTTAAACCACTTTTTCGCCCAACCTTTGGTCACATGCGCCATACGCCCAGGTGCCGAGGCGGTTAGGGGCTGGAGGTGCCTTAACTGTCCTACAGTTTGCACCATTGGCACGGTTGCGCCCGGTGCTGGGTTTTTGCGCTTAAATGAGCGTGTAAGCCAGGTTTGCTCAAGAGGGTGCGAATTGTAGAACCAGAGACAACAAGCTTGAAGAGGGAGACTTCTAGGAGGCCTAACTTCTTCATTTTTCGACCGATTGAGGTACCGAAAGAGCCCAGAGAGGGGTTTTGGGACGCTGGGAAGCCATTGGAGCAGTCAGTTTGTCAGTTTGAGCATTGTAAGACATGTTTTTGAACACTTTTTGAGCAATTAATAATAATGATCCATTGGAAGTTGGACCAGGAGATGTAGCCCATAAGAGGGGTGAACTCCTTTATCAATTGCTGTGCACATGTGTTTATGTTCAATGTTTATGTTGTTGTCTATGTGTATTTTGCATAAGTAATCCTTAATTTATGTGTTGCAAATTGATCCTGTTGCTTTAAACACATAACATTTCACTTGCAATAATTATTCAAGTTTTTCAAGTCTTCTTCATTTTTAGATCACCCGGGAGCCGAAACTCCGAAACCTGCATACATATACATATACATACATATATATATATATATATACATCGCTCTGTCTATTTCGAGAATTCGCAAACTGGGTTTTTGGGACTAGCAAGTACAAGAGAACTTGCCAATAGGTATCTCAGGTACCGAAATACCCAATATTATCCGTGCTAAGACATTTCGACATTCCTCCTTTCGGGATTTCACGTTATGTGAAAACAAGGGGTCTTGCCCCTAGGTTTCCCAGAAGCCGAAAACTCCGAGTCATCAAAACTCTAAACATGCTCCTCTATTTTAGGGTTTCGAGATTGGCGAATTCATGGGGCCCACACTTAGGTACCCCGGTGCCTAAATACCGAAGTATAACCACTTCTCCACACTCTATCCTTTCGGGGTTTCGCAAGTCAAGATTTTGGGACTTGAGAGTACAAGGGAAACTTACCCTTGGGTTTTCTGGGTACCAAAACACCGAAATGTAGAACCAAGTCATGCTATGCCAATTCGAGATTTCGTGAATCAGGGTTTCGTATATCAAAATTTCACGGGTCGGGGATTCGGGACTTGCAAGTACAATAATCTCGCCTCTAGATATCCCGGGTACCGAAACTCCGAGATCCTATAACTTTTCCATACTATTATCATTTCGGGATTTCGCAAGTCGGGGTTTTGGGACTTGCGAGTACAAGGAAATACTTCCTTGGTTTTTCTAAGTTCCAAAACACTGAAAAGTCCTAACTCATCCACACACCGTCATTTTGGGTTTTTTTGAATCGGGGTTTCGGGTCTTGCGAGTACAGGAGAACTCACACTTAGGTACCCCGAGTGCTGAAACTCCAAAAACTCATAACTTACCCACACATTAGCATTTAAGGATTTCATATGTCGGGATTTCGCGAGTCGTGAGGACAAGGGTTCTTACCCTCTGATCTCCTGGGTGCCAAAAATCCGAAATGCTTACTGACTGCCACATGTACTCTACAGATGGATGGTCCAGGTACTCCCATGGGTCTTGGAATTGACGGTTCTGATTTCTTCGCTACTTACGAAGGTTAAAACGGGTCGAGGCATTAACACCTGCGTTCCTTCATCCAATTTAATGGTCGTAACAGGCCTTAGATCCTCCGAAAGGATCTCATTCATGCATTTAGAAAGAGAAAGGGTATCCTGGGTACCGAACCACCGAAAGGTCCCTAATTCATCCACACGTTGTCATTTCGGGATTTCACGGGTCAGGGTTTTGGGACTCGCGAGTACAAGAGGAATCACACCTAGGTACCTTGGGTGCCGAAACTCTGAAATATCGAAGTTTAAGAATACCATTATCTCCCATGCAGGATTTTAAATAAAACTATGCCATTAATTCCTTCTCCAGGCCCTTGGGTAAATTTCACCAGGTTTGAAGACCCGACTGGAAGGTCCTCTACAAATCTCTAAGCTATTAGCTTCTGTGACTGGTAGTGAGTGAGCTTAAGGTTTTTTACTACGAAGACAATCCTTTCTAGGCACTTACCCCAGCTCTATAGAGTGAGGGAACTTTCTCGAAAGGGTATCCCTATGAGGAAATCTATCCAGGGCAGCACGAGAGACAATTAAGGGAAACAACCTCCCAAGAACAGACTTAAAAACTAGATTCATTCAAACACATATATCTATATACATATAAGTTGAATGTGGTCATTCCAACATGAGCATGCAACCACCATTCTTATCAAAACACCATGCAGACATTTCTACACAGAAACCATTTATAAGGGTTCAAACCATGAGCATACATTAAAAGATATTTAAATTCAAGATACAAGATATAACACTTATCAGAAAAAAAAAACACCAGGTGATGCAACTGCTGAGAGGGGTGCTTGTTTCCACCCAATCATAGGCTCAGCGACACTGAATGTATTTACCACTAGCCACCCCCGAGCTAGACCACGATGCTTGAGACTCTTTGTCTTTGTTCTTCAATGATCGAGAAAGAAGGTTACTCTCCTTCTTCTATGCTATCACTCACTATGTATTTTGTTCCAGAGTTCTTCTGATATTTTCCTGCGATCTCTCCCTTGCATTCGTCCCCTCCCACACCTTTTACCTACCTTTTCTTTTCCGGCGAGGTTGCGTGTGGCACAAATTTCCCCGCGGTGGTCAAGTCTGAGGCCTCCATGGATGGGCGGTCCACCCCCATCCCTCATTGACTCATGAGGAGCCTCTTCACCTACCAACTTGGCGATTAATTCATTTCGGGGCCAGCAAGCCGCTCTTGGTTCTCTGGGCCAGTGAAGACCAAATATGGTATTGGTTTCAGTGGAAGTTAGCGCCACCATTCCAGGTGCCTTCCACCACCTTTCTTTAGCCATTGTGGTCTCTTTTTCAGCACATCCCCCTCCCAGTAGTCCTGCAACATATATATATATATATATATTCATAATGTTAATTTACATTCGTCGAACTTGTATACTAAGGTCCATTTAGAATCACACATTCACATCTTTGAGTTTTCCATAGTTCTTGGCCAGCATAATTATTTTTACAGACTGGAGGAAACAAGTTGTTACAATTCCCTCCCCCTTAAAGGAACATCGTCCCCAATGTTCTATCTATCATCATGACATGTATGTACAGAGGTAGAAAAAATTGGATATGCCTGTTTCATGGCATCCTCCATTTCCCATGTAGCCTCATCTGGGCCAAAATGTCTCCACTGCACCTTGACCTGTGTAATGGTTTGGTTCCAGAGTGGGGTTTCCTTTCTATCCAGTATGCATTGAGGTTTTGGTAGAAATTGTCCCTCTGGTTCCACTTGGATCACAGACCAGTCAATTATATGATTAGAATCATGTACATATTTCTTCAATAATGAAACATGGAAAACATTATGTGCTTTTACTGTGGGAGGAAGTGCTAGCCTGTAGGCTATGGGTCCCACTCTATCTAGAAACTCAAAGGGTCCACAGTACCGAGGTGCCAACTTGGCACAAGCTCCCATTTTTAGGGAACTCTTCCTGGGCCTAACTCTGAGATATACATGGTCTCCCGTCTTGAACTCTCTTGGAGTTATCTTTTGGTCGGCATAACTTTTCTGTCAGTTCTGAGCGACCTTCAGGTTTTGTTTTATCTGAGTCACTTGTTGTTCCATTTCTTTCAACATGTTGGGTCCAAAAGAAATTATGTTTACGGGATTACTCCAACTAACAGGAGTGTTGCCCGATCTACCATAGAGGACTTCAAATGGACTCATCCTTAAGGATTCTTGGTAGCCATTGTTGTAAGTGAATTCCACCAGTGCCAAGTAGTCTTCCCACTTCTTAGGTTGATGCATTACATGCATTCTTAACATGTCTTCTAGTATTTGGTTCACTCTTTCTGTCTGTCCGTCAGTTTGAGGGTGATAGGCGGTGCTAAACAACAAATTGGTCTCTAAACTAGCCATGAGTGACTTCCAAAAGTTGGAAGTAAATTTCGTGTCTCTGTCAGACATGATATCTTTCGGCATACCATGCATTCTGAATATCTCCTTCATGAATACCTAAGCGATGTCTATTTCCTTGCAAGTTGACTTGACTGGGATAAAGTGAGTGAACTTGCTCAATTTATCCACCACTACCATGATGGTGTCATTCTATTTGGTCGAGGTTGGTAATCTGGTGATGAAATCCATGGAGATGGTTTCCCATTTCCATTCTGGGATTGGTAGAGGTTGTAATAATCCTGCTAGGTGTCGGTGTTCTGCTTTTACCTGTTGGCATTCTATGCATTTGGCTAGGTACTCAGCTATGTCTTTCTTCAATCCAGTCCAATGGAATTGTTTCCTAGTGGCTGTGATCATCTTCTGGTATCATGGATGAACAGTATAGGGTCTTTTATGTAGCTCATCTAGTATGAACCTCTTCAAGTTGTCATAATCTGGGATATAAAATCTACTTCAGTAAGTGAGTAGACCTCCTTCCATCATCTGGTAGCCTCCATACTTTATCCTTGTGGGTTCTTTCTATAGGTACGAGGTCACGGTCTAGATGAAGGGATATGTTTCTTGTGCATTTCTGACTCTTTCCTTGACATCCGTCTTACAGGTGCTCACCGCTGCCAGGTGAATTGTTTTCATACTTCTACTAAGGGCATCAACCACCCTATTTTCCTTTCCTTTAAAATCAAACTCACTAACGAGGGACATCCACCTAGCTTGTATAGAATTGAGCTTTGGTTGGTCAAATAGATATCCCAATCCACAGTGATCTGTCATAAGTACAATTTTTATTCCCAGGAGGTAATGCCTCCACATTTTCAAGGCATTCACTATGGCATCTAGCTCTAGATCATGGGTCACATAGTTGACTTTGTGCTCATTCAATTTTCGGGATTCATAGCAGACCACAATTCCTCCTTGCATAAGGACTCCTTTGAGCCCTTCCTTATAGGCATCTGTGCACACGAGGAAGTCGGCTTCAGGATTGGCGATCTTCAACATGGGTGCGTGGGTCAGTAGATGTTTCAGGGTTTGAAATCTTTCTTCACATTTTTGTGTCCATGTGAATTTTGTCCCCTTCCTCTGGAGGGCAGTGATTGGACAACCAATCTTGGAGAATCCTTTTATAAATCTCCTATAGTACCCTGCTAATCCCATAAAGGATCTGATATCCGAAACATCCTTTGGGGTAGGCCATTCCATGATAGACTTGATTTTGTCAGGGTCTACCGCTACTCCTTCTTTGGATAGAACATGGCCTAAGTAATGTATTTTCTTCTAGAAGAAGTCACATTTGTTGAATTTGGCATAGAGATGATGTTCTCTTAGTACTTGCATCACAAGCCTAAGATGCTCTTCATGCTCTTCTCTATTCTTGGAGTAAATTAATATATCGTCAATAAAAACTAGCACAAATTTGTCTAGGAATTTGCTGAGTACATTGTTCATCAAGCACATGAAAGTGGCAGGGGCATTGGTTAACCCAAATGGCACTACCACAAACTCATAGTGACCATACCTCGTCTGGAAGGAAGTTTTATGGATGTCTTCACCCTTAATTCAGACTTGATGGTATCCCGACCTCAAGTCAATCTTTGAGAAAATAGACGCACCCCCCAATTGATCAAACAGGTCATCGATCTTGGGAAATGGGTACTTGTTCTTTATGGTTACCTTATTAAGTTGTTTATAATCTATACACAGTCTAAGGGTATCGCCCTTCTTTTTCACAAACAGGACTAGTGCTCCCCATGGAGACACGCTGGGTTGAATATAGCCCTTATCCATCATTTCTCTTAATTGCAATTTGAGTTCAATTAACTTGGGTGTGCTCATCCAGTAGGGTGTCCTAGACACTGGCACCGCTCCCAGTGCAAGTTCTATCGAGAAGTCTATGTCTCTTCTCGGAGGTAGACCCGGTACCTCTTCCAGAAACACATCTCTGTATTCTCTCAGGGTAGGGTGGTCTTTGAGTCTTGGTTTGTCATCTTCAATAGTTTTCAACACCTATAATGCATATAGGGGAAATCATTTTTGACAATAGTTTCTCATTTGCAGAGCTGATATTTGTCTCACCGAGACAGGTTTTCGGATCCCTTGAAGGGTTATCCTTTTCCCTTCTTTACTTACACATTCTAAAGTTTTATGGTAACAGTCCAATCTGGCTTTATGGGTGGCTATCCAGTCCATACTAATCAACAGATCATACGATCCCAAGGGTAATATGTTAAGGGTTGCTTGGGTGGGGAATTCACCGAACATTAATTGGCAGGTTGGTATGACCTCTGCTACCCTTCTTTTGGTGCCAGTGGCTAACTGTACCAACCATGGCTTGGTAGGTTTTTTTGGCTATAGTTTACACTTATCAACAACTTTAGGGGCTATATAACTCAAATTTGAACTAAGGTCAATCAAAATAGACACTAGATGGTTGGAAATCATACCTTCTATTTCCACCACTGAATCTTGGTGGTCAGCTTGGTTATTATCCAAGGCTGCATAAATTTGTGGCACACTCCTAGCCACATCATTGACGGTGGTAGCTTCCTGGATGTTATAAATTCTCTGACTATTCTGTTGTCGGTGTGGGCAATCTCTTAGTATATGTTCTTCTCCGTAACCCTAGCATTTCAAAGGTTCTCTCTTTGGGTTATCATTCTTCACTGGTATGGATCCAAAAGTTTTATTTCTGCCCAAGGAGGGAAAATTCTGCTGGTGTACACTTCAAGATGGGAAGCTCATTCTTGGGTTCTTCTTATAGTTCTTAAATCCTGGGGATTTAATCCCCTTTTTTTGAAATCTCAAACTATTCTTCTGTTTCCATCCTTCACAAGGTTTTGTTCGATGTCCAAGTTGTTCATGACAATAGGTTGCCTTTCAGATAGTGCCTTCTAGGGTCTTTGGCTCATCAAATTCAATTATGTTCCGTTAGTCCTTAGGTAGTCCGCTGATGAAGCGTTGCCCCTTTTCCTTTTCTGCTTTTATATAGGGTACATACCTCAACAAATCGAGGAATTTGTTGACATATTCTTCTATAGTGAGTTGTCACAGTTTGAGTTCATAAAACTCTTTAGTCTTCTCGTCAAAATATTTTTCCGACAAATACTTCTTCCAAAAGTATTTCTCAAATTTCTCCCAAGACAGGTCCTCTTCGTGAACCCCTTTCACATTCTTAAGGTCTTCCCACCAAATGGAAGCCTTTCCATTCAAGTTGAATGTGGCCACTTGGGCCTTCAAATTTTCTCAGGGCCACCGTTCAACCATTTTTTTAGGGTTACTTTGTTAAAATCCACGTGAAAAAACCTAAACCATGTGCCCATCAAAATCGTTTCTTAATGTAGAGATCACATTCGTCCTCCTATGTAGTAGAGGAGTTGAAATCTAAATGAACTCACATTTTGGGTCCTATAAAATGGGAAATCAAATAGTTATTTTACCATCCAAATACTACATCCGTTTTTCTGGTGTAATTGGTGTAACTGAATTTGCAGTGTCCAAATTTGACCAAGGATCCATGTTATGTAAAAGATGTAAAATTCCAAAATATGAAATCAGATTTTTGTTGGAAAATCTTCATCAAATCCTAAAGTCATTCCTACAATTCCAACAAAATAGTAAGAGTTCAAGTGGATAAATATATGGGAAGGAGAATATGTAAACCNATATATATATATATATATATATAGTTTAACAAAAGCAAAGCTTGTAAATTGGATTTACAACAAGTAGTTGAACGACATAATTGTTTGAAAAAACTGCTAAATATTAAACTCTGCAAATTATGAAAAAATGTTTGAAGAACATGTCTAATTGAAACTCCACTTGCAAATACCACAAGTACTTTTCTTCAACTTCAAAAAATAATTTGGTATCCAATCTTTATTCACTATTATTGAATATAAAACCCATTTCTTTTTTTATCTTTGTACAATATCTTAAAGAAAAGACCTGGTAATGATATACAGTGGAAATTACGAACATGGTTTTCACTATGTCATCAAAATGTGTCTTTCTATTACAATTCCACAACATTACGCTTTCTATTTTATTAAAGAAATAACCACCAAAAATGGACTATTTAATGATTGTTGAACCAGAAAAACAAAGGCATTCCAGTCAATAGATTTTGTGATTATAATCGACTTGAACTAATCAATTTATGTTTAAAATTACATGGATCTTGAAGAATTCTTTATTTACATCTTGAAATCTACATGATGATCAATGATTATCAATTCTACTTGAAATTTCATAGCTATTTGAAGAACTCTTTATAGATCTATAATTCAAATCTTCAATTCCAGGTTTACATTCAGATTTTATTCTAGATTTATCTTTCATGTCTATATATATATATATATATATATATATATCCTAGCATTATTTTAAAATATGGCCAAGGATGAAGTGCTACAATTAAGAAATAAGTCATATCCCTATTTTTTTTAACCTAATTGGGAAGGCCCATAGGTCTGAAGGGTTGGAGCCTACGCTTTGATGCCATATGTCATGGCTCAATATACTAAACATAAATATACAGAAGGAAACTTCAAAAATTACATAACTTACAAGAGTAGTGAGAGCTAAGGAACCTACCTGCGGTGAAGAAACCAACGTTCTTGCAATATTGTGATTTCAGAATTGTTGCGCTACTTTGATCTTTGATTCGATCAACCTAAAAAAATTATGGGGGATGACTCTACACCCAACTGTATACCTTGCTACTCTAATTATTTTAGCAATAGGTCACCCTCGAGCCCTCAATTCCCTATTATGCCAACTCTTCTTAGCATTCTCGTCAATTACCCAATCCAAGAGAGATGCTCTTTTCTCCTTCTTCTCCATTCTTATATAGAATCCATGCATGATAAAGAACTTGATCCCTAGGTTCCACTTGTCATTATGTAATTATTTTCTTCACCTTGCATTTTCATTTTCCATAAACTTATCTTATTTTTAGTATTTTTTCATAGATTGTATTTACTTATTTTACCCCTTTCTGTTTTTTTCTTTTATTACACAAATATTTTTTTTTAAGTACTTATTATGATTCATTTATGATAATTATTATACTTTATTATTATTATTATTATTATTATTATTATTATTTATTTAATAATAATATGGGGCATGACATGACCTTCTACCTAAGGGGATCTGGGCAACCTCTAACTAAAACATGTACATCAAATCATCCCATCATGGACACATACAAATAAAACATCACACTTTGGATTTATTAGAGTGGTCACATCTCGTGAAAAAATGTAGGGTATGTTGTAGAGAATCTAGGGTGTAACAACGAGAATTTTGAGGTAAAAAATGGTCCTTGAAACAACAAATATACTATCAAAATAAACTTTAAAAGAACCAATCATATTTTAGAACATGATATCATCCCTTATGGTTGAATTGACATTATTTGAGTTAAAAATGTTTGTTTTTCACATTTTAAATGGAAAATAGAAACATATAGTTAACCATGTTAGTGTTGTAAATAAAATACTCATAATGAGAAAAGTACTATAAATTACTTTTAAATATAATATAAATATACTCATAAAATAAAAGTAATTCACTTAAACAATACTTTAAAAATGTTTTTTTCCCAAAGAATTGTTTTTTTATATTCATAAGGTATGTCTTTAATATCCCAAAAGGAGACTAGTCTTTACTTCTCTATCTATCCTTCATACATAAAAAAATGACTCATCATATACATGCATTTTTCATCCTTACCTTCTATACAAAACTACATCAAACGCCTCCCAGCAAAACACTTTTTATCAAAACAACAAGATACATCCAAGCCTTGTCATATACTTTCAGCTATCTACTATCAACCCATTATTAAAAAAAAAAATGGTACAATAGATCTAATTAAAACATATTAAAATTGAAATTGCATATCCTTAGTCTCCTCCATGTCTATAAATTCATAAAACCCTAGGTCCCCAACTAGAAGAGACATTTATTCTTTCGGCAACTCATCAACTTTACCATTAAGATCCATGTAGATGTGTCTAAAGGAGAGTCATTCAGATGATTGAAGTTGGAGAAAGACATCTTGGAGAAAAGGGCCTAGGTGCACATCTGTCATTGTATCTTTTTTAAAATCTCATTCTATAAAGATCTTCGAGTCACCCAGAACTTGTAACTTCCTTACCCCTTTTTTCATTATGACCTCCAACAAGGTTCGAAGAGAAATCAATTTCGCTCTATTGTTATACCCCTACCCTGGGGCATACCTAATATGAACATAATGGTTCTATTTGAGGAAAAAAACTTTACCTACCCACAAACTGGTTGGTCTCCTTGGATGGATCCATCAAAACATCCCCATGGGATATCAAAATCCAGCTCAGGAATAATTGGGACCCTTTGTTTCTTTTCTTTTGGCTCAACTACAAATTCCTTAGTAATATTGATAATAAAACCAGTTGTTACTTCAGGAGGATTATACTCATTCCTGAAAATAATTGATTTGCACACCCATCATAATCCAAATACCATAATACAAGGGAAAACTTCAAACTATTTTACTGATTTGTTTACAAGCCAGCCATTGAGGCAATCCTCCAACTTCGATTTTTCCCAGGATGACTTCAACTTGATTTCTTCCTTCACAATCCTTAGAACCCAAACTGCATAAGGATACCAAATAAAGATACGAGAATAAGATTATTCATTGTTTTTATACAACACACACCTATTAGGACCAGCCCATCCTCTTTTAATTCCATTGTTTCAACTCAATAGATTATTGTTAATCTCTAGCCACATAATAATTTTGGTTTTCAAGGGGGCATTGAGATTCCATAAAATTCTCCACCATCATTTATTTTCACCATCAAACTACACCTCCATCAATGTCTGATATCCTAACTTGGAAATAAATTCCCATGCATTAAAGTTCTTTGGAAAACAAAGGACGTCATCCTCCTCCTCGTGTAACCTTATAATATTGGAAACTAACTTACCAACATAATTATTCCATTAATTGGCTTCAATGCTGACCAACCTAATATATTCCATTGATTTGCAGTTACAGGCTTCAACACTTTTCCATCTGTCAATCACCTCTATGACCAGTCTTCATTCAACTGGCAGATTCCTTGAGACTCTTCCGCTCCTCTGGAAATCACATAGAAGTCTCATCGAGTCCTCTGGCTGAAACCATCAGTGGTTTCTAGCAGTTACAGTGCGAACCTTGAAATGGAGCCTAGCTATGCTAGCTCCTTCCACTTACGTGACCACCGGCGGTGACCATTGGCTACATTGACATTTCGGCATTTCGACATTCTGTATTTCAACTTTCCTGTGGTAAAGAGTTATCTTGACACTCCATGTCGCGGTCCCGAAAACTCTGAAAAGGGAGCTTAGCTGAACTAGCTTTGATAATTTTGGCATTTCGCATTTCGCTATTTCGTGATTTCACATGTCACGAACTCCTATTGCGAGTCACTCTGACTCTTCCAACTCCCGATCCCTGAAACTATGAAAATGGATCTTATCTCTTCGATCTCTTCTCTACAGCTCTTCGACGATGAGACCACCGACAATGTCCAGGCCTTATTCAAAACTATATTTCGCAATTTCACATTTCGTCACTTCAGGACTCCTATGATGAAGAGTCTCGGGTCTTCACTCCTTCATCTCCTGGTATCTAAAATTTCAAAATGGATTTAGATCAACGGTCGGGTATTTCATCGTTTCGCATTTCGGCACTCCTGTGGTGAAGTGTTTCGACACTACAACTCCCGGTATCCGGAACTCCGAAATGTATTCAGATCAACGATCTAGTATTTCGATGTTTCATCATTTCATCACTCTTGTGGTGAAGTGTTTCGACACTTCAACTCCCAGTATCCAGAACTTGGAAATGGAGTTAGATCAACGATCCGGTATTTTGTCGTTTCGCATTTCGGCATTTCGACACTCCTGTGGTGAAGTGTTTCGACACTTCAACTCTCGGTATCCAGAACTCCGAAATGGAATCAGATCAACGGTCTGGTATTTCGTTGTTTCGCATTTCGGTGATTCAGCATTTCGGCACTCCTATGGTGAAGAGTCTCGACTCTTGACTTCTCAATCTCCCGATATCCGAAACTCTGAAATGGAGTTTACGCTTCTGATCTTTCTATGCCATTATCCCTACGCTGTTGATCTTCATTGTCTACTTGTTTGCCATCAAATGAACAAGCACACTCTTGCACTGCGTGTGACTCTACGCTAATCCTCCTGATCTTACGTTGTCCCTGTTTCGTCATCGCTACATACTTTGATCTTGACATCAATGACAAGCAAACCTGCCTGAAAACATGCCAACAACAATATGATGATTTATTAATATGAGATAATTGCATACCAATCATACAAATACCAAAGATGTGGAGTCACCAATATAACTTGAGAATTATGAGAATCTGGTTTCATAGATAGCTTATGTTTGATTTGAATCAATACCAAGTAACATTTCAATCTTTATTTATAGGAATCACCTCTTGTAATGTACCTCTTTATATTTTCTTTGAGTGGAGTTTCCATATGAGACAAATCAAGTTAGCAAAAAAACAATAATATCATCAAGATATAAATACAAGAAAACTTACCCAATAACCTAGAGAGATTATGTCATAAAGAGCTAGGAAATGAACCAACAAATACATCCCTAGTAATATTGACAAAAAATGTGGCTAATATTTCCAAGATAATGTCATCAAAATCTAGAAATAAACCCACAAAGTCCTCCCTGAAAACGATACCAAATATTGTTACCGCCCAAACTAGCAACATTTGTAGAGGTGCTATTGTGGATAAGCAGAACATGGGAAACACATAATTGTCACCTTAGCACCATTACCCATTCACTTTAGGCTAGGTCCTTGAAGCCACAAGGTGTATCCCAATCCTTGGAAACAAACCTATATAGTACCTTTCGGTAGATCCTAATACAATTCACTTCAGACTACACACCTCAATATATGTTACATATATCAGTATCAATGAAGTAGCCAAATTCCTTAAGAATATTCAACCATGAGTTAGGGAAATAAATACTACAATATAAAGAGGGATAGGATCTAATTATATGAGTGTTAAGATCTGAAATAAGAACGCTACAACAGAAATACAAATCAACACTTATGATTTAAGTCTTTGGATGAAGAAACAAGTACCTTTTACCGCACAAAAGTGATATTTAATTGCATAAATCAAGAACAAATGATATACCTGAGTTACCAAATTATTATATGTTGCAAATTGTACCAACTTGTTGTTGTCCAACAATTCCATAATCTGATATATGATAATAATAAAACATAGAAAATATAGATTTGGGGTGAAGAAAAGCACCCCAAGAGTGCCTAAAAGCACATGTAATGGTGGACCTTGGGTACTTTAGCTAGGGAAAAGAATAAAATGTGAAAAAAACATTTCATGAATTATTAATTGCAAGTATAAATGAATAATAACCATGGCAAATAAAGGTGGTGAATCCCCCTACGGTTTCACCAAAAATCTCCAAAATAAAATATAGCATCTACGAATCACTTAGGAGATGAATTTCACCATTAGAATATGTTATGTATCCCTTATAAACATTCAAAAAGTGAAATATAATTTAGATTAGGGTTATAATGCACCTTTTAGGGTTAAACCATAACTTTAGGGTTTCACCAATTATGATTTTTATTGTTGTAATTTAATTTCTGGAATTAGTAAACCTCATAAATCAGCCACAAAACATTAAATAAAACCTTATAGCACAATATTTATAGGTTCAATTTACCTCCTTAGGGTTATATATCAACAATGAAGCATAAACCCTTAGATAAAATAAATATTAGAAAATGAAAGTAAATCGTTAACTTTGCACTAGACAATGAAATAAATATTTTTTATGGTATATCTTTTACATTTTTTGTATTTTTTTTATTTTATATGACATGAATAAATAATTGATTTTTTAGGGTTTTGTGGTTGGTTGTTGGGAGTTAATCTTAGTGCCTTGTCTCCACCTAGGGATTATGGAGTCAAAAAGTATGCCCCTCTAAGAATTGGTTAGTCAACGTTTATGGATTGGAATGAAAGACTAGTACCTAAAGGGTAGTAGTCTCTTATCTAATCAAGACAAACCATGAAAAACAAGGCCCTACAAGAAGGGATACATCCTCAAGGGAATAGCCTTCACCAACCAGATCAACAAAAGACTTGAAAGACTACTTGAAACCCTTGCCAAGGAGTATAAAACTAATCAAGACAAGAGAAAAACACTCACCAAATTGTTTTAGGGAGGATGGAAGATATCCAAACCCTAGACATCCTCCCTCCAAGTAGTTGATAAGTCCTCAAATGGATCGTTCTTGCTAATTCTGGTAGAATCTTGAACATTGACAATAGTATTCAAAGAAAGAATAATAACCAAGAAAAAAAGAGCTCCAAGTATTGACACCAAGAAACACCTTGTAAAAGATCTTCTATTAATGGATTGAAAATAATATCCAACAATTCACAACAATTTAGAATGAGAGAAGTGCATATATTTATAGATGAGGCTCACAACTCCTTCCCATTATTTATTCCCTAAATCTAGGTTAAGGAATCAAATCAAAGTGAGTTGTCACCCACACAACTTGGAGACTAAGTCAAATTATAATTAAAATATGTTACATATGCTAGAAACCCTCATAAAAGAGGTGATGTCACCCTTGAAGGAAATTGATTTACCCTTAGGTTCTTAACATTCCCATAAAAAATGATTCAAAAAATATTTAGGAAGCCTCCAAGCAAGTAAATCTCCAACTTTTCTCTCCTACAAATGGAGCATTCTCATGAAAGTGTGAAGAATGACCTAAAAAGGGGACGACTTCCACAAAGTGTTCTCAAATAATGATCAATTAACATCCATAAATCCTTGAAATATGTATCCAAAGCATGACCATGTCCATATATGAGGTCAAGGCACCTCCATGAGGAGTGGGAGTGACTTTCCAAGTTAAAAAATGGGTCATAAAACCCTCCACAACAATAATGACGTCAAAAGAATGGGTCAACCCTCAAATTATGTGAAAGACATCTCCACATCATCAAATCACCTTAAGTGAGTGCCAAGTCGCATCTTCAAGGTGAAACATCACTTAAGTGACCTACACATCATCCAAGTGTCTCAAATAAAACCCCATGGTTTTCATAAAGTGCCCCAAGTTAGGTTGGCCTTATTTTGTGAGCGAAAACACTTTTTAAAAAGTGCCAAAGGAGGGGGATGTTCTAGCATCTAACATGGGGCAAGTGTAGAGGGTATCCACGTGGATGTAAATAGCCCTTTGTGCCTCAGAGACTATGACCAATTCCTTGAAATCTGTGATATTCCTCGAAATACATGAGATTGCCTGAAGAAATGTGAAATTGGATAATCATGAGAAAAATCATCTCCAAGGGCCCATGACAAAAGTGTGGTACATACATAAGAAATAGAGGGTCCATGTGGGGTAAGGTAGGTGGGGTAAACCATGGGTGTGACAACCCTTACAAATCACAATCACCTTTTTCATATAAAAATAATAAGTGAATGGTTAGGGCCCCATAAATCATGTATCCTATTAGATCCACCTCAAAATGCCATCATACCTAGCTCGGACATAAATTCCTGACTTGGAGGAAGTTACCACCTCCAAGGGATAGTTGGTCGGAGCAATAAAACCAAGAACCCTAAGAATGGGGACTAAAATGACATGTCATGACCTATCATAGATTGATCTACTAAACATAAATATGCAGAAGGAAACTTCAAATATTACATAACTCATAGGAGTTGTGAGAGGTGAGGAACTTACCTATGGTGAACAAACCAATTTACTTGTATATGGTGATTTTAGAACCATTGCGCTACTTTAATCTTTGATCTGACCAATTACAAAAATTGTGGAGGACGACTCTCCACCCAACCGTAGACCTTGCTAATCTAATTACTTCAGCAACAATTCACCCCTGAGCCCTCAATCCACTAATATGACATGTTTTCTTATCCTTGTCCTTAATTGTCCAAGCCAAGGGAGATGATATTTTCTCTTTCTTCTCCATCCTTATATAGAATCCATCCATGATAAAAAAAACTCCATCCCTAGGATCCACTTGTCATTATGTAATTCTTTTCTTTATTTTACCTTTTTCCTTTCCCATACACTTATCTTATTTTTATTGTTTTTCTATAAATTGTCTTTAGTTATTTTACCCATTTCTTCTTTTTTTTCTTTTATTACACGAATATTTAAGTGCTTATTATGATCCCTTTATGACAATTAGTATTATTCTTTATTATTATTATTATTTATTTATTTAATAATGAAAAGGGGCATGACATACTCCCCCTCTTCGAGGAACTTCATCTTGAAGTTAACTTATGTATCTTCCAAATCACTCTCTGCTAAACTAGTATAAGGCCACTAACCAAAATAGACATTGAAATCTTCGAGGAAGTGCAAGAAATACTCTATCAATTCTTCCCAACTTTCAGAACCAAGCTTAAATTCTCTTGGTATATCAGGGATCTAAGGCACCATACCTCATCTCGGTCTATCAGAGATATAAAGCACAAGACCAAGGCATCTCAGCCTATCATGGCTCTAAGGCACTAGACCAAGGGATCTTGAAAGGTTGGACCAAAGCTCCCTCCTTATAATCCCTCGAGTACACATCCCCAAGCATTGAAATCCAATCCCACAACTCCACCAATGAGCAACACTCTAGTTGTTCTTTGGACTTTGACATCACAACTCCAATATAATGCATACGGATTGTCGACTTAAGTATTTGATTGATTTGTACCCATCTCATAAGGTGTTGTAAATATTATCCTTCATGGTTATGGACTCCCATGAGATCATCAAATAACCCATACCTCTTAGCCCATTGGTGGATAACCTGACAATCATCGCCTCACAACATGCAACCAATGCATTAGTTATAATCATAATATCAACATATTATAGAAATAATTCACATGCTAACTCTTGCATGCCATTATGAGAATACAACATCATTGTCATTTCCACATGCTCATGCATGTCATCATAAAACATCTTATCATAAAAAAAATTACATGCAATTACATGATGTAATCACATCAATAGATCTATCATAATAATTATAACCTCAACACATCTTTATCAAAGACAACCTTTCATCAACATAATTAAATGAAATCACATAACATCATATGTAAATACCATAGAATCTTAAGACATAATAACATCATGAACATATAAAACATACAAAGCAATAAAACATCATGGACATTCTTATTATGATTCATCAACAAAATCAAGCCACTAGCTTGCATGATTATATATACCGAGAATAGTAGCTATCGCATCTAATGCAAGAATTATCATCAAAACATCAATATAGCATAGTGATCTACTTTGTTAAGTTTTCCATCCCAAACTAACTCAACAAAGGATCATTAGTACTACGAGTGCCATGTGATAATCTCAATACCAATTATTTGTTGATTATCATTTCCTCTTCTTTCAACAAGAAAATTGACATTTTACTGGATATGTATAGTCACCCTATCAATAAGATAAAGTTTTCACATATTTTCCATATCATGATATATTGTTAACCTTCAAATAATCCCCCATCATATAGAGTCCATATCTCTAGTAATTAGCATACAAGCTCCTTACTTTTCAAGCTAGGTGTCTTCACATCAATCTTTAAGACTTCAACATATCACATCGTCTATTTTCCTTGAATTTGAAGGTCTATAAACTAAAAAGTACTCAGCTACAATTTGTCATCCTTAATCAGATGCAAGTTCCTATATTGACACCTTAAAATGATACAAGTCATGTCCCTTAATCATCATTCATGTTGCTTCCTAAGGTGGGAGAATATTGCCTTTACACTAAAGTGTTTCACCATTTCCCCTGATGGAATTTCATAATTCCTAACTTGTCTACTAACACTTGTTATTTAAAATGTAGGTTGACCATTGAGATACATTGTTGTTTTGAAACTCCTTAATTAATTTGTTGATCACAAGAATTATGTACCCTCTTTGTTAACTCATTGCTCACACACCCTCATATATCAAGCTAAGTCATCGTAATTCTTACCCCCCTCTTTAAGAGGGGACGTTCTCAAAGCAATGTTGACTAAATAATATTTCAATATGCCTGAATGGTTTCCTTTTATAAACTTTCCATTCGCATCTTGTTATTACCAAGGTGCCATTTCATTAGTTATTGCTTATCATGGATGCATGAGTACTAAAATATGGTTCCAAGATCCATGCAATCAAATCACTTTATATACATAAAAACCTTATGTACATGACCATAGGGGAAGCACACCCATTCACTCAACTGATTAAGACTTTTTTTTTTTTTAATAACATTGTTATGTTGATGTATATAAGCACAAAATAAAAATACATCCTATCGAGATATCCTTCCAATTAAGAATCTACTCAAATAAAATTATAATTTAATATAACTTTACATAAAAAAAAAAGGCACAAGTCTAACTACATTCCAATTTATAATACCAAATTTCAAGTTTCAAAGGTCTTCCATGTCTATTTAGAGTTCTCCTTGGTCATGCATATCAAAGAAATAGTGATACATGAATTATAGACCTTAATGTGAAAAGGATGGATCAAGGGATTGTTGGATAGAAAAGAGCCCAAATAATTTTACACAGTTGATGCATTCAAAATAATATATATATATAT
>ML780736.1:493477-528786 GCA_009831015.1 Picea engelmannii
CCGACTCTAGCACTAGTTCATTAAGATCCAAGTTGGCTAATGCCAACTCAACACTGTTGTTCAAACCCATATCATCAGAAAACACATCCCACATCTTTGTCTTTCCCTTCAACCACTCTTCTCTCTACTTGTATATAAGATAGCTCGGTTGGTGTGCACATACACTACTAAGTCACCTGGCACTACGACAAAGAGAAGAGTTCAATAGAAGAGTTTATACTTGAGTGAAGGGTACATTTTTACTGGGGTCATGACAAAAGAGTTCAACAATCAATGCCACCAACATTGAGGTACATAAAGGGATTGGTTCTCTTGATTAAATGTAGTTCCATACTCTCATACATGATAGAATCCAGTGGAAACATTGCAATCTTGCCAATCTTGCCAATCTTGAAATCCTGAAAACTGTTAAGTCTGTTGAATTTTGAATGGGACCTAAAATTCTACTTTCTCCATATGAAGTCCAATGAGGTTGGAACCACTCTCAAACATCCTGAAATAATTAATGGTAATGTTAAAAATTTAAGTAAAAGGATGAAAATGAAAGATAAAGATAATTAACATTACCATTAATTATTGGTTCATTTTAAGGTTCACACACACTTTTTTCCAGCAGGCTGACACATTCCATAGACCTGCGACACGTTGCCAATTTCTTGCGAGATAATGAAAGTGTCGCGACACTTTCATTGTGTCGGATGTGTCGCGAAATTTTGTGAAGAAAATATCGGGAGGGTGAAAATGTCGGCGACATTTCCGAAATATCGGAGATATATTCAACAATGATATATATATATATATATATATATCCTAGCATTATTTTAAAATATGGCCAAGGATGAAGTGCTACAATTAAGGAATAAGTCATATCCCTATTTTTTTTAATCTAATTGGGAAGGCCCATAGGTCTGAAGGGTTGGAGCCTACATTTTGATGCCATATGTCATGGCCCAATATACTAAACATAAATATACAGAAGCAAACTTAAAAAATTACATAACTCACAAGAGTAGTGAGAGCTAAGGAACCTACCTGCAGTGAAGAAACCAACATTCTTGCAATATGGTGATTTCAGAATTGTTGCGCTACTTTGATCTTTGATTCGATCAACATAAAAAAAAATGGGGGATGACTCTACACCCAACTGTAGACCTTTCTACTCTAATTCTTTTAGCAATAGGTCACCCTCGAGTCCTCAATTCACTATTATGCCAACTCTTCTTAGCATTCTCCTCAATTACCCAATCCAAGAGAGATGCTCTTTTCTCCTTCTTCTCCGTTCTTATATAGAATCCATCCGTCATAAAGAACTTGATCCCTAGGTTCGACTCATCATTATGCAATTATTTTCTTTACCTTGCATTTTCCTTTTCCATAAACTTATCTCATTTTTAGTATTTTTTCATAAATTGTATTTACTTATTTTACCCCTTTCTGTTTTTTTCTTTTATTACACAAATAATTTTTTTAAGTACTTATTATGATTCATTTATGATAATCATTATACTTTATTATTATTATTATTATTATTTGTTTAATAATAATATGGGGCATGACATGACCTTCTACCTAAGGGGATCTGGGCAATCTCTAACTAAAACATGTACATCAAAACATCCCATCATGGACACATACAAATAAAACATCACACTTTGGATTTATTAGAGTGGTCACATCTCGTGAAAAAAATGTAGGGTATGTTGTAGAGAATCTTGAGTGTAACAATGAGAATTTTGAGGTAAAAAATGGTCCTTGAAACAAAAAATATACTATCAAATAAACTTTAAAAGAACCAATCATATTTTAGAGCATGATATCATCCCTTATGGTTGAATTGACATTATTTGAGTTAAAAATGTTTGTTTTTCACATTTTAAATGGAAAATAGAAACATATAGTTAACCATGTTAGTGTTGTAAATAAAATACTCATAATGAGAAAAGTACTATAAATTACTTTTAAATATAATATAAATATACTCATAAAATAAAAGTAATTCACTTAAACAATACTTTAAAAATGTTTTTTTCCCAAAGATTTTTTTTTATATTCATAAGGTATGTCTTTAATATCCCAAAAGGAGACTAGTCTTTACTTATCTATCTATCCTTCATACATAAAAAATGACTCATCATATACATGCATTTTTCATCCTTAGCTTCTATACAAAACTACATCAAACACCTCCCAACAAAACACTTTTTATCAAAACAACAAGATACATCCAAGCCTTGTCATATACTTTCAGCTATCTTCTATCAACCCATTATAAAAAAAATAAATAGTACAACAGATCTAATTAAAACATATTAAAATTGAAATTGCATAGCCTTAGTCTCTTGCATGTCTATAAATTCATAAAACCCCAGGGCCCCAACTGGAAGAGACATTTATTCTTTCGGAAACTCATCAACTTTACCATTAAGATCCATGTAGATGTGTCTAAAGGAGAGTCATTCGGATGATTGAAGTTGGAGAAAGACCTCTTGGAGAAAAGGGCCTAGGTGCACATTTGTCATTGTATCTTTTTTAAAATCCCATTCTATAAAGACCTTCGAGTCACCCAGAACCTGTAACTTCCTTATCCCTTTTTTCATGATGACCTCCAACAAGGTTCGAAGAGCAATCAATTTCGCTCTATTGTTATACCCCTGCCTTGGGGCATACTTAATATGAACATAATGGTTCTATTTGAGGAAAAACACTTTACCTACCCCGCAAACTAATTGGTCTCCTTGGATGGATCCATCAAAAAATCCCCATGGGATATCAAGATCCAACTCAGGAATAATTGGGACCCTTTGTTTCTTTTCTTTTGGCTCAACTACAAATTCCTTAGTAATCTTGATAATAAAACCAGTTGTTACTTCAGGAGGATTATACTCATTCCTGAAAATAATTGATTTGCACACCCACCATAATCCAAATACCATAATACAAGGGAAAACTTCAAACTATTTTACTGACTTGTCTACAAGCCAGTCATTAAGGCAAACCTCCAACTTCGATTTTTACCAGGATGACTTCAACTTGATTTCTTCCTTCACAATCCTTAGAACCCACACTGCATAAGGATACCAAATAAAGATACAAGAAGAATATTATTCATTGTTTTTATACAACGCACACCTATTAGGACCAATCCATCCTCTTTTAATTCCATTGTTTCAACTCAATAGATTATTGTTAATCTCTAGCCACATAATAATTTTGGTTTTCAATGGGGCATCGAGATTCCATAAAATTCTCCACCTTCATTTATTTTCACCATCAAACTACACCTCCATCAATGTTTGATATCCTAACTTGGAAATAAATTCCCATTCATTAAAGTTCTTGGGAAAACAAAGGACATCATCGTCCTCCTCTTGTAACCTTATAATATTGGAGACTAACTTACCAACATAATTATTCCATTAATTGGCTTCAATGTTGACCAACCTAATATATTCCATTGATTTCCATCCCATCCTACACCTGGATTGGGGTGTTTGGGTTTTCGCATCTTCTAGAGAGTAGATGCAAGCTAAGAGGATAGATTGAAGGAGTGAATATGAGAGTCAGAAATAATTTTCTACCCCCATCCATGGGTTCTCACCTAATATTATCTTCTTTCCATCACTAATCCTCCACACAGTACACTTGCCTACAAGAGAAAAAATAGCCACTAAATCTTTCCAAACTATGGATCCATTCAAATACTTTCACAATTGTCAGTACTAGTATTCAATGGGAAGATCCTACATATATTTTATTTTCATTAAACTTCCCCATAAGGAGGTATTATTAGTAAGTATCCACAAACTTATTGCAGTAAGAGAATGAGAGAAAATGAAAATATGTTTTATCCTCCATCCCCTGATCCTTTTGGGAGTTGTGTTGGCACTATTATGTGAACATGTTGTATGACCCAAGTTTTGGTTTATCTAATACCAAAAAAACCCACTAGAAATTGGCCCTTTCGGAATCACCTTCTTGTGCAGATGAAGTATCACCTAAGGTATCTATGGGGACTACAAGAACCAGGCTTATGCAATGGTAAGGGAATGGGAGGAAAACATTCAGTTCATTCTTCCTTATTATGTTGTGCGCATAAATATGTTTTGTTTTGTTATTAACTTACTCATGATTCAGATTCCTATACTTGTGATATTCCAGTTTATTGTATATATTTGTTACTATCATAGTCATGAATCATTGCACCATTCTTAACTATCATATGAATTTATTCTACGATGCATGCAAATAGTATTCATCATCAAACACAAAAACATAAACAAAACAAGATTATGTAACATATCTTTATCATTCCTTTATTCATCCTTCTCAACCTTCAACTGTTACATTCAATAAATCTAGACTAAGTATCAATCATACTGTAACATAACCTAATTTATCATAATCAAACTTCATCAGAATAATACCTAGCTTAACCAACTGATTGAACCCCTAATATCCCAACCCGTTACATATTAATATCAAAATCTAGGGCTAAAACCCTAATCTATTCATCCCAAAAATATCCCATTACAATGCATGGCCATTCAATTAACTAGTTGTTCGACACCTTTCTTTGTCTTTTTAGCTTTCATGTTGCTTTGTTGTTCTTCTTCTATTTTTGGAATGTTGGGTTATCATTCTCTTGTTATGCTTTATTTTCTTTCTTTATTCTTCTAGCTTTATTCTTTGAGATTTATTCTTCGAGATACACATTGTATTCCTTTTGTGCTCTTTCCTCCTTCCGCACACTTTATTGTTGGATGTGCCTCAGCTATGCACTCTATAACTTCCCTTCTTCCTCCATGCACTTTTCATATACTTATGATTTTCCTCAAAACTTTATAAAAAATGCAAAAATTGTTTTCAAGACTGCCAATCCAACAAGCCCCCAACACTCACCTGTGGCTCGTCCTGAGCCACTCAAGCCCATTTCCTACTCTTCCATGTCAAAATTAAGTTTCAAGAGGCCACTTTTTCCCCTTCTACCTCTTTGATGATTGTGGCCTCTATCGTTGTTATCTTCTCTTCTCCTTGTGCGATCAAGTTTGTAAGTTTTTCCTCTACTTCCATCGCTGCTTGCTTGACCCTACCCTACATTGTATCCAACTCTCCAATTACATGCACTACCTCTTCTTGTAGTGGTGCCAATATTTGCTTCAAGATATTTTGTTGATCCCTCATTTTCTGCACTTCTACCTGTGTCTTTCGTTGAGCCAGGATGGTTTACATGCACGCTATTAATGGTAGTGTAGCTACTCTTTCTTTATTATGCCTCTCTTATATTGGACTCTAAGACCATCATCTCTGGGTCTTGTATCAACTATTTCCACTCATGTGTGTTCTCCTCACAAAGTTTCACTCATTCACCTTCAATATTCTTGAATTTGGAAACTTTTGTGGTTGTCATTCTTGTTCTATATTCATGCACCTTTGGTGGTGATACTAGCATGATCCTTAGCTTTAAATATTCTATCTGTGATCAGAATCCCTTAATTACTTCACCGATCATTTTCACTTGTTCCTCCATAGTCGCTTCGACTACTGGCAAAAATTCTGGAATTTATTTAGACAACTTTTGGACTGTTGCTTAGGTCTTCTTCTCCATGTTCCTCGATTCATCCTTTTCCTAACCTTCTTCTCATGTTCTTTATATTTATTTGCAATAACCATTAGAGTTTCTTCCTTCTCACTCTTGAAGGCCTCTTCTCTCCTAATAGCAGTATAAGTCCAAACGATGACATTGAGGGTTGTATTGCCCATGGAAACAACATCGCTTCTACTGGGTGAAATACATTTTTTAAGCCTCCTTTTCCTGTAATCATATTCTCTGTCGATAATCTACTGAGGTTTCTTGAACCTGATACCATCCTCCTCTTTTCCTACACCCCTTGGTAAATCCTTCAAGTTTAGTTTGGGCATCGTATACAAAGCCAATTTCCAGGAACCTTCTCTTTCAATGGGATCCTTATCTGATTCCTTCTTGTTTACTTTCATGAAGCGCTCGTAACCCCCAAACCTATTACTGAGTCCATTGAAATATGCATACAAATTTACGTTGGAAGTGATGCGAGCCTCTGCATCCGATACGCTCTCAGCACTTGAGTATTTTTCCCTAGCCAACTCTAGAAATGGTTGTTCATCAATAATGTCATGATCCCCAAACTTGATGCTGACAGTATTGTAAAGAATATCTCCTTCCCTACTCATCCTCGGGGGAACTGATGGTACTGCTAGCAGATATTTCCCATTTGTCTTGGGTGACAGGTTCCTGAAATAACACGGTGTGCTCTCTGGAAGCTGTATCTATGCTCTGTTATCTAGTTATCTCTTGTTTTCTCTTATTATCTCTCAATATCTCTCATTGGTATGCAATAATTATTTACACTTACGAACTTCTTATGTTTTTTTTTTTCTTTCATGTTGAATGTGCATGTCCCTTCCTTCCTTAACTAACTTGTACCATCTGTCATCTTGGTTGCTGAGTTGTTCCATAATTGCATCTTGATTACAAAATCCATTAGGTGATTTATCCTTCGTATTGCCAATCTATCGAGATTTCCGATGAATTTTCCCATTTAAGACTTATACGATCCTTTTATGACCTGTCACTCCTGCTGTGTAACCGTAATTTCCGTGCTTTAATGATTTTAATGGTATTTTTATTTCCCAATTGTGCGCTAGTGTATTTTTGTTTTATCTGTACGCGTCGTAGTCAATCTCTTCTGTGTCTCATCTCCTATTTTGGTGTAGTTTTATGCTGATGTGTGATGACGATTCGTTCGACGGACCTTCTTATGCCTTAGTATTTGAACACTATTTTTATTTTCCTTATATCTACTTCTTATTTTTATTTCCTTCTTTTTCTTTCCTACTATGATACAACTACTATAATACATGTATTCCGACGCAACCCAAATTATTACGTAGCCTTCCAACCATCTCTATAGAGTTTCAACCGACTTCCATTCACCATTCCTTCCAAGACTTCTCCATTCAAGGTTTCCAACCGTGCAACACATGTCTTTGTTAGTTGTTGAATCACATAAGGTCCTAACCAGTGCATTCGAAACTTTCCTAGATGTTGCATATACTTGTTGTCATAAAGTAGTACCAAATCTTCAACTTGAAACTTCTTATATTTAATGTGTCGATCATGCTAGACCTTATCTCTAGATTTTTGAACCCGCTAATGGAATCCTACAACAAACCGATCCTCCTCAAGTTGTACTATTTTTTCCAACCTATCCTCTATTGCGTCAGTATCTGATATCTTTGTGATTATTGCAATGTGCAGGCTAGGCAGAATAAAATCCAATGGCATTATTTCTTCTTTCCCATAGACCAACCTGAAAGGGGTCTGTCTTGTCAAATTCTTACTTGTAGTCCTGTAATCCCATAGTACTACAGGAAATCTTAATTCCTAGTCATCTCTCCCTACATTAAAAATCTTTGTCAAGGCATTCTCCAATATCTTATTAAAATATTCCACAGTTTCGTTGGCCTGAGGGTGATATGGGCTACTCTTTTGGTTATGAACCTAGAACTCCTCAATCAATGCTGCAATTTTTGTGTTTATACATTGTGTCCCTTGATCACTGAGTAATATGTGTGGACATCCAAACCTTGTGACTATTGAGGAAAATATATGAAATGATTTTCTCAAGCATTTTTAGATCTTTCTTGGCTAAGGAAAGATAGACGGGAATATCACCCTATGTTTATAGCCTCAAAATTTGTTTCCTAATCCACAAGTATTAGTTACAAGGGCTTAGGTTGATTTTTTAAAATAGGAGATTGCTGCAAAATTCAACATTTTTATATAATTTTCTGAATATAACAAATGCAAAAGTAAATGTGGAGACAAAAGCAAAAATACCAAATCACATATTAAAACAGATGAGACAGAATAGCAATCGCTTATTTTATTCCAAGAAATCAAAATAATCGTTCTCTTTACAACAATCCCTGAGGGAGTTTGGACCAAAGTCAAACTTATATGTCCCCGATGAAAACCATACAAAAGGACTTCTGACAGAAATTAAAAATATGAACTTTAAAATCTAGATCAACTTGCCATAGATTGTTGCCCACTTGAATCTGCACAATATCCTTTATCAGTCATGAAATTTAATTCATAAACAGACAAGTCTACACAGACTATCAAAGATAGATCAACACCTCTGAAAACAAGTGTCTGAATGATGTAATTCAGCCTTGAATCTTGTTGTCTATAATAGGACCCTGCTATTATAAAAGAGAATTAAGTTTTTAATGAATTGAAGAATGAATGAAAATTGAACTATTTCAATAAAACTCAAGAGAAAACCTTAGCATGCTTTCTCCTTCTATTCTCCTCTTGTTCTTCCTTCTCTTTTTTCCTTTAAGCAATCAAAATTAGTTGAATTAGTTGAACTACCTCTTTTAGTTAAGTTAAATAAAACTCAACTAACTTTTAGTTTAGGGGAAGAATTAATATAATAATAATAAGGGTCCTTAATAAATAATAACTAGTAGGTGGGACCCCTTGTGACTCCCTTTAGTTTCTTAACAAAAATAAACATAACTAGTCAATCAATCAAACAAACCCCTCCTTGTGGCTCCCATCATCATTCTCATAATTTGAAAAATAAATATCAATGATATTTTAAACCATATCCAAACATGTCACATCCAAAATATCCAAAAATAATATGTTGTCCAAAAACTTCAGCAGTCAACTGTTCTCAACAATCAATAATAAAATATACTCAAAAACCATATTTTCCACTTTGGGAGGCAAATTTCCCTTTGGTTTTGTTGTCTCTCTTTGAATTTCCCGAATTAGCCTTAGGCTATGTGGATCCTTTAGGATTTATCTCACTGATGATATGAGAACAATCACCTCTCAAGTGCATGCGATATGAAATGGATTTGGTTGAATCACTTGAGGGAGAGGAGGGAGCAGTAGCATCTTTCCTCTATCATGTGTGTGGTGGGCTTCGGTTTTGAGTCTCTTTCTTGCATCGGAATACTGTGCAAGTGAGTGTGCCGGGGAAATTTGGAAATTTGGGTTAACAGGTGGAGGAGGAGCAGGTAGAGACAAATTGGGCCAGCCACGATGTTGAGATATTGTTGGGTGAATAATCTCTTGTCATTCGTCATTCTTAGGGGCTTCAAGTTGTAATAAAACATGAGGGGGAATACGGATACGATGGACATTTTGGGGTTGGAAGGGAGGCCTTTATGGCCTAGTTTGGACTACCCCTTATCTAATCCAGTTGAAAAATCTAGCTTGGAAGAGCTAGTTTAATTCTTATGGAGCTGCATCAAAATGTATCGAGAATCTTGGCCTTCCAGGGCCTCTGTTCCAATTCCCTCTGCCCTTGTTATTTCAGCCATGGATTCCTCTGCTGAAGAAAATCATCATGTATGCAACGTTTATTAGAAACTATCTTCTTAAACAAACCATGCATGACATATCTTTAATATGAAACAAATTTTGGCTCATCAATCACATAACAACCATGCAATCCAATCCATAAAATTCATTTAATATTTGTCAATGAGAAGGGGGTGAATGAGGGTTTTGGGATATCTGAAATGGTGTATTGAGAGAAAAAGTGATCAAATGAAAAGGAGTAAGAACATGATTATTGATCAACAAATCATTAAACAATCAACTGCGCTACAATAACAAAATCGTATCAATTGTGACCCATCTATGTGTCATCCTTTAATTGTTGTAATACATAGTTTCCATTTTGTTTTAATTTAATTTTAAGAACATGGCATGCAAAGTAAATCTGGGATTGTGAGGGGATTCGTAATGAGTGAAAAAAGTGTGAAAATGAAAGGGGATGATAATGGATATTATTCATAAAAAAAATTAAATAATCAATAATCATAACTTTGTATTAAAATCAATCCAAAAAAGCAACAACATTCATTGTTTCTCAATTATATACCAAATTGTTTGTTGTTCCAATAATTAAATTTCCCATAATTTCTCAATTCATAACAATCTGTGCAATCATAACTTATAAACAAAACAACATTTCCATTCAACGGTCTTGTATAGAAAAGCGTTGATCCTTTCTTTCTTTCTTTCTTTCTTTTTTTTAATAATCAAAAAAATGCACAACAATATGCTCGACATCTATCCCTGATAATCCATAATGCATCACGATAATAATCAACATCCATTGTTTACCAATTAACGATCATGCCCAATTAAAATATACATAGGTTTCCTTTCAAATACGAACATACTTCAAAATATGTTTGATTATACACAGTCTTCATCATATCAATCGACAAGATCTTGCAATGAAACAACAATCAACCAAAACATAAAACTCGAGCTTTATCACTGTGGATATAACTTCCTTCTAAACAATTGGTAATTTGTACAATGATCCAATATAATATATGAAGCGAACATAACCAACTAAACATGGGTATCATTTTTTTTAAACTAGCCATAACCCTGATCAGGCCTTGCAAAAACCACACAGGTGTTTCCATATGAAATTAAGACCACACTGGTAAGAACACAGTGAGTGAAACATATTGAGCACTCAACACACCCTAAAAAGCCTATGTCAATTTTTATGTTTTTGGGTACCACTTGATCTTTGCATTGTCTGGATTTGTTTTCCTTTTGAGAAATGTGTTGTCTTTGCATGTTCTTTTGAATCTCATTAGCTTTTCAGTTTTATTTAACTCTATGAAACCCCATGAATTTAAAAGTATTAACACTTAAATAAGGAATCAATAGCTAAATAACTTCACCCGACGCACTCAAGATTCGACATCATAAGAAATAAAAAGGTGAAAAGGAATCACTCAAATAACCCCAGTTGTCAAGCATTGATATTCGCAGGTATCAGTGAAAGGAAGTTTTGTTTCTCGATGAGTATCACATACGGAGATCGCCAATAGTCAATCCCCTTCGGTATCGGTAAAAGGAAAAGGGAGTAAAATTTTTAAAAATAAATAAACGATATTATCGATAGTCGATACCTAATGTGCTTGTCGGAATTGGAGAAAACTGAATCGTGACAAAAATTCTGACCACACTAAAGTTTTTCTTCGATCACCGATTCCCGAAGCATTTCGGCATCAGGAGTTTTTTTAGGAAGATAATCTAAAAAAGACATGCGATAGGTTTATCCCTGATTTCCGACCCTTGATATATTTTCGGCATCAACAATCCCAGGATTAATTTAGAATGCACTACTTGAAGAAAGTCCCGACTCCGACTAATTCACAAGTTAAGTCACCGTTCTTCAAAGCCACGTGTCCCGAGCCAGTTTTTCCATGTCATCACAGTACGATGAAATCGATCGGCGTTGAATATTTTTGTATAAGGATATCAATGAAAACATTCATATCACATCCCCGATCCCCGATCTGCCCACTAAGAAAGTGACACGATGGGACGTTTTAGCGCTAGACACGTTTAGATTCAAAGCATTTAAGGGACTAATTAATTCCAAACCTCGCATTTGTTTCTACTTCATGTGTGAATCAAAAGGCCATTTGAAATTACCGATTGAACACATCACCCTCCACGCCTTCGCCGTCAACCCATGATGAATTAAATTTGGAGAGATTTGGCGACAGATTTGTTTAAATTTCACTCATCACCCAAATTAATTGGTCGATGTGACATAGTAAGTTATTCCATGTTTAAATTATCTTGATCAATTTTAAATGAGACCATTATGTGCACAAAGGAGTTTCAAAGCATCCAGAGAATCAAAACAAACAATTCAAAGCATCTAAGATCCTGTGAGTATCAAATAACTAGTTTTAGCAAGCTTTGCAGGTATGTACCAGTATGGATTTTTTATGATTACAATCCATATATGTATTTTATCTAGGGTTTCTCAGTACACAGTCTCTAAACGATTTGTCTCAATTTTAGGAACAGTGCCTCCAAGAAAACCAACCACCAGGCAATATCCGAGAGCATCGAAGCTAAAGGAACTAGAGGTACGAGAAGGCTCTTCCCCAGTGGCCGCAAAACAATTAGAACTTGCTCCAAGGCCGGAACCGGTCATCAAGACATCTACCAAGAAGGTTTTCACTCAAGCTACGACCTTTGGAGACACGAAGGAAAGCACAAGGACCAAGGCGGTACTCCCGCACTGGAGAGAACGTTTCAAGAAGATCGGCCAGGAAGAATTCTCTGAATGTATCCCGCACTGCGACCCCGATATGAGAAATCTTGACGATGATTTTTTTCTGAATATTCGAAGATCGTACCTGCACATGGTGGAAAGAATAACTCTAGTGTTCCCCTGCATAGAACTCCTGAAGTGGCTCATCAACCACACAGACACACAAAAATTTTTGATTAACAACTTCAATGGCAAGTGTGTCAGGGTTTTCCTTCCGGTAGAGGTGAAAAGTTTCTACAATCTTAGAGACTCGGAGGAGTGGCTAAACACCAATTTCGTCGTAAATTTATATGAGCGCCTTGACACTGGCTGAGTGATTCCTTCACAATGGAGAGAAGATAAAAAAATACACCAATCGGACCTTCGGATGGTACCAGACGGCCAACTTAAGGGAGTCGTATATGTATCTAATGGCTCTCATATGTCGGTTGTATGAGGAGAAATATTGTTCCAAGTTTTCAGAGGCATGGATGCCTCTAGCTTACACAGTGGCCATTTTAGGGAGAAGTTTCAACTATGGAGACATCATTTCAAAGCAGTTGAGCATCTTCATACAATAGGCTCATATGCTGAAAGAAGGAGAGACTCCATCCTTCTACATGAATTCGTATTTACTAGACATCATGTGCACTAGAAATGTATTTGACAACTTGAACTTGAGCTGGAACGCCTCAGAACTCCTGGTCCACATTTACTTCAACATTTTATGGGAGAACAAGTACAAAAAATCCTACTCCCTCATCTGCGATGAATTCATCGCGCACATTCATTTTATTCTTTTCAAGAAAGAGTATCTGAGGCTATCGGCTGCGGAAAAAAAGGTGATAGCAAAGGTCGGCCACTAATATCTGGACGAACAAGATAACTACATTAGGGTATTTGGGGCCACTAGAGCACCTCATCTCCTACCAACACATGTCCCTGATCGGATTTTTGTGGGGAAAATCTGCTATTAGACCATCTTGCAAGGTTACAACACTACCCTGGTGAAATATAAGAAGCAGACATTTATACCTTATGGATTCCTTATAGGTTTATACCTAGTAAAAGACACCACTCAAGCTAAGTAGAAAGGTCTAAGCCAATTGGAGTTAGGATTCCAGACTGGTCATTTCTGCAAGCACGGCCCAAAGGGTCTAGTCTTGAAACATGTGTCTCAAGTGTCGTCTCGATGGCCATATGCCCACGACAAGTTTGAAGATGAGGTCTTCACGAAAATTTCCCAGGATTGGGATGAAGTTGTTGCAAGGATGGTCGACCCTAAGATGACCATATTCAAAGCCATGAGCCTAGATGAATAGGAAAAAAACCTATAACAATCGGCTCAAGGGGCCCTAAGGGCCAGAGAAGAAATGATAGTGGTCAAAGAAACAGTTCCCCTCGACAGCAACCGAAACAACAATGATTCCCCAGGTAACCCCAGTGAAAATTAGAGGTCTCCCCGAGGCTTAGGACGCATGGGAGAGGGGTTTACTCATGTTAGAACATGCGCAATAGATAATTGATCAGCTGCAAGATGACCCAAACATCCTATATATGACAAGGCTCCCTACTAATGACCTAGATGAAAGCCAGACGGGCCCAAGCGACCATGAATTCATAGACCTTGATTAAATTACTGGGTTAGACGACCCTGAATTCACAACACTACCGATCGGATCACCGACAGGTGTTTCAGCTCAGCCAAAGACAATCGAAAGATCAGGGAGGACCAGTGCATCAAATCCCTTAAGTGAGCTGATAAAGATCTATGATGATGATGAGAGCCTAGAAGTATCTCTTGTGACTCCTTTACATATCGAAGAAGAAAAGGGACCAGAGAAGGCATCTTCCCCTATTCCCGACGCCCAAATTCAAGAGGTTCCACGGAAAGAACAAGAAGCCAAGAGTGTCCTAGACACTGAGTTATCCAATGCACTAGAAACCCAAGCGGACAATTTGAAGGATGATCTAGGGTCGAATGAACCAAAGGAAGGATCTCCACAACATAAAATCAACATCTCAATGGTCGATGATCCAGTAAGTACCGATCCTACCCCCGACGCCTCTATTTCAATCGGTACTCAAACCCCTGATGAGCTACAGATAGAAGCCGATCCTTAAGAACATGGGGATGAAGTTCAAGAACCCAGTCTTGAACAAGTATATACCATCGGGAGTCTGGGGAGTACACTCACCTAGGGAGATCAGCAGATCCCTGAACCCGTGGACAAAGTAGCCAACATACATGTCATAGATTATGATTGGAAGAGGAAGGATATCGTCCAAAGGACCACCAAGAAGAGGAAGAAAACTCTATATCACTCCATCCTCATCACTATGGAGGAACATCTATCAACACAGAGAATGATAATACGTCTGAACTCATCAGCGCATGGATGGAAATCACATATGCCACCCTGGATAGAGCCAAAAGAGATGAATATGAGCTAGTTGTTGCCCTAAAGGAATTGGAACATTTGCACCACTTGGTGAAATACTATCAGGACACCACACAGGCCACGATGTTCCTAAGGAGCGAATTTCAAGAGGCCTACAAAAAATTCATAGATGAGCGGCACCTATTCACTGTAAGGATAGTCGAGCTCCAGGAAGACACCCTCATGGCACTTGCGACGTGCAAAGATATGGAGCGGTGGTATGATAAAGTGCAAAAATCTATGGAGAGAGTCGACTACATCATGGCAGTCCAACAGGGTTGAGATACAAAAGAACACAGAATTCAGGTGTTAAAGGAAAGCAACCTTGATCACATGAGGAAATTTGTTGAGTATTGGGAAAAAATGGCTTGGGAACCTCACCGAGAAATCCAAGAAAAATGGGCCAAATGCGATAAAACTGTATCAAGATTAATCGGGTGATGAAAGAAATTGGACTCCTCGTGTTTAGCACACCTGATGACTTTGTCGATTTGTGTGACATAGTCAATTCACACACCAAGCAAGACTTGTCATGGGCCAAAGAAATAGCGAAGGTGGTAGACATGGCGTCAAGTCAGGTGCGACAGTTTATGGAGAACCTGATTAAAGCTCGGGCTATGCTACAATAGTTAAGTTCCAGTATAGTCAAGTATCAGGCACATGTGGTAGAGATAAGAGAGATTCACTCGGCCCCGATGGAACAACATAGATTCCCATACGCAAACACTTGCGAATATCTGTTCATCAAGTGGTCCGAGTATGAGAAGACTCACCCTCTTAAGTGATATCTTAAGATGACTCTTAGAAGAACTGATAGAAGAGAATTCCATGTGTCAATTTTTTTTTTACTTAGTTACACTTTGGATTTTATTTTTAGTTAATTTTATGTTATAAATAAGGGCATTGACCGATTAACTAAAGGTCGATGGTTTTTGTAAAAAACTCTCATTTTTTGGTCTTGATAAGAGCTATTTCAGAGCTGCATTTAATCGAGAAGTCCTTTAGGACCAGAGGAAAGTTTATGTTTTCATCAAATGCATGTATTATTGGATGTGGAGAATAAATATTTCCTATTTCATCTCATGAATGGAATATGTAACGAGTAAGAGCTACTAAATCTAGTGATAAGTTATCTGATGCAATGTTTTACAGTTCTTTCTTTAATAATAAAAATAAATCTTTGTGTTATTATGTGATTGATGATTAAGGTTGAGTGAACTATTTTACTTGTCATCATTTATCACGTGCATGTTTTCTTCTGATAATTTGTATCTCAGTCAGTAATTGGAATACTCACACGGTTAACGTATTAGTACTAGGCCTATGGTAGACGATCATTATCCCATTTTTATTTGTTCAACCAATTTTATCATATAAGGACTAGACAGAGACTCGACGAAAAACCTCCATAACCATTTCACTCATAAAACAATACTTAACAACCCAGAAAGTACCCGAAGGGAGAAAATATAGTTGGAATCTAAATCAGGCTCTGTCAAAATCAAATGCAGGGATACAACAAGAACATGTTCATATTTAACAATAACATAGATATTTGATGTTCTTATGAGACTTATATCAACCATAGGAAAAATACCTTTCAAAAAAGGCACAACAGTGAGCCAGACAGTCTTTCTTATTACTCCAAATCCTAGACGTGGACAATGTTCAGCACCCGAGGAGAGAAAATATAGGTAGAGTAAAATAACCTAGTGCACATGGTGCGTTTAGAACTTGCAGAGGAGAGGAGAAGTATAATTGAACAGTGTTAGTGACCAAAAAAACACAGATATATAACATCTATATCCAATACTTAAGAACCGAACAACTTGACAGCAACATCAGTGCGGAGACATTCGTCCTTTTGATAGAATGCTCAGATACAACTTGTACCAATCCACAACCATACATGAATGTATTAACGTTATATCCAACCAAGACTGGATCTTGGGATACTTCGGTGAAAAGATAGTAAGAACGGGCCAACAAACATGATCGAGTTTTAAAGAAAGGGCACAACAATTGTTGGCCATTCCTCTGTTACTGGGAAAGTGTTACCACCATGAATGTGAGGGAATGATTTAAATGATAGTAATAGATAGAATAAATCCCTCCATTATCAATGCAAAACCATATGTACCACCTTTCACTTATTATTCCACAGAGACCCATCATGATACTAAACTGACCGAGAAACCAGTCAATGTGTAACTTAAAATACCCAATTCTTTTGCTTGCAATCCCAAACATTTTATAGTCACCACAAAGAACCATCTACACAGTCAAAATTCTCAAGAACACAAAGAATCCAAGCATCACTGAGACATTATTTGTTCATACAATAGAGAATACCTCATGGATGGAGAGAAAAAGAATCATACCTGTGACAAAATGCTTAAATGGTGAGTTGGTTGAGCCTTATTTCTTCCAAGATCTTGAAAATTCGGAGCTTCACAACCAACAAAGCGAAAAATGAAACAATGGAACAAATGCTAGGGTGACGAGTGATAGGGGAAGCATGGAGTGACATGCAGTAAATGCATGCCACTTCCATCACCTAGGCTATTGAATTCGAAGTACGAGACATCCCAATAAGCATGACATTCACCAACAATTAATCATGTATTCAATGCCAAACCATCGTGAAATATACGACGATATACCTTGCATAGTGCGCCACCCAATTTCATTTACATGTTAACTCTTGTCATAACTCCATGCCATAATACATATTAAAATGCTATATGTGCCCCATTCAAATCTAATGAAATTCACACAGTTCACTAACCAACAATAGCATAATAGTTAGGACTAACACTAATATCCTTTAACTTTTCCATTTGAACTTGCATATAGTCCTTTATCATAGCTCAAACATATAACTTCTTTCCCTTTAGGATTATTTCATAGGTTTTTTTTTTTTTTTTTTTATTATGATACCATTAAAATATCTCTTGCATATATGTGGCTAGGTAATCGATCACAAGGATTAGTGACAAGGAAAAATCATTGCAACTGTAAATGACATGCTCCTGATAACCATAGAATGTTTTTTGTATCACAAAATCATTCCACTAAAATGCATCATCCACCTATTATCATGTCAAATGAAACCAAGACCGCATCGTTAAAAAATGTAGGACTGTGTAGGCAGCATCAAAACCAGCAAAACATGTATAATATGTTTATCCTTGCACCTCTATTCTACAAGGGGGTCCCACCTACTAGTATTATATTATTAACATAGTTAAATAATAGGGCCTTAGCAATACTTTGCAGGAAGAATTCATTGTTACGATTTTAATCGTCAACAAACTGGCGACTCCATGAGGAAATTTGTTTCCAACATATTAAGAACTCATAATGTCTAGTTTCATAGACTAAGTAACATCAAATTAAGAAGATATAAATCAGAATGATTATGCAACAAGGGTAGTGAGCGGATTTAATGGAAAAATGACAGGGAATTTGGGAATAACTCATGGAAAGTGTTAAGTATGAGGGGGTTTATCTCTCTAAGCATAATCATTCAACTAAAACTTGTTCTTGACTTCAAGGAGAAAATTTTTCTGAACTTTCTCTTTTGAATCTCGAAATGGATGAAGAAAAGGAAAGCAAAAGTGGGATAAAACCAACTATCTCATAAACCAGTAGTGAAAGAAGATAACAATTTCAATGATGTCTTCAAGGGGAACATCATGACAGTTGTGTAATCTTGATTGTTATTGATTAACAATACTTTGCATAAGCATTTCTTTGGAAAAACTAATCCAACATTTTATTTTTGACAAAGATTGAAGTCAAAAGAAGAAAAGCAAGAAATGTCATAATAGAAATGAAACAACAAAATTGAAATAAGAAGAAATTAAATGATAGAAAATGAAATAGAAAGAATGGAAAACTACTAATGTGAAAGAAGAAATGAAAAGCTACTAATGTAAAAGAAGAAATGAAAACCACTAATGTAAAAGAAGAAATGAAAACTACTATAATACAAAAACAATCCAAACAACGTTAAACTCTTCAAGTTGGTTCCACTTAATGTTTTAAGTGGGAACCGTTGGTGCTGTAGGAAAACAATCTCTCTTGTAAGTCCTTTAGAATATAAGAATTTTCACCCAGGACAAAAGCGATCTTTAAAAGGACCCAGCCATAATTTTTGAAACTTCGAATGTCTTCCTCTATGAGCATGAGATGAATCCCACACCAGTACCTTCTGATTGAATTTAAATTTGACAACTTCGACACTCTTGTTGAAATATTTTTTAACAGTTTGTTGTCTTCTCTTTATATTATCCAAGGAAAATGTATTTTTCTCCTCTAAAGCCAAAAGTGCATTCATTCTTTGACAAACATCAGAATAATTTAATTATTTGATCTGTAGCATTAACCTTAAGGAGGAAATTTCCAGCTGAGTAGGCAAAATGGCTTCTTGACCATAAACAAGATAGAAAGGAGTGCAACCAGTGCTCACCTTGGTGGTAGTTCAATATTCCCAAAGGGCGTAAGTGAGGAGAGTGTGCCATTGACGAGGCTTATCTTCGATGAGATTTTTCATAATTCTTACTAGATTTTTATTGGTAGACTCGGCTTGCCCATTTCCTTGGGGGTAATAAGATGATGAGGTAAAATTTTTAATCCCCAACTTAGCTAAAAATTGGGTCAACTTAGTATAAATAAAAGCAGGACCATTGTCTGTAATATTTTTCAAAGGAAGACCAAATCTGGAAAAAAAAATATTTTCAAGGAAAGAAATCACCTGTTCATCCGTCGAATGTTTAAGCAGGACAACTTCACCCCATTTTCTAAAATAGTATGTAGTTGTCAAGATAAAGACTTGTACTGCTGAAGACAGGGGATTAATACAACCAGTCATGTCCAAAACCCATTTTGAAAAAGGAAAGTCTCAAAGGATAGGTTGTAAAGGCATGGTTGAAAGGCGTTATTTCCCAGCAAATTTCTGTGACTTGTCACAAGATCTCGAAAAAAAATAAGATTCAAAAAATATTGAAGGCCAATAGTATCCTTTTATGATAATATTAAAAGCAATGGTTTTAGCAGAAAAATGACCTCCTACATGAATAACAAATTTGAAGAAGCATGATTTTCTTGCAACAGTTTTTGTGCTTCCTCATTGTTTACACAGCGAAGAAACATACCATCGGCATATCTTCTAAACAATAAGTCCCCTATAATGATGTATCTAGTAGATTTGAGACAGAGCCTTCTTCTTTGATGAGTGTCTAAGTTATCTGGACATATTTGACTTTTCAAATAGTAAACCAAATTTTTATACCAAGGATGTTCAGATACAGGAAGGATTTGATTATCAATGTAGAACGATGTTGATAGAGAACTATCATATCCATCAATTTATTCACTAGTTTCATCATGTTGAGCTAAGTGAAGGACTAAGTCACGTCCCTTGATGGTGTTAGAAGTCACGATATTTAAACCATGCTCCTGGATCTTGGCAAGCCAATGTGCAAGCTTCCCTAAAAGATAAGTTTGTGAGAGTAAAAACTTGATAGTGGGTAAAGGGACTTTTACCAACGTGTGCTTACCTAAGATGAAGTGGCGAAAATTTTCAACAGCTTTAACAAGAGTGAAAGCATGCTTTTCAATAAAATAATATTTAAACTCATCATCAGACAAGCTTTGACTCATGTAAGCCACTATTTTTTCGTTACCTTGGTCATCACCTTGCATGAGGATAAAAGAAATGACTTCCTCTGTGGCATTAGTATATACCATAAATTCTTTCTGAAAATCTGGCTTCACCAAAACTGGTGTGGAAATGATTTCTTTCTTGATCCCTACATAAGCATCTTCGACATCATCTATCCAAGAAAAGGAACGATCTTGCTTAAGTAGATTATGAATTGGCTTGACCATCATAGAAAAATCAGGAACAAACCTATGGACAAAGTTAATAACACCAATAAAAGCTTGAACCTCCATCTTGGAAGTGGGATTAGGTAGAGTTAGGATAACAACAATCCTTTTAGAATCAATTCTTATTCCTGAATTGAATACAATGTGTCCAAGGAGCTGGCCCTTGGTAACGTCGAAAATAGACTTAGAAGGATTTAGAGAAATGACAAATTTCCTGCATCGCATGAGAACTCTTTTAAGATGACCAAAATGATATGATCGGTTTTTAGAATACACAGTTAAGTCATCCAGATAGATCTAAATAATCTTGACGATCAAATTGTCAAAATCTATTTGCATATCTCTTTGAAAAGTGGCACTTGCATTAGATAATCCAAAAGGCATACGTTCATAAGCAAAAGTGCCCCAATGAGTAATAAAAGTGGTTTTATATTTATCTTCCCTTTTTACCTTGATTTGATTGTAACCAGAAAAACCGTCAAGTAAGGACATCATCTGTGACCCTGCAACTTGCTACAAAATCATTTCCATATTAGGGAGAGAAAAGTGATATTTATACTATCCCGATTCAATTCACGAAAATATACGCATAATCTGATTTGACCAGTTGTTTTCCAAACGAGAAACAAATTGGAAACCCATTCATAATACTTAATTGGAAAAATGATCCTAGCCTTCAAGAGTTTTTCCAACTCCTTTCAAATAGTTTCTTCCAGTGTAGGGTTAATGGGTCTTTGTTTTTTCCTAACTCGTTTTATGCCCTCCTTGATAGGAATGGAATTTTGTAGAAGAGAAGGATCAAAACCACGAAGATCCTCATAAGACTAAGCAAAAACATCTTGAAATTCACCAAGCAGCTTAGCAAACTTCAATTTTTCTTCATCAAAACATTGGGAACCTATTTTAACATTCTTTCGAGACTCAAGTGTTCCAATGTTCAAGGAAATGGTTTCACCCACTTTCCTTTTCATCTCCTCTTCTTTATGTTTCTCCTTTTTTCCTACATCACTCGATGCAAATGAAATTTCTAGAGGATTCAATCCTTTAGGAATTTTGTTATCCTCCATTGATATAATTTCCTTGGGCTTATAAGGTTCATTTTGAATGAAAGCACAAATGCTCTCATCACTAGGGAATACTTGCCATGAGTCTATGTTTTCAGGGATGTCTGTACGATACATATATTGAAAGTTACAATGAGGTCTTTGTGGCAGAAGTTTCTAAGTAGGAGAGGCTGCAAAAAAAACTAATCGGTCAGCCATTGAGTTCAATTCCCTTTTAACATGAGTGATGTTGAAAGATAGTAACTTTGAGACAAGTTCCCAAATATTTTGGGTGTATCGTTTCATTAACTTGTTGCTAGGAGAGTATATCTTACATACAAGGTTTACAACAAGTTTGGAATCCCAAAAAACTGTAAGGTGACCACAACTCAGATTATAAGCAGTTTCAATGCTTAACAGTAATGCTTCAAATTCTATGACATTGTTTGTGCAAGCAAACTCTAACCTATAGGAAAAGTTATGAATTTTACCAACAGGAGAGTACAAGATAATACTAGCTCCATTTCCTTCATTAGAGAATGAACTATCAAAGTGAATATGCCACATCCCATCGTCTAAGTCAATTTGTTCCAAGGTAGTGTTGTCCTCATTGGAAAATATGGAATACACTCATAGGTCCTCCTCGATATAATTAACATTAGGTTGTGGAACACTTTTTATGTAAGGTGAAATTCTCCCCTCTCTTAGTACTATGATGTTTTCCCATTCCAAGGAATAGATAAGTGTGTCCCATCGAGTGAGAGGTATCCACCCATCAAAGCTTGCCAATATCTTCCTAAGATGATTGAGTAATTTCTCACTTACATATCAATTACCTGAATATTAAGGGTTGTCTTTATTTCAGGGTGCATGTGCAAAACCAAGGTCATGTCCTTGATTTCACCTATGGCCCTAGTCAATGCACAACTTAAAATACCCAATTATTTTTCTTTCAATCCCAAACATTTTACAGTCACCACAAAGAACCATCTACATAGTCCAAATTATCAAGAACACACAGAATCCAAACATCACTGAGCCATCATTTGTTCATACAACAGAGAATAACTTATGGATGGAGAGAAAAAGAATCATACCTATGGAAAAATACTTAAATGGTGAGTTGTTAGAGCCTTCTTTCTTCCAAGAGCCTGAAAAATGCAGAGCTTCACAACCAACAGAGAGAAAAATGAAACAATGGAACAAATGTTAGGGTGATGGGCGATAGGGGAAGTATGGAGTGATGCACAGTAAATGCACGTCACTTCGATAATCTGGCCTACTCAATTCAAAGTACGAGATAGCCCAATAAGCATCACATTCACTAACAATTAACCATGCATTCAATGCCAAACCATTATGAAATATGCAACAATATCCCTTGCATGGTGCGCCACCCAATATCATTTACACGTTAACCCTTGCCATAACTTCATGTCATAATACATATTAAAATGCTATATGCGCCCCATTCAAATATAATGAAATTCACATAGTTCACTAACCAACAATAGCATAATAGTTAGGACTAACACTAATATCCTTTAGCTATTCCATTCGAACTTGCATATAGTCCTTTCTCATAGCTCAAACATATAAATTCTTTCCCTTTAGGATTTTTTTCATAGTTTTTTTTCTTTGTTTTGATTATGATATCATTAAAATATCTCTTGCATATATGTGGCTAAGTAATTGATCACAAGGATTAGTGACAAGGAAAAATCATAGCCACTATAAATGGCATGCTCCTCATAACCATAGAACTATTTTTGTATCGCAAAATCATTCCACTAAAATGCATCATCCACCTACTATCATGTCAAATGAAACCAAGACCACATCGTTAAAAAATGTAGGACTATGTTGGAAGCATCAAAACCAACATAAAAACATGTATAATATGTCTATCCTTGCGCCTATAGTCTACAAGGGGGTCCCACCTACTAGTATTATAATATTATCATAGTTAAATAATAGGGCCTTAGAAATACTTTACGGGTGGAATTCATCGCTACGATTTTGATCGTCAATAGTGACAACATTTTCGAACAGAAATCACACAACTATTTCCACAGTACAGTCTATAACTGGGGCCACTTATGCCCATCTTGTCAAATACTATGTCGTAGTAATGATATACCTTTCCCCTAATCTTCTTTCTTATGGGATGATTGACCCCTCAAAGTCTATGGCCCATTTCTCAAATGCTTGCAACATAACCTGTGGATTCAAAGGATTTTTGTCCCTCCTAAATGGATTTTCCACTCATTGGAATACATCACAAGATCGAAAATATTCCTTTTCATATTTGTGAAGTGTCGACCACTAAAGCCTTGCACACAAAATATTTTGTGCAGTTGCTCGCCCTGAATAATGTCCTCCAACAATTCCACCATGTTCTTCTTCAAGTATTACCAGCATTTGGTGCTCTAGCACACAACATCTCGGTATTCCATCTACACCCATCTTGTATAGGTTCCCTGCAATCAACTAATAATCTTCTTCTTTCACTACCAAATGTTTCTTTTGTGCTACAATCATCTCAGATGGATCCATGCATGTTTTGAGAAACTCCACAATGTCCGATAAATAAGCATCCACCATCCTTATTGCAAATAACTGCGCATCTGGGAAGTTGTCATCTAAATTTCTTGCATCTTCCTTTGACAATATGCGTGATAGATGATCTGGTCCTACATTCAGATTCCCTAGTTTCACTATGACTTCAAAGTTGTATTCTTGAAATAATAAGAGCTACATGCATATTCTCTCCCCCAACACTGGCTTGTTGACTAAGTATTTTAATGCAAAATGGCCTATATAGATCTTAAAATGATACCCCAATAGATAATTCCTGAATTTTTGTAGTGCATAGACCATCGCCAATCCTTCTCATTCCATGGTTGAATAGTTCTTTTCTGGGATAGACAGCTTCCTTCTTGCAAAAGTAATTGCATGATTTGTGTCTCCTTCCCCTGGTTGGGATAGTACTGCACCCAATGTTATCGACGATGCATACATGTTTACATGAAACTCGTTCTAATCCGTAAAAAATAAAATTGGCATGGTCACCAACTTCTGTTTTAGGGTGTCCAGCCCCCTTTGACAGTCTTCATTCCATTGAAAATTTTCTTCCTTCTTTAGTAACTTCTCCATCGGCCTTGTGATCTATGCGTATCCCTTGATAAATTTCCTATAATAACTTGTATGAACCAATGTTTCCCTCAATTGTTTGATTGATGTAGGTGGTTCTAACTCCAAAATGACTGCAATATTAGTTGGGTATACCAATAGTCCAAATTTTCACACTACATGTCCTAACAAAAATCCAAACGGTGCGCAAAAGATGCACTTCTTCAAGTTCAGAGATATCTAACATTGTCTACACTGATCCAACATAAGTATAATAAATTCTATGTGATCCTTCAGTAGACTGAACACTGCCCAATCATCCAAGTGGACTTCTAGGAGCTTGTGGATGAACTCCTTGAATGTTGCAACTACTACCTTGGAAAACACCATAGGGGAGTTCTTCAATCCAAAGGGCATAAGCATGTACTAATAAATTCCCCATTCCATTGGAAAATTGGTCTTGTGTCAATTCTCCTGCACGATTCTTATATGATGGTACCCAGAGAATCCATCTATAAAAGAGTAAGCTTATTGGCCTCCTACGTTCTCTAGTACCTCATCCATGAATGGTGTTGGAAATGGGTCATGTAAGCATGTGTCATTTAACTTCCTTAGATATACATAGCTCCTTATTCATCATGTCTTCTTGTCATGCACCACTATCGCACTTATCCACTCAGATTCTTCTACCACTTCAATGATTCCTATGTCCAACTTCCTATCTATTTCAGCTTTTACCTTCTCCTTATACCTCGGATTTAGCATGTAAGGCCTTTGGTGCACTGGCTTAGTGCCTAGTTTCAGTGGGAAATTCATCTCGCCTAAGTCTCCTGCTATTCCCTTCATCTCTTAAAACTTTGTTGGAAATAGGTCCTTGTATTCCCGTAGTAAATATGCAATATTCTCAACTGTCTCATCACTCCAATAGTCCCCTATATGCACAAATTTTGGTTTCTTTGTCGTCCCAATGTTTACCTTCCACATCTCTATCAGTTGTGTATATGCAGTGGATTCAATATCCGACCCTTATATGGTTCGTTCTCCTTCTGTTTCAGGTATCTGTACATTCCTAGGATCATCTTCATCATACATTATAACTCTCCAGTAGCTTATGAACAATCATCGGGTATCTATGCTTGTTGCATACTGGTATCACCTCCATCATCTCTCCTTCCACAAAGATCTTTGTTTGAATCACTTGTAGCCCTACATCTATGGATGGAGATTCATGTTCAAATTTAAACGTGATTTTGAACATCCAGATCAATTATTACCATCTTGTTGTCTCCCTATGCATTTCCAACTCCAAATACCAGTTCTTCGGAATTGTGTCTAGTGTGTGTGTAAATTTGTGTGTCCACTCTATATCTTGTACTGAACACTACAAAGCCCTACATTGTTCCATATGACCTATTGGGTCACTCTCCCATGTATATTTATGTGCAATGTTTTCTCCCTCAATGCCAAACCTTATTTCCATTAGTTTGTTGCATTGTAGCTATTTTTTCATTCCCTCTCTGTGTACAGCCCACCATCTGGCTAGATTCGCTTTTAATAGGAACATCTAGTGCTAACAACCTTTGTTGTTCAGGTACTTGCAACTCAAATGTTTTTACAAACACACTTATATCAGTTAATCCATCATACATGGGTGGGTTATATAGCTATGTTCAAATCCAACGCATGGATCGTGTAATGCACGCACATCGTCTAGTTGACACTTTATGAATTCTCTATTTCCAATGCTCTAGACCTTCTTTAGAATCTAACACATATGAACTGATACTTCACCAACTCAACATGCCATATGTTGTTGGGTTGACATAATCTTCCATCTATGCAGTCATGTTATATAAATTATCAATGTCATTCTCTCTTGTTGGTTCTTTGTATCTTTTTCTTTTTGATGGGTCCAAGGGTGTTGTAACTTTCAAATATACAACTTCAAATATCATCTCCCTCCTCTTCAATTTGATGATTTCTTGGTTATAAAAATCTCATTCCAATCCCATCATTGTTGGATATGGTTGACTAGCATCCACAATCCCAATAACTTCAAAGTCTGCCATGCTACGCACCCCATATGTGTTCACATGTACTCCCGTCAAATGAACAATTGGGACTATTTTTTGTTGATTCGCTAGCTTGATATGAACAGGGGACTACATAGGTTTTCCCATCAACTCCCATGTCTGCTTAGGTAACATGTTCACGTTTGAACCTAATTCTAAAATAATATTATCCACATCATACTCTCCAATCTGCGCACTAAATTGAAATTCTATATTGGTTCACTTCCTATGCAGTACCTGATTTGTGATCCTTTGTGCGACAAGATTTTTCCTTCCTCTTGTGCAGTGATCAATCATGTCGTATAATGTACTCAGTGTAGCCTAATCTTTGTTTATCTCTACACAATTTCTTAATAATTTTTTTAGCGTACTTACCTTCCCCCTTGGCTTCCATGGCATTGTGTGATCTTATTCATGAGGTGTTGTTGATGTTGATGCTACCCAATTCATTATGAGTAATTCTTTCCTTACCCTTTGATATGTCTCATTTTCTTATTGAGGATCAAAGGTTGGTATGGGCCATGTTGACTTTCTTACCCATTGTTATGTCTGCTTTAATTCATTTTTCCTATCGGTCCCTATTATATCTCCTCCATGTGTAATAATGGCGACTCCGGGTCCTTCATTGTGTATTTCGGTTGATATCATCTGCACATTATGATTCTAATTCAGGTTCTGGTTTCCTTTGGCATACCACTTCGCAACTAGTTGGGGACATTATTATGTCGAATCATATGGTGCTATACAATATGTGCATGTCATACATAGATTCTGGTAGTCATGAGCCTAATGTTCATGTTTATTATAGTTGTAACATATAATCGATCCTCTTCCTCCTCTTCCAAAATTACCTCTACCTCAGCCTTAGCCAAATTTTCCTTTGTTCCCTTGATTTAAACCTCTTTGATTGTTGTATTGTGGACCCCCGCTTCTACTGCAACATTTATTCTTGGATCCTGTACATATCGGATGTGTGCTCCCTCATTAATTCGAACACGCAACAATCCTTCTCCTTCTGTCCTACAAATTTGCAAAAAATTAAAAACAAGTTATTTGGTGTACTCTAGTACTTCTGCAGTAGTGGACACTATGTTGGGTGATGGCCCAATTTCTTAGATATCTCGTAGTATCCTCCTCCTGACAATGGATCCGGTGCTCCCATCGCCAAATATTGTGCGAATGTTGGGCATTCATCCTTGTGATGGCCTTTAGTCCCACTTTTTGTACACCATACTTTCTCAAGTTTCTCCTTTCCCTTTGTCAGTTCCTCCAATTGAAATTTTAATGCAACCAACTACATCTGAGATTGCATCATTCTACCACTATCTCCAAATGAAGATGACTCCACACAGAAATTGGGATATTTTCATGTGGTAGTTTGTGAGTTGCAATGAAGGAAGTTGTGGACATCTGCATGTTGCAGTATAACAGGTCGCAGATCTGTAGAGAATTTTTTGAAGAAGAATGGTACAAGTTGTGATATGAATTCAATGATAGGATTCATAATAATAGGTTGTGACAATGACAACTACAGGTTATTTGTATCAGCGACAGTGACATGTCATCTACATTTGGCATGTATATTTCAAGGTTGTTGGATGGGGCAAGGAAAGGTGGTTGTATCCACCTTCCGGTTGTAGTTGAAGAACCTAGGGGATTGTATCCTCCTTCTGGATTGAGCCGGAGAATCAAGGAGTTGTAGCTTCCTTCAGGTTGGAATCTGAGAATAGGGGGTTGGAGCCTCCTTCCATTTGCAGCTGGAGAATTGAAAGTTGTTGCTTCTAATGAATTTTTTCTTTTGACAAATATATGAAAATCATTTCGTGGTTTTCTTCCATTTGATTTTCTATGTAAAAATTGTTGTACTGTGTATCTATTGTGATGTTATGTTGTTTATGTTTACACTTTTGATGATCTATTGAATGTTAAATATAAAATACTAAATATTGTTGGAGAATAAACAGTGGTTAAAGGAATATAATTTCTCATTACTGATTCACCCCCTCTTAGTAATCCAACAATTGGTATCATAGCAGGTCATTCAAAAGGAAGTTTAACAACTGGAAGGATCTCATGGATTACTCTAAAATTGGGATACCACAGTTTGATGGAGAAGATTATTCCTTTTAGAGAAGAAGAATGAATACACACATATAGACACTAGGATTCAATGTTTGGTGATCAGTAGTAGATGCATACAAATCACCAACCACTCCTCCAATAGATAAATATGAAAAGAAACTTGAAGAAAATAATTCAATAGCCACAAGTGCACTCCTGAATGGTTTTACTAAATCAATATACACCAATTTTATGCAATGTGATTCCACAAAATAAATCTAGGATAGACTCGAGAATATATATGAAGGAGATGAGAAAGTCAAGGAAACTAAAATTCAAATTTTTAGAGCAAAGTTTGAACAATTGAAGATGAAGGAAGATGAAAACAGTGCCTCCTACTTTCTACAATTTGATGAGACAATCAATGTCATTAACGGTCTAGGAGAAGAAATGAAGCAAACCATCGTTATTCAAAAGGTGTTGAGGTCTCTACCTATGAGATATGACTAGAAGATTTCATCCCTAGAAGAAAGAGCAGATTTAGATACACTAATCATGGATGAGCTACATGGGATACTCACAACTTATGAAATGAGAACAAAATAGGAGAATCAAGTTACAAAGGAAGAAACATTCAAAGCATCCAATAAGAAAAAGAAAAAGAGCTAACTTCATCAGAAGGCTGAAAAGGGAACCGACAAGTACAAAGGTATGCTTCCATTGATTTGTTTTAATTGTGATGGTGTTGTTAATTTTGATAATAAATGTCCCTATAAGAAAAAAAAAGAAATGAAGAAGAAGATGACCCTAAAAAGAAAAAGCAAATCCAAAATGGTACAAAAAACAAAAATAAGTTTTTCAAGAAATGCCTTTGCACCAAGGAAGACAATTCCTCATCAGATGAATATGAAGTCATCGGAAGTGATACAGAAAGGGTACAATTCATGGTAGTATAAAACTTTGATGAATAAGGATCTGAAGAAGAATATGAAGAGGTGGAAGTCGATTACAAACAAAAATTGATGAGCACCATAGAATTTATTAAAAGGGAAAATAAGGCAAGCAAGTCACTCTAGGCATAGCTAAAGAACAAAGAACAATATCATAACTTTTATTCCAAGCAGGTCGAGCAGACGATCCCGAAGCTAAAAATACAGGTAGAAGAAGACAAGAAAATTAAAGAAGCACTTAGAGGATAGTTAGAATAAGGAGACAGGACCATTGAAGGCTTGGAAGCTGAGATAGTCACTCTAAGAAAAGATCTTTAGGAGAAGGACATGCAGCAAAACAACACCAATATTTTGGATAATATCATTAACAATCAAATAACTCACTATGATAGATATGAATTGGGATATAGTCAGATGCAGACAGAGAGAGGTTCAAGCTCCAAAATGACAGAGAAAGAAGTAGAAACAAGAAGCTATGAAAAAGTTGGCATAGGTCCCTCTAAAGAAGAAGACATGAAAACACAAGAGGAAGATTGCAGAGACACTGCACCACCTAGAATATTCAAAAGTCAGTATAAAAAACAACAAGCTATAGAAAGACTTAAAGAAGAAGGAGCATTCATAAGAGAGACACCATTCAGAAGATATTCCACTCCCAGGTATCAAACTATTTTTCTCGGTTCATGTTATTCATATCATAATTTTGGAAACAAAGCTATAAACTGTAGATCCAATACCAATAACATAAGTAATGATGAGGGTTATACTGGAAATAGTTATCTAAGAATATCTCATGAAGAATAATAGAGGCTGCAACATATTTGGATCATTAAGTGATGAGGTATAATGCTACAAGTGCAACGACTTTGGACATATAGCTATAGATTGCAGACTTGTTGTTCCTCCAAGATGGGAACCAAATAAGAATATCAATAGTCAAACAAGGAACCACAAAGGATATAGATAAGAAAGTAGGATCAATTCAACACTGAAGAATGAAATATTTCTCTACAATATCAACACAGGAAATGTGGATGGTATGTTGACAATGGATGCTCAAAGCATATGACAGGTGATAAAGATAGGTTTATGAAATTGAATAAGGAAAGAGATGGATAAATTTATTTTGGGAATGAAAACTCAGCTAAGATTATTAGAAAGGGTACGGTCAAGCTTGGAAGTAAGGATGCCATGACAAAAAAAAATTATTGGTCGAAGACATGAAACACAATCTGCTAAGTGTAAGTCAAATGTGTGATCAAGGACATAGACTTGTGTTTGATTCAAAGAAGTGAGATATAAGTAAATTAGAAATAGGAAAGTTGGTAGCTACATCTTTAAGAACTCCAAACAACATATATGTTCTAAATTAAATAGGAAAGGAAAGATGTTGCTTAGGAAAGGATGATGAAAGTTGGATCTGGCACAAAATAATGGGTCACATAAATTTTGATAATCTTGTCAAAGTCAAAAAAAAGGAAGCAGTAAGATAAATGCTTGAGATATTGAAGCCAAGAAACATTTTATGCAAGCATTGTCTACAGGGAAAACAAACCAAGACAATTTTCAAGTTCAAAGAATACTGCACAACAAAACCACTGAAAATTGTACATACTAATCTAGTTGGACTGACAATAACAAAAGGATTTAAAGGTGAATAGTACTTCATGCTACTAGTTGATGACTATAGAATAATGACTACAGTTTTATTTCTAAATAAGAAGTCAGAGGTATTTGAGAATTTCAAGACATAAAAAGAAATGGTTGAGACTGAGACTGAGTTGAAAAACAAGTCTTTGATATCAGACAATGGAGGAAAATTTACATCAAAGGAGTTTATGAATTTCTTCAGTGAACACGGGATAAAAAGGGAGTTCTCAGTAGCTAGGACACCTCAGAAAAATGGAGTTGTCTAAAGAAAAGGAAAAATAGTATAGGAAATGGACGGAACCATGTTAATGGATTCCAAGTTGACAGATGTCTTTTGGGTACAAGAAATGCATACAAAAGTTCACATTCAGAATAAAGGGATGCTTAGAAACAACAATGATAAGACTCCATACGAGATATGGAAAGAAAGACCAACAAATGTGAAGCACTTCAGAGTTTTCGGAAGAAAATGCTACATCAAAAGAGAAGATGGAAGAATGAGAAATTTTGATTCATGAGTTGATAAAGGAATATTGGTTGGGTATTCAAGAAAAATGAAAGCATACAAATGATCCAATATTAGTCTCAACAAAATAGTGGAAAGCATCAATGTGACGATTGATGATACAAATGGATGAAAGATAAAATAAAATAACAAAGATTTGGTGGACATGATCATGAAGAAGATGTGAAAGAAGAAGAAATAAATGAATAATCAGATGAAGAAGAAGAGAATCCAAAATCAGAACAAGAACAATGGGATCCTCAAGTACCTTCAAAGACACCCAAAAAACGAGTGCAAAAACATCACTCATCAAATCAAATTATTGGAAATAAATATGCAAGAATTGAAACCAGAAGAAGAATTCGCTCACCAGAACAACACCATCTATCACTATTATATACTATTGAGCCGAGAAGTTTTTAAGAATCCAAAAAGGATGAATTTTGGATCAAATCCATGTATGAAGATTTATACCATATAGAAAAGAATGGCACTTGAGAACTGGTTCCAAGACCAGAGAACAAAAAATTCATCGGTAAAAAGTGGGTATTTGGGAACAAATTGAACGAGGATGGACATTTTACCATGAACAATGAAATATTGGTATGCAAAAGTTACTCTCAAGTTGAAGGTATATATTTTGAAGAGACGTTTTACCCAGTTTCCAGGATGGAAGAAATCAGACTAATACTAGCATAAGCATGCTCCAAAATGATTAAAGTGTATCATATGTATGTGAAATCAAAATTCCTAAATGGAGATATAGAAGGAGAAGTCTACATTGAGCATCCATAAGGATTTCATATGTCAGAGAAGAAAAATTATGTTTGCAAGTTGAAGAAGGATTTATATGGTCTCAAACAAGCCCCCAAAGCATGGTACTTTAGACTGGACAGGTATCTACAAAAACAAGGATTCAAGAAGTGAAACAAAGACATAAATCTCTACATAAAGGTGGATCGCGACAATATATTGATCATTGAAGTCTATGTAGAAGATATTATCTTTGGAAGTGATGATGACATGATGAGTCATAAGCTTTCCAAAGACATGCGACACGAGTTTGAGATGTCTTTTCTTGGTGAATTAACCTTTTTTTTGGGACTACAAATATGTCAAAGTAACAAAGGTATCTTCATCTCTCAGACAAAGTATACCAGAGAATGTTGAATAAGTTTGGAATGACAAATTGTAAACTAGTCAATACTCCTATGCAGACAAGTTGCAAGTTAAGTAAGGATGATGATTCCAAGAATGAAAATTAGAGACTCTAAAGATCGATGATTGGTAGCTTACTTTATGTGATAAATTCTAGACCAGACGTAATGCAAGTAGTTGGACATGTTGCAAGGTTTCAGGAACCACCAAAGGAATCACATGTCTTGGAAGTAAAAAGGATATTCATATATCTCAAATGTACATAAGAGTTTGGTTTATGGTATCCAAAATGGAAGGATCTATCTCTTGTTGCCTACACAGATGCAGATTGGGTAGGTTGTATTGATGATAGAAGAAGTACAAGTGGAGAATCCTTCTACTTGGGTGAGTGTCTGGTATCATCGTTAAGCAAGAAACAATCATTTGTATCCTCATCCATGTTAAGAACCAAATATCAATATAGCATAGAAAAATCTCAGAATAGTACTCAACGCCTTGAAAAAGAGATAAATTTAGATAATAAGCCTCTTTGAGGGGGAAACCTCCTTATGCCCACATAAATGTACAATTCCAAGATGATTCCAAATGAAAATGTCTCCTTGATATATATAGGAGACTAGGAGGTGTAATTACAACTAATGGAATAAAGATGACATAAATAAAATAACATTACTAATGTAATATTCCCCAATTAAGGGGTAATGAGCCAATATTAGGGCTTAACATGCCCCTCCCCTTGATACAAGTGTTGTCTGCAACGCTTGAGTAACTCCAGATGCTTCTGTATAAAAGACTCATCTTCCCAAGTGGAATCTTCAGCCGGTAGTTTCCTCCATTTAATGAGATACTCTTAAATGGATCTATTCCTCAGCTTGGGAACTCTTGTGTCAGTGATGGCTTCAGGCTCCAGTATGATTTTTCCTTCCTCGTCAAGCTTTGGAAATATAGTTTGAATTGGGATCTTGTCGCCTATTACCTTCTTTAAGCATGAAACATGTAAAACTGGGTGTACTCGTGAAGATGCAGGCAACTCCAATTTGTATTCCATAGTACCAATCTTTTGCAACACCTTATAAGGGCCATAGTACTTTGGTGATAATTTATTATCCTTTTTGGATTTCTTGAGGGACATCTATTTGTATGTTTGTAGTCTTAAAAACACCCAATCCCCTACTTCAAAACTTCTTTCACTATGATGTTGATCTGCTTGTTGTTTCATGCGATTTTGTGCCACGGTCAGGTTGTCCTTTAAGATTTGGAGAACTTTTTTTTGATGCTCGATGTGATCTTACACTGCTTGAACCTTATATTTTTATTTTAGAGAAGAAGTGATGGAAGGAGGGTGGTATCCATAGAGTTCCATAAATAGTGTCATTTTTGTTGCAGTATGAAAGGAAGTGTTATACCACCATTCTGCCAAGGGTAACCATTTAAACCATTGTGTTTGTTTATCAGAGACAAAGCAATGAAGGTAGCCTTCTAGACATTTGTTCACTATCTCGGTTTGTCCATCAAATTGAGGATGATAGGATGCGCTATGAGCCAATTGAGTACCCAAACAAGAAAATATTTTTTTCCAAAAATGTCCAGTGAAGATGGGATCTCTGTCACTTACAATAATCTTTGGGTTGCCATGTAGCTTTTGAATTGTCTCCATGAATGCAATGGAAACTGTACTAGCTTTAAAGGGATGAGAGAGTGCACAAAAGTGTGCATACTTGGTCAGTCTATCAACAATCACCATGATGACACTCTTTCCTTCAGACTTTAGTAACCCTGTGATGAAATCCATGGAAACCTCCTCCCAACACTGACTTGGGATGGATAATGGTTGTAAAAGACATGGGGTCTTAATTGATTCCACCTTATTTTGTTGGAAAACCAAACATTCTTCCACAAACCTTTGAACATTAGTTTTAAGGCCATCCCAAAAAAAATCCTTCTTGACTCTATGGTAGGTTTTCAAAACTCCTGAGTGTCCTCCTACTGGAGAGGTGTACAATTCCAATAATACCTCTTGTTTGAGTTGGGATTTCATACATAAATATAAACGATATTTGTACCATAGTGAATCATTTTTCCATGTAAATGTATCTAATGCACAGGAATCATGCCACAACCTTTGAATGAGAGTCCACACTTTTTCATCATTCTTCCATTCATCCCTTGCTTCTATTATCCAATCGGGTTGGATGATCGAGACAACATAGAGAAAGGCCTCAACATCTTCATCCTTTCTTGAGAGTGCATCTGCCACAA
>ML780736.1:545723-583559 GCA_009831015.1 Picea engelmannii
TCTTGTACTTGAACATTTAAGTGGGGTAAAAGGAGGTTTCCCCCTCGAAGAGGCTTATTATCTGAAATTATCTCTTTTTCAAGGCATTGAGTACTTTTCCTAAGGTTTTTCTATGCTATATTGATGTTTGGTTCTTAACAGGATTTCTCTAAATTGGTCCCCTTATGGAATAACTCTAAGCATGGCCCTCACAGGAATATGATTTGAATAAGTATATAAGAAAACCCATAAGTATGGTTAAGGATCCCATAGTTGATCATGTAATTTGGTCATGAAGGATCGACTAAATGAAGGTAACTGACTCATGGGTGGATAGTACTCATTGTACCATTTTTGGTGATATGTGGAACACCACGTAGTTCCTCACGGTTAGGGATATATGGTATTGTAAAGTTGGAAGCCCCAAAGAGTGGGCAAGAATCCCCTAGTTTGTTATAATTCTTGGTCAAAGGGGTAAATTTGTTGTAACAAGAAAACCCTAGAAGCCCTAAATTAAGGAAGGCATTACCTAGCACAATTATATAAACAACTCAATGAGTCATTTACAAAAACACTCACACACTCATTCATTGATCATCTATCTTGTGAACTAGTGATATTTTTTCTAAGGTTTTAACAACATTTTTCTGAGTTAGAAAAGGAAGGTCGAAGGAGAAAGATTTGGGGTTGTAGAAAACCCTAGCTTCTGAGGTATCCATAGGTTGTAGGCCAGAAGGGTGTGGATTTACATGGGCTACAGTGAAGGAAAACATAGATATTTGTTGGTTGTAGAAGAGAAGGTCGTGTATCTGTGAAAATATAATGAAGGTTTGAGTAGATGTTGGTACCAGGTCCCTAAAGATATGAAGGAAATCTACATGTCAATATATTAATGTTTCAGGTCCACTTCAGAGGTATTAGTATGATTGTATACTTATTTTGATGGTTACTTATTATCATGGTATGGTGTATGCTTGAGGCATACTTGGTATGGTTGGTTTGGTATTTGGATATGGTATATGTTGGATGGTTGGTTGAGTGAGAAACAATCTTATGTATGGTACAATACTGATATGGTTCTTATAGTTTACATATTTGAGCTACTTGTACTCGATTGAGGGATATCTATGTTGTATCATGATGTATGCATGAGGGACATGCATAGGATGTTAGAGATGCTTCATTGATGAAATGGTACATATTTGCATATGGTTGATGAAATGGTATATGGGATCGATTGTACATGGTTGATTCTCTAGTTCATGATTCACTATTCATTGTTGATGTATCCTTTGATTCATGATTGATGCATGAGATAGTATGTATGTTGGTATACACTTGATGTATGGTATGGGACATGTTTATATGGTTGATGATCAGATAGAGGTTTATAATATAGTGACAGTGACAGAGTTTTGATAGAAATAATGACTGATAAATTGGGAGAGTTTCTTGTGGTAGTCTGCAAGTTGCAATGAAGGAAGTCGTGAACATCCGCATGTTGAAGTATAGACGAGTCATGGATATGTAGAGATGTTTTTGAAGAAGAATGGTACAAGTTGTGACATGCATTCAGTGACAGGATTGATAGTAACAGGTTGTGAAAGTGACAACTACAGGTTATTTGTATCAGTGATAGTGATAGGTCATTTACATTTGGCACTTATACTTCAGAGCGGTTGGAGAAGGAAAGGAAAGGTGGTTGTATCCACCTTCTGGTTGTAATAGGATAACCTAGGGGGTTGTATCATCCTTCTAGTTGGAGCCAGAGAATCAGGGTTTTTTAGCTTCCTTCATGTTGGAACCTGAGAATAGGGGGTTGGAGCCTCCTTTTAGTTGCAGCTAGAGAATCAAAATTTGGTGCTTCCAGTGAATGTTTTCTTTTGATAATTATATAAGAAAATCATTTTGTGGTTTTCTTCCATTTGGGTTTCCATGTAAATACTAGTGTACTGTGTATCTATTGTGATGTGATGTTGTTTATGTTTACATTTTTGATGATCTATTGAATTTTAAAGATAAACTACTAAATATTGTTGAATAATAAACTGTGGTTAAATGAATATAATTTCTCATTACTGATTCACACCCCTCTCAGTAATCCAATAGTCTCATCGCAGTCTCTAGTGCCTCGGGTTGTGATGCAACCTTCTATTGGATCAATGTCTTTTGAATGTGTGGTAGAAGCCCTGTAATAAACCATTCTTGGTGTTGTTGATCCGAGATCTGGAAAGTTAATCTACCGATCATATCCTTAAATCTTTGGTCATAATCCCATATCGACCTTGTTTCTACTTGTTTGATCTCCTTCAATTATGTGATGTAATGCGAATCTGAAATTGTCTTCTTGAACTCCTTCAACGGTTCTTGATTAATCCCTGCCGACTTCATGGCCTATCCTATAGGTTTGGTTCTCTGTGAATTCATATACCATACTAGCATATGACCTATGAATGTTGTCGCTAACTACGCAACCTTCACAACTTCATCTTGTACATTCTTTGTGGCCCAAATCGTCTCGCACATGAACAAGCATTGTTTTGGGTCCTCTGACCCAATTCCTTGGAACTCCGACAACCTAAGAATATTATCCACCTCGACCATGTTGTTCAATGTAGTCCCTTCTCTTGATGATGTTGGTTGACTCTAATTCTGACTCTCTGCACTACTTCCACTATTCTGACTATTACTACTCGGTCCTTCTTGGCTAAATACAATTGCTTTTGAAAAATATTCAAACATTACTTCTGATTCCCATGATGCACACAGGGTCATTTCGATGCAGGATCCTGTCTGAGTAGGACTTGTTGTCTCTTCTATTATCAAAATCGACTGGAACTCCTCTTCGTCTCCCCCTAGGTATGGTACCTCGACGATTCAGACTAGTGTGCAAGATTCTCTCCCCTCTATCTCACTGCATGGCTCTCTTCTCTCAGCCTCAGTCTTTTGCCTCTTATGCCTTCTCCCTCTACGCAACTCTCCAAACTCGTATCCTTCCTCTAGTATATCTTCTTCTTTCATCCTTGGTCCCTCCCTACCTCTTTCATTGCTTCCTTTTTTCTCTCAGACAATCCTCTTGTCATCCCCCAGTTCCCCTATATGCGTGAACCCCTTAGCAATCAGATTGCATAACCATCATGTTTTTTTCACACAATATCATATTTATCCACGTATTTAATGATTTCAAAAATCTCCTGCCCAAACCTTTGAAAAATCCCCTTTCTGGGACATTGTATGATTGAATACAATCTACTGCAAACTATGTAATATAACCACCTAGTACGCTATCCAACGAAAAATAAATTACTCAAGTAGTTTAGTTACTTATAGAATTCAATTGTCTTACAAATTTGGGAGTCCAATTCCTTGGTGTTATGGCGTTGAACCTTCCAGTTTTCTCTACTAATCTTTCTAGACACTCTACCAAAATAACCAGAAATTCACCAAAGAAAATTTAATGCAGATATGTGAAAACATACTTTTTCATCCATTTCTTGTCACCCATTCAAGGGTTTATGTTCTCTTGTTGTGTGAATTCTCATTCCTTCCTTTCCAACCATTAAGATATCTCCTTCTTATTCGACCTCCAAAACATTCTTTTAATCACAAAGTCCTGGTCTCGACAACAGAACCATTTGTTGGCACTATTCAGTGTGCGGGTTGTAAGACCTAAGGTTCGGTTTATCTAATACCAACAAAACCCACCAGACACCGAACTTTTTGGCATCACCTACTTGTGTAGATGAAGTCTCACCCGAGGTATCTATGGGGATTGCAAGAACTAGGATTCTGCAGTGGTAAGGGAATGGGAAGCAAAAATTCGATTCATTCTTCCTTATTATGTTGTGCACATAACTTTGTTCTGCTATGTTATTAACTTATTCACGATTCACATTCCTATACTTATCATATTCCAGTTTACTGTATATATTTGTTACTATCATAGTCATGAATCATTGCACCATTCTTAACTATCATATGAAGCTATTCTACAATGCATGCAAATAGTATTCATCATCAAACACATAAAAATAGACAACATAGGATTTGGTAACATATATTTATCATTCCTTTATTTATCCTTCTCAACCTTTGAATGTTACATTCAATAACTCTGGACTTAGTATCAATCAGACTATAACATAATCTAATCTATCATATTCAAACTTCATCAGAATATTACCTAGCTGAACCAACTGACTGAATGTCTAATATCCCAACCCGATACATATTTATATCAAAAGATAGGGATAAAAACACTAATCTATTCACCCCAAAAATATCCCATTACAATGCATGGCCAACTTATTTAACTGATTGTTCAATTCCTTTCTTCGGTTTCTCATCCTTCATGTTGTTTTTCTGTTGTTCTTCTATTTCTTGAATGTCGAGTTGTTTTTCTCATGTTATGATTTATTTCCTTGCTTTATTCTTTGAGCTTTATTCTTCTATTTACATGATGTATCCCTTTGGCGCACTTTCCTCCTTCTGAGAAATTTCCTATCGGATACACCTCAGCTACGTGCTCTCTAGATTTCCTTCTTCAGGGCCTATTGGATAGGCAGTCTTGAAACCATTTTTTTCAATTTTGATAAAGTTTTGAGGAAAAATCCTAAGTATATGAAAAGTGCACGGAGGAAGAAGAAAAGCTAGAGAGCGCGCAACTGAGGTGCATCCAGATGGAAAGTACATAGAAGGAGGAAAGTGCACAAAAGGAAGACAATACGCATCTAAAAGAATAAATCTCGAAGAATAAAGCAAGGAAATAAATCATAACAGGAGAATGACAACCCAACATTCCAAAAATAGAATAATAGCGGAAAAAAACATGAAGGTTGAAAAGTTGAAGAAAGGCGTCGAACAACCAGTTAACTGAGTTGGCCATGCATTGTAATGAGATATTTTTGGGATGAATAGATTAGGGTTTTTAGCCCTAGATTTTGATATAAATATGTAACGGGTTGAGAGATTAGGGGTTTCGTCAGTTGGTTCAACTAGGTATTATTCTGATGAAGTTTTATTATGATAGATTAGGTTATGTTACAGTCAAATTGATATTGATTCTGGAGTTATTGAATGTAACAATCAAATGTTGAGAAGGATGAATAAAGGAATGATAAATATATGTTACAGAATCCTATATTGTCTATGTTTCTGTTTTTAATGATGAATATTATTTGCATGCCTCGTAGAATAGCTTCATATGATAGTTAAGAATGATGCAATCATTCATGACTATGATAGTAACAAATATAAATAGTAAACCAAAATATGATAAGTATAGAAATATGAATCATGAGTAAATTAATAACATAATATAACAAGGTTATGTGCACAACATAATATGAAGAATGAACTGAATTTTTTCCTCCCATTCTCTTACCACTATAGAAGCTTGGTTCTTGCAGTCCCCATAGATACATTGGGTGAGACCTAATCTGCGCAAGCAGGTGATGACGAAAGGGCTGATGTCTCGTGGGTTTTGTTGGTATTAGATAAATTGAACCTTAGGTATTACAACTTGTGCACAGAATAGCGCCAACAAGTTTCCACCCACTTCCTATTTGTCAGGGGATGCCTATAGCCCTGTGAAACCTTGACCATAAGTATTGAAGGCTTAAATTCTTTATTTTTGCCAAAATTCCTTTAGGAACTACAATGATCAATTTCCAATAAACAATAATTCTCTCCAACACTTACTTGATCAACACTAATCTTCCTCCCCTTGAGATCGGTCTGTTAACCTAGAGCAATACCCATGTCTCAAATTTTTTGACCAGCCACAACCAATCTACATATCGATAGTTATCCAATTTGAGGAAGAACCCATGATATTTAAAACCAATCTTCAGTCTCTTCTTGGGGTAAGGGATGATATTCTCTATTTGATGAGAAGTGATATCAGACAAGAAATGATTGATGAAATAATATTTGTCATCATTTATTTCCATACCATTAGCTTTACAATAAAGTTCCAATAATTCATTTAGAGCATTAAGGTCCCTCATTGATCCTTGTGTAAATAAAAGCACGTCATCTACAAATAAAAGATGAGAAATGGTTTCTTAACCAACCAACTTTACACCTCTAAGTATTCCTCTTCCTCTGGCATTGGTCATCAACTTTCTCAGTGCTTCTACCACTATAATAAATAGAAAAGGGTATAATGGATATCCATATGAGAGTCCACATGACACTATGAAAAAAATATAAGGGGCTTCGTTGATGAGCACTGCAAATTAAAATGACTAAATACAACCCATTATCCAATTCATGAAAGATAAATCCATTCCCATTTTTAATAAAACTAACCATAGGAATGTCCAACTTACCCTATCGTAAGCTTTGGATAAATCTAGTTCAAGGATTGTCGTGGTCTGTTTAGATTGTTTTATTGAGTGAAGGGTATCTTGAGAAATATCAAACACATCATGAATTTGTATTTTGTGGATAAATACAAATTGTTCCTCGAGTATGAACTCACCTAATATAGGTTTTAATCTCCTGGCTATGATTCTAGCCATAATTTTGGTACTCGTGTTACAACAAGAAATCAGTTTGTAATCTCTTAGGGAAATACCCTCTTGTTTTTTTGGTATAAGAGTGATAAATGTAGCATTAAAGGAGCCCCAAATTCCCTAGACCTTCAATACTCCCTTATTACCTTTAATAGGTCCTATTTAATTAGGTTGTAAAAACCTATAAAAAATTCCACTTTGAGCCCATCAAACTCTTCCCTTTTTTCATTGAAAAAAGAGTTGCTTGAACTTCAACCTCTGAGACCTCTTTGACAAATGATCGATTCATTTATTTATTAAAAACTATGGGGAACTTAGATATGACTTCCAGAATCTCCTGGATCGAGCATTCCCTAAATCCTAAAAGAGATATTTGAAAGGGAAAACACCCTCCTCTGCCTTATCCTTAAAGGAGCGAGCATACAACCATCCACTGTTTTGATTTCCCATATCGTGTTCATATTTTTCTAGGCGTTTGCAAACTAATGGAAACAACTATTGTTATTGTCACCCTCTTTGATTCATATGGCTCTACTCTTCAGTCTCTATGTTTTCTCCTCCTTTTCTATAATTAAGTAACAAGAAGATTCATATGCCCATAGTTGATCTAATCAATAAACGAAAATATTACTCATAGCATTATCTTTATAAAATTGATCAATATTTTTCTCAACCTTTTTGAGTTGTGCATAAATCCCATCCTTGGACGTTTTTATCCATCGCTTCATTGCCTCTTTGAATTTGGTTATATTATCAGTGAAATGACACATAAAAGACAATGAGTATGAGGGATTAATATGATTCCAATAATTTTTGACCTGGAGGCGATAGTCATCCTCCACAAGCCAAATTTGATTGAACTTTAAGGGAGTTAGTGGCATCGCTCCAATCGATTCCAAATTGAAAATAATTGGCATGTGGTCAGAAAGACCACCAACAGACATGCTTGAATTCATTAAAAGCCCACTATTCATCATTAACTCTGAAACCATAAATTTGTTGAGCATTTTGGATATGACATTCTCGTTAGTACAAAAATTCTCCAGGTTGGAACTAACTTCACAGGATCTAAGTCAATTAGATGATGCTTCTAGAAAAAAACTATGAAGAAACCACTCTGCATATCCTAACTGGGATTATCCCCCCAAATTTATCTTAGGGATAAATTGAGATTCAAATTTCCATCTATTAGGGTATGTGAATCATTCCAAGCCCTAGAAGTAGACAAAGTTTCCCAAAAGGGGATTCTATCTTTGTATGGCCCATAAACATTTATAACGTTATGAATAATTATGAGATTGTTTGCCTCCAACTTCACTAAAATCATTGAATCGAACTATGACAAGGAAATATCTTTACATGTTGGGCTCCATCATGTAATTAAACCTCCAGACTGTCCAACTACATCCACAGAACAAAATGATCACCTTCTCAGACAAGGCTCCAAAACCACTATATCTCTATAAGCTTCATGCATTGTCTCCTAAATTTAAAATTACATCCAGCTTATGACTCAAAATGTGATCCAAAAATCCTTAGATGTAAATTAGTTCTTAATAAGACACTAACATCTGACTAGATTCATGAAATGAAGACCATTATTACTATTTGCAAAATATCATGTGAAAAGGCTTACTTATTCATAAACTTCATTAACTGATCAAGAACTTGTGGAAATAATGAATGCCAAAATAGAGAGAAATAGAGACAACAAATAACAAGTTTCATTACATAGTTTGATAATGGAGTTCACCCATCTTCGGCTACATCTCCAGGTCTGCTGCCAAACAGTGAGACCACTCTATTGATGCTCAAATGCTTGATACAATGATGACTTACAATGGAAAATTTGAATAAAACCTTCAATTATGATGCTAAAACTAAGAAACAAAGGTTACCACTGAATTCCTCTTGAAATTCTAAGAAAAATGAGTATAAACTTGACTATGTTATGAACAGGTGCTTAATTAAGACCCCCTTTTGCACACATAACAAGACTATGGGTCTCATACATGGAAAAATGGACCAAGACTTTCATACACAACACTTTAGCACATAACTAACAACACCATCAGATTCCTCTTGGAATTATGTGAAAAATGAGTATAAACACTCTATACTTCTCTCAAAGAACTCTATAGCACACAAAACGAAGCAAATCTAAACTAGGAACACCTCTTGCATGCAAAACAAGGAAAATATCCACTTGGCATGAAATTCTATGCATCTCTTCTACAAACTAGCATGCATTTCCATTCCTCATACAGTGGTCTAGTGCTAGGTTTATATAGGGCTAGGTCAGCCACCCAACCCTTCTATATGCTCAGGCTACATTGCTTTAAACTTAAATATAATATTCCTTGTTGGTTATAACAAGTGGTGCATGTGGCGCAACAATCAGATGTTATAGTTAAGACACTGGAATATTATAGAATATCCCCTCGGAGGTCACGGGTTATAATCCTTCCAAGACCAACAACTTTTGATCCACAACCCTCCTTGGGATTATCGAAGGTGCCGCGTGGCACCATTTGATTGGCCCATGTGTGCACAATCACTTGCCAATGGAACTACAATGTCAGATGTCAATCGTTGGTTGGTCCAAGTCAATGTATAGATCCACGTCACCCTATTGACTCAACTACACTATCACCATATGGAATACCATGTGGCACCCTTTCAGTGGTTCCATGTGGAAGGTACAGATGCCACATGGCACCCTTTCAGTGGTTCCACATGGACCGTACATATGCCACATCATCCATATGGATGACATGTGGAAATATCCAACTGGTCCAACTAGTCTCCAAATGTGACAAATATTGGTGACATGTGGCAATATGTCGTGCTACCATGTGACCATCCTAACATCATCCTTCCATGTGTTACTTCCAACTCAATTGTATGGAATGCCACATGGCATCCTGTGGGCCTGCCACATGGCATTCCCATTTGTGCCTTCTTCCCTATTTTGTTGAAACTTTGAAAAGACATAACCTTCTCATACGACATTTGTTTGAGGTGATTCATGTGTCGTTGGAAAGATCTCGTCGATATCTACGCAATGGAGTCATTTTCATTAGCATTTGAGAAGATACAAAAATTTAGCGTTCCAGATCCTCTTGGACCACACCTCCCCACTGAAGAACTTTTGGACCTCCAAAAGTATGGATCATTCAGAAATGAAGTAAGGATACTTCCACCTCACTTGTCCAATATCATTCATCCTTCATGCTTAGATAACGAGCACCTGAATGATCACAACAATAATGAAGACTAAAACAACATTTTTGACCAAGTTAACCATTCCCTTAAATTCACAAACTCTGTCATTCATTATTGTAGCTACTAACCATACTCCATTGATTAGTAATAAATCGAAAAACAAAACTGAATATACATATGTGAAAGAGAATGAACCATCCACATATTTTCCCTTCTTAAGAGGAACACCATCAACCAAAGGACATGCTTTACTTTCAATCGTAGGTTGTAAATCTGGATCTTGGATACTATAACCTTAACTAGCATTTTTATGTGCCTTGTAGTAAATGGATACTATGATGATCTCTCACAATGAACTCAATCCCATCCTTGAAAAGATGATACTTGTTTTTTTCCCTGTAGAAAATGGCCTTCCTATCATACAAGTATGGACTTTCCAAAACCATCCCGCAAATGTCAAGTGGAACCACTTTTATCTCTACCTGATCAATGAAATTGGATGTGATTGCAAATCATAACTTGCATTTCTTAGTTAGCTGTAATTGAGCATTATCGCAAATCCAACCCAAAGGATGCAGTCTCAGATGAGGCCTAGTTTCCAATCCCAAATTCTTAACAACTTTCTCTGAAATAAGATTTACTTGTGATCCACTATTAACAAGTTTATCAATCTTAGTGTGCTTTGAGATAACTCGTAAATTAAACCGTTCTTTTCTTTTTCTTCCATCGAGGATTACATTATCCTTTGAAGAAGAAGTATGTGAACTAAAACTAGCAACAAAAAATATACCTTTAATGCCCATAGTTGTAACTTTAGAATCTAATCCAAGATCCTGAACTATGGTTGTGGCCTTTAGTTTACCTTCTCCTTGAACTTCTTTGGCAGCCTCTCTAGATGCAACTTCCAACATGTTGCTTCCTCGCATCCTTTCTTCTTGCAATGAGAACATGTAGGCTTCTCTTCTTCTTTTTCCTTTGACTGCTTCTTTAAGTTATGCGGCTTTCCTTTTCCTTTACCACAAGTTCCCTTGGCCTTCTTTATATCCTCAGACATCTCTTCCACCATGGCCTTCATTTCCATGAACGAAGAAAATACCACCTCTTCAATACCGAAAGGATTTGGATTAGAGGAATCCTTGTCTTTTTTTGAAGCCATTTCGGCTTTTGAAATGCATGCCTCGAACCAATCTAAGGAATGTACTCTTCAACAATCCTTCACCAAGCTTGATTTTTGGACCTCGTAAGCATTCACTTGAAAATACATGTCAAACCAGCTCTAATACCGCATGATCCGAAAACCCTTAGATGTCAATTAGTTCTTAAGCATACACTAACATCCAACCAGATTTGGGAAATAACAATCATTTTCACTATTTGCAAAATATCATGTGAAAATGCTTACTTATCTATAAACTTCATTAACTTATCAAGAACTTGCAGAAATAATGAGTTCCAAAATAGAGAGAAATAGAGACAACAAATAACAAGGCTCATTACACATTTTGATAATGGATTTCACACATCTTGGGATATGTCTCTGGGTCCACTTCCAAAAAGTGAAATTGTTCTATTAATTCTCAAATGCTTGATACAATGATGACTTACAATGAAAAATTTGAAGACACCCTTCAATTCTTTTTCTCAAACCCAGATACAAAGGTTACTAGTGAATTCCTCTCAAAATTATGAGAAAAATGAGTATAAACTTGACTATGTTCTAAATAGGTGCTCAAAGACTCCCTTTCGCACACATAATGAAACTAAGGGTCTCATACATGACAAAATGGACTAATACTTTCATATACAAAAATTTATCACAGAACTAACATCACCATCATATTCCTCTCAAAATTTTGAGAAAAATGAGTACAAACACTCTATACTTCTCTCAAAGAAATCTATAGCACACAAAACAAGGAAAATATAAAATAGGAACACCTCTTGCATGCAAAACAATTCAAATATTCACTTGGCATGAAATTATATGCATCTTCTCTTCAAATTGGCATACATTTCCATTCCCCGTATAGTGGTCTGGTGCTAGGCTTATATAGGGATAGCTCGGCCACCAGACCCCCCTATATGCTCAGGTGACATTGTTTTAAACTCAAATATAATATTCCTTGTTGGTTATAACAAGTGGTGCAACAGTCGAATATTATAGGTAAGATGTTGGAATATTTTGAAATATTCACTCGGAGGTCACGAGTTATATTCCTGCCGAGCCCATCAACTTTTGATCCGCAACCCTCCTTGGGATTCTCGAAGGTTTCATATGGCACCATTTGATTGGCTCACGTGTGCACAATCACCTTCCAACAAAGCTACGGTGCCACAAGTTAATTGTTGGTTGGTCCAGGTCACTTTACAGATTCACGTCACCCTGTTGGCTCAACTGCACTATCATCGTATGTCCTGCCACATGGCACCCTTTCAATGGTACAACGTGGACAGTATGGATGACACATGGCAGTATCCAATTGGGTGCCAAATGTACCAAATATGGGTGACGCATGGCACTTTGTCATGCTGCCACGTCATCCTACCATGTGTTACTCCCAACTTAGTTGTACAAATGGCCACGTGGCATCCCCATTTTTTCCTTCTGCCATGTTTTGTCAAAACTTTGAAAAGCCATAATTTCTCATACGACGTTTGTTTGAGTCGATTTACATGTCATTGGAAAGATCTTGCTGAGATCTATGCAATGGAGTAATTTTCATTGTCATTTGAGAATACCAATTTTTTAGCGTTCCAAATCCTCTTGGATCAAAATGAATCTTTTGAGGGCTAGCTTCTTCTAGTCACCCCAGACCCCTCTCACGTTGAAGGAAAGGACCATCATTGGGATGATTTCTTGAGGGATTTCCCTACTTATAGGGCCTTATTAATGGTGGTTTGTTTTTGTTTACTAATATCTTGAGCAACTTTTTATCATGTTCTAAGAAAATGGGACTTCCTTCCCATAGGATTGGTTTCATGAGGTCTAGGGATAAACCTCCAAAGGAGAAAGAATCCTATTTTGTTTAGATCAAGGCCTAAGGGCATACCCTTTTTTCAGAGATATGGATTCCTTCTTTTCCACGAAGGGAGGAGCATTCTCCGCCTCCAAATTTCACATATCACTTACAGATCCAACACCCCTTACTGGACTTTCCATCGTAAGGGAATCTAAAGGGGAGGAATCAGGGCAAGTGATCGGATTAGGTTGGGTTGGGGAATCATTCAAAGGAAAAGGGGATAAACTATTGCCTCCTTCCAATGGGAGATAAACACAAGAAGAGGAAATCACACTTAAAGGAGGGACATGGGATAACATACTAGGGTTGGATTTAGGTATGTCCAACATGTTCTTCATCCTGGTCTCTAGTGTGACTTTTGAACCCAAAGGTGTTGAATCCCTACCCCCATATTTTGGAGAGAGTAATGACTTCCCACCTTCCTTATGCTCAATTTTGGCCTTTTCCACCCACACCTTATTACAACGCTTTGAAATCAAAAAGGATTTTTTGCATTGAGCTTGCAGGTGGCCTGCCTCATGACAAGCATAACATCGAAATGCCAACCTATAGTAGTCTATTTTTTTACTCCATTTATATTTACCATAAACCAACTCCATATCTCCCACCAGACCATATCTGAGGCCTACTTCGATGTGTATCTAGGCCCACCACTTATCCACTTTACTATCCGAGTTCGACTCCAGTCCTACAATTTTTCCTAGCTTATTCCCAATGGCTTCGAGGGTGACATTGTTCCAAAACACTAGGGGGAGCTCGAGAAAAATGACCCAAACTTGGATGGTGGCTACAGGAACCCGATTGGGATCAAAATCAATAGACCACTTTTGTATGGCGAGTCCCAATGGGCGCCAAATCCATCACTACCCTAGAATTTTATCACAGTCAGCTTCAGACTGGAAAATAAAACACAACCAACCACGCACCAAAATGTGAAAAACGGGCCTATATTCTAACACTGGCATCCAATTAATCTCCAACCACCTGGCTAACGAGACCACTTTAACCTCCTTTCCACATAAACGTCTAAGTAGGGTCTTATCTAATAATTTTTGGATATCCTCAATTAGTACATCCTTTCCAACCATAATGCCTACCTTCTCCACTCACACTCGCACACACTTCCTCCTATTTTTTGTGGATTTGGAACCTTGGCCTATACCAACACTAGAGGAAAACTCACTTTTACACTCATCTCCAAGTTGATATGATATTGGACGTTCAGAGAAGGATCTAGAGGTGCAAGAATCGAAGGAGAGTAAGTATGTAGTAGAGTAAATGAATCCTTGTGGGGTGTTCTTCCTTCCTCTAGGATTGCTTCCTTTTTGGGTCTTGTGTCCGACGAATCTTCTTCCACCTCAGCAAAGATTCCACCAAAGCATGTCAACGGTTCAGGGCCATCCCAAGGTCTATATGGAAAGGATTTGCTATAATAATCCTTCTAAGGATTAAAAGCTTGACACTGACACATGATTTCCCTATAATCCACTAGATCAGTCTCGATATTGCCTATAACTGTGAGACTCTCATTGGATACCAGCCCTCGGTATCAGATGAGTGTGTTATACATCCTGCAAAACCTCCTCGCAAAAAAAAAAAAAAAACATCGTCGACCAATCTCTATACCATTGCAGGGGATATACCATACCCTTAATCTATTAAAACAAAACCATGCATCTGTGGTTCCAAGAACCAATAACTTAAAAATACTTTATTTTCAATAAAAGTTTATATTCATTATATTCATGTACTTATATATACACATATATAAGTACATTTGAGTGGACCTAATGGTTAAGAACATGTGTTTCCTTCTAGGAAGTCACGGGTTCAAATCCAAAGGAGGATAAATTATATACACCTCCATATACTTTAGCAATCAAATCATTATGTGAAAAGATCTCTTATCCCACAAACAAAAAAGTCGCATACACTAATTTAATGTCTAACTTAATCATAACCTTAAAATTATAATATAACTTAATTTAAATGCCCTACCTGATATAACTCTCTTTCATTATACTCTCCTCCATTTTTACATATAAAAATTTAAGGTAAACATAAGTGTTTATATTATCCTCTTTTATGAATTTGTACCCTTATATAACCCTCTTTTATGGATTTGTACCCATATATATTTATTTATTGTATTACCCTCTTTTATTTCCTATTTTGACTTTTGAACATGATACATTTATTATATTACATTTTAAATTATAAATGTGTAATTACATTATATTTTGAATTTTAAATATGTAATTGCATTCATTTATAAATAAGTGTATTATATTATATTTAAAATTATTTCTTCATAAATATATTTATTTATAAATAAGTGTATTATATTATATTTAAAATTATTTCTTCATAAATATATTTATTTATTATAGTATATTAAAAATAATATATATTTAAAAGTTTTTTTTTATTTTAAATAATATTTATAAAAGATTTTTTATTAATTTTATTTTTAGTTAGTGTTTTAATTTAATTTAACCATAGTTACATAGATTTTAATGTAAAGATGAATTGTAAATATATCTTCTATACAAAATGACTAAGTTATAATTTTTTATTATATCTTTTAACAAATTCATTTTAAACCTTAAAATCTTCCTAATCAAATGCTTCCTTGTAGATGAAACACAAATGTATGGATGAGAGTTGATCTGTCCTTGAAAAAATCAATGATGTCTTCCTTGTAGATGAAACACAAATGTATAAAAGATTTTTTATTAATTTTATTTTTAGTTAGTGTTTTAATTTAATTTAACCATAGTTACATAGATTTTAATGTAAAGGTGAATTGTAAATATATCTTCTATACAAAATGACTAAGTTATAATTTTTTATTATATCTTTTAGCAAATTCATTTTAAACCTTAAAATCTTTCTAATCAAATGCTTCCTTGTAGATGAAACACAAATGTATGGATGAGAGTTGATCTATCCTTGCAAAAAATCAATGATGTCTTCCTTGTAGATGAAACACAAATGTATGGATGAGAGTTGATCTATCCTTGCAAAAAATCAATGATGTGTTTGGATGAGTGAAGATTGTGGTGTTGGTTCAACAATAGCATTAATTGCATGTGATCTTTTTTTTCTCTAACTATTGATCAAATGTTTTCACGTTTGATAAAGGAGGCACCTAAATTTGTTTATTAGATCTTTATTTTGTGTACAATTTGCCAATGTGTTCTCACTCCTACTTTCAATTGACATTTATAGTTTAACATGACAAGTTTCTCATAAACCTAGAGGTGTCATAGATGCAAGGGGAAATGTTATATAGTATACATATAACATATATAAATGAATGAGAAAACTAAATACATTAATTTAAAGCATGTATATAACAAAAAAATATAATGAATAAAAAAATACACATTATATGCGTGTAAATGAAAAAGAGGGATGCGTTAGTGTTTTTCAAATTCATTGAAGTCAACGAACACATATCTTGATGATAGGAGATAAGGGTTTGGGTTGATTGAATTGTCATGGATGGGCTAGAGATAAGAAGGATTTATCAACAATACTATGTTAGTGAATGATGTGTTAAAAAGAGGTTTATCTATGTGGAATTCTTGGATTGGGAGCTTGTGTATTGGACAAGGATTTTGGTTACCATGTAAGTTGAACTATTGCATAATTGGAATGATGTAGGAGGGGAAATAATTAATAATTGAATCTTGGTGATGACCCACAAGGTGGATTGCGGGATGAAGTTAAGGTTATTGGTTAGAGGATTGAGTGACAAAATATTCATTGGGAAAGTCAGTGGAGGGATTGTAACCAAGGGAGTAATCAATGAAGAAGAAGAGAAGGAATTATGTAATATACCTAAAGTATATTACCCCTTTTATGTATAATTAAGCATGAAAGTCAATTGAGGGATTGTAACCGAGGGAGTAATCAATGAATAAGAGGAGAAGGATTTATGTAATATATTTAAAGTATATTACCCCCTTTATGTATAATTAACCTAAATATACTTAAGATATATTACATTTTTTTTCCTAGGAATATAATACGAGAAACCCCCGAGAACTTTCCCACATTTCATGGATGGTAAACAAGGTAAAACATTCAGCGTAATTACGGGCCTAACCTAGTGGGGACATCAAGTGAGGCCCTAAACAAGCTCTTGGTCAGGGATTCGACCCTGGAACCTCATTCGATCAAACAATGACACTCATCCACTTGAGCTAACCCACCGGGCTTAAGATATATTAGATTTATTATCATAATGTAATTAATACCATGTAATAATAGTCATAGGACCATCATTATATGATATAGTAATTAATATGTAATAATGATAAGTCATGCCCTTTTCCATGGACATGACTTATCATCCCTATGTGTATTTATATGCACGCGATTGTAACTCAATAATATGACAAGAAGTAATAAAAATATTTATTTATTTAATTTGATTCACTCAAAATTGGTATCAAAGCTTTAGGGCTACCAATATGCTTTTCAAAGCAAGAGTAAAAAGAATTAAACACGACCTTCATGGAAATTAGGGCAATATTTAAAGAATCGTTGGAAGTTATTAACCAACAAAATTCTCAGGGGGAGTTTCCTCATAAAGATGACCATGACCATGATAAAAAAAAATTATGAAGATAATTCATGTGAAGAGGAGTTAAGGATGACATCTCATTCTGGGGGGAGTTCATTCCAGTTCTAAATCCAATTAAGGGTATAGGCAATCACAACTATATTGCTCCTCCCCTTTGGATCAACTAGAATTGTAATAGCTCAAGAGAAATGCGTTGTAGTAACTCCATCAAAAAGTGGAGTAATCTCTATGATCATACTAACATATCGGCTAGCATAGGTATATGTGCAACTAGTAAAATTGCAAAAGATCTCATCTATGTGGATCTATAACCACGTATTGGATATATAACCCTTAAACAAAATCAAATTAAAAGTGATTTTGCTAGAGGAGAAATAATGCATCACACTCCTCGGGGGATACAAGTCCAAATGTTGTTGGTGATGTTGAAACTAACAATTTGGTGCCCTGTTAGCCAGCATATGTTTCAGACTCCAAAAACAGAGAAGGTGAAAGAAACATGACTATTAAAACTTTTCCAATTGCAATGAAAAGTTGTAGAGAGAGTAGATCTATGAAAAATTTGAAAAAGAGCCTCAAGTTAGAAGTGCTTACTACCTACCACAAATGAAGATAATTTTCAGGTTATCAATTCACAAACATCTCCAACTAGTTTTCAACCCGATACGTTTCATTCCGAAGGAATTGCAAAGTATGTGCTCCTCCAATAGTTTGAACAAAAGGAAAATTCACTGGAAGAGTTTCAACAACTTTGTGAAGTTCAAAGTGATAAAGCAACTATTGAAATCACTAGTAAGTACGAGGAAGTAATATACTTTAGATATATTACAATTTAATTCAGAAAAGGAAGAATACTGAGAGTTCTAGGAATTGTAAAAATTACATATAAAAACATTTGTTCCCTGACAATCTCTATTTTTTATTTTATCTTGAAAATGCTAATTTTTTTTATTTTATCTTTGAAATGTTACTCAAGAGAGGGCTTTCTCTAACATAAAAACATTGTCGTAATGTGTTATGAATATTGTGTGTAATTACTTTGTTATTTGTTTTATTATTGCTAAATAAGGAAAAAAAATAGACCATAATCTTCACAAGATATGGTAATTTAATTTATAATTAAAAAACCATAATATAGATACATTATGTACAATTCTGACTGACTTGCACACTAAAAAGAGATAATTCAAAACATGCATTTTATTTGTAACGTTAATTGCAAAAACAATTACCTAATGAAAAAAAATTACCCAATGAAAACCAAAAAGAAGCATTCCTACAAAAACAAAAAACTATTCTATAAAAAGTGAAGTGTATACTTTAATGCATGGTTGAAATTTCCAATGCACATCTGGATATGTTGAATGTACTACAACGACACTTGAAAGAAACCAAATTGGCCTTATCTCTCATGCGACTTTGTCATGTCGATTGTAAAGCCCTTAGAAAGGTGTCACCATCATTTATGACTTCGAACAATCTCTCCATCTTATCATATGACCTTTTCATATTTACCATTGACACTAACCATGGTTACTACGTTGCACTTTGTTGAAGTAATTAAGTATTCTTATTTAATATTTTCTTTTTTTATACATAAAGTTTTACAATATTCTTTTTCAATATGTTAGTTGGGTTTAGTCCAAGTGGTTTGTGTTGAGGGGTGTTTTTTTCCACCCAAGTTTAATTTTCGCAAGTGACATGTTGAGTTTTTAAATAAGTAAGCTATTGAAAAGTCTCAGCTTTTTATAAAATTTGGTTTACCCCCGGATACCATTCTAAAAATGAAGGGAAATGCTGGTGGATTTCCCCAAACTCTATTCCAAAGTAAAAAAAAAAAAATTCCAATATCCTTATATTTTTTTTTTGCTAGTTTGTCCGTGACCTGCGGGACTAGCATGTGGCTGAGAAACTGCGACTTAGGGGCATCTAATCCATCAAAATCACCTGGGAATCGCACCCGACCTGAGCCACACCAACCCTTAACATGGTTGGATTTTTTGTTCCCGCAAGATGCAAACCAGTGACTTTAACATCACAAAGTGTCTTAACAACACACTACGTCATCGATTGTCCTACACCTCAGGGACTAATAGCCTTATATTATTTTAGTTGGGATTTTGAATTTTTTTTAATATATAGTTGATTAGTGTATTTACCAACTATTGATTATTTTTAAATGTTTTTGTCATATATGAGAATTTTATCTATTACTTTTTGGTTTCAATTTAGGCTAAGTGATTGTGATTGGGAAAATTTAATATTTCAAAATCATTTGAGGATTGCACTTGTCTCCATTCACATGAAGTGTTTCTTTACAAAGGAAAAGTATTTCATAAAGCGAAAGTGTACCACAAATGAGAATCAAATATGGGTGGAGAGGATAATAACACATCACTTTAACAAGTCAGGTTGAACCCTATTAACATTCATGATATTTTTGGATATTGAAAATCGTATTTTTGTTAAAATCAAAATGAAAAACATATGTGGGTCAAGAAGGACTGTGATACCTCATTTTTTACTCTTGGAAGATATTAGATCAAATTATGTATAAATTGTAAATGTGTGGTTATTATAGCATTTTTTGAGCCATACAAGTTTCAATAAATGACCCTATAGTGTAAATGTTGTAAATATGTTTTATGTAATTGCTAGTACAAAGTTCAAGGACAAAGATCGACTAGAGAATATATATCTATATGCATGGTTATAAATTTACTTTCCATTTACTATGTGGTCGAGTTACCAAAATGCACTTTATTCTATGAAAAAAGATATTGTTAGAATATAATATAGAGATTAGCGTTTCTTTTAAATTCCAAACCACCTGAGTCATCATTAATCAAATTGTTTGGTGATAAAACCATGTTTATTGAAAAATTATAGCATTTATATTAGGTGATAACTTATTGATTTATTGTTACTTTATTTAAAATTTGGCAACAACACCTGTAGATTAATGTTACGTGTGCCTCATTACAAAAAAACTCCAAAGACAAATATTTAGAGATAAATGAAAGCTTTCATTGTAAATAGAGAAAACACAACAAAGAGCAATAGAAATGGAAAAATATTTTTAGAAATGCTTGAAAATTTTTCTACACATCAATATACAACATGATATACCATCTACATGTTGATACAAGTAAACAAAAATAAGACAAATATTAAAAACATTTATTTTCATTTCAATATTTACATAAATTCAATTGAAAATTTATGGTATTATGAAGAGTAACTAATGTTACCTAAACAATAAAACATGGCAAGTATTCCTTAAAATTTGAAATGCATAATCATGGAATTTGAGAAAATATGAAGAAAACCTAGTCTGAGTGGGCCTAATGGTTAAGAACATGTGTTTCCTCTTAAAAGGTCACAAGTTCAAATCCATAGGGGGGTAGGGTATGTATACCTCCGTAGACTTTACCAATCAAATCGTTGGGCAGAAGAGGGTTCCTTGTCCCACAAACAAGGGGGTCTCATACACCAATTTGATGGAGCTTGGTCGTGACCTTAAAAATAGATTATTATTATCATTATTATTATATTGAAAATTTAAAATGTACATATAACTATAGTCATAAATTAGGTTATGAAAAAATTATTTTCAATGAAATTATGAAAAATCTTAACCTAAATTTCTTAATTTTTAAACTTTTTATTCAAATTAGTGAAATTTTCCTTTAAAAAACCTTGATAGAGTTTAAGGAAAAATTGGAAATTGTTACTTTCTTGTTTATGTTGTTTAATATTTCCTAAGTAAAAATTATATCACCATGTTTTCCCAAAGGATAACCAACAGTTGGGTTCTTCCTTCATGCATTGGAGCCCAAATTGAAAATGATTTCCCAAGGGACTGTATGAAGAAGAAGGGAAATTTATAAGTTGTGTTCTCTATGGCCATGATAGGAAAGGGTCCATGGATAATTGAAGTCTCAATGTGGTGTCTATAATTTCATATACTAAGAGGCTAAGTTATGAATGTTGTGGGTTTGATTGAATGTTTTTAAACATGTAATTGGTTTCTTTCCCCTAGTGGTCCCAAAGATTAACTTGGGAAATTTATAGCCCAAATTGAAAATGATTTCCCAAGGGACTGTATGAAGAAGAAGGAAAATTTATAAGTTGTGTTCTCTATGGCCATGATAGGAGAGGATCCATGGATAATTGAAGTCTCAATGTGGTAAATGTGGTATCTATAGTTGCATATACTAAAAAGATTGGCTGAGTCATGAATGTTGTGGGTTGGCTTAAATGTTTTTAAACATGTAATTGGTTTCTTTCCATCAACTTGGAAATTTATAACACATTTTTATGGTTGTGTGGTGAATTGCCCCTCTAACCAATTTATCATATAATTATTATCACAAGATAATTGTTTAGTATATGTTTTAGATTTCTGTAATTTAATTCTTTAAATTTTGTTATGACGAATTTTGTATACACATTTCTTTAAACTTGGAAATTTACCAATTTATCATATAATTATTATCACAAGATAATTGTTTAGTATATGTTTTAGATTTCTGTAATTTAATTCTTTAAATTTTGTTATGACGAATTTTGTATACACATTTCTTTAAACTTGGAAATTTATAGCACATTTTTATGGTTGTGTGGTGAATTTCCCCTCTAACCAATTTATCATATAATTATTATCACAAGATAATTGTTTAGTATATGTTTTAGATTTCTGTAATTTAATTCTTTAAATTTTGTTATGACGAATTTTGTATACACATTTCTTTATGTGCATGTTTAAGATTGATTGGAAAAAACATTTACTTCCATTCTTCCCATAATTAAATGTTTAAATTATACTACCGAATATTTAAATATGCACTTACCATGCATTAGTATTTTATTGGGATTATTTTAAAGGCCATATATACATTTTAAATGGTGAATCCACCAGAAAGTTGTTGAAATTTGAGATTTTGAGATCTAAACAATTGGTTATCCAATGTTGGCTCAAAGGAATTGATGGGTATGCTCGAAATATATTATTTCTCATTCACGTGACATAAAATTCATGGAAGAGGATAAAATATATTATTTCTCATTCACGTCACATAAAATTCATGGGAGAGGATAAATATTGTTGAACATGCCAAAATTATATTTGAGATTGAAGTGAGAGAGTATGGATCATTATATGACACATGGTTACATTCTTCAATGACATTAACAACCTATAACAATGGTGTCAATATACATTGGTGTTATGATATGTGATGGTTATGGGCAATGCCACCTTTTAATGTACGACATATATTTGAGAGCTAGAATCAAGGAAACATAAGGGTGATTGATCTGGATATCCATGTTCATTTTATAAGTTCTCCATAGATCTTCAAAATTACCACTTGAAGTACAAGAATGGAAGCTCTAGTAAATTCACAAACTACCTCAATCAACCTTTGATTGTGGCAATAACCACAATTTTCATTCTTGTGGACATGAGACCTCACAATGGCCTTAGCTATATAACAATAATCTTATTTTCTAGTTACATATTAGATACTAGTTGAAGGTAAATAAGTTTCATGCTTTCATATGTAGGATGTAATGCTATGCCTTTTAGGTCATATTTATGTTTCTTTAGGAAACTGTGAGAAAATGATTTCATAAACACATAAATTTAAGTGGAAGGGAACATTGACATTGAAAAGATTGTGAAAGTGTTGTAGAAGTATTTATATTGGCTAAAGCTCTGACAAGATTTTAGTAGATATACCAAGTTGTGCAGATCCTTGTTATTGTTAAACATGCAATTAATAAGCATGGATTGTCCACTCCATTACTGACTCCAGATACGCAGTGGGAATTTTTCCCCATGGATTTTATGTCAAGTCTTCCCTCAACCATGCATGGCAATGATTTTTTTTTTGTCATTGTTAATTGGACTTTTGAGATGCAAATTTTGGCACCCTCTATGAAGAATGTCACAAAAAAAGGAACTACTAATCTCTTCATTTAACATGTTTGGGTTCATTTTATATTTCCAAAGGCCATTATCACTAATAATAGTAGGTTACTATGTATCTTTTGGTTCATATTTAAGCCCCTAATGGACACCAAGCTGACTAAATCGACTTTCTTCCATCCCCACACCAATGGATAGACAAAAGTAGTCAATAGGATGATTTTCCATGTCCTTGGAAGGTATAAATATAAACATCCATGTATGTGGGATGAAATTTCCTTGTATTCAACATAGCTAACAAAACACTTCATAGTTATAATGACCATGACTCTTTTCATATGTGCCTAGGCTTCCAACCATTGGCCCTAGTTGATGTAGATTTTCACATTGCATTAACACAAGAAGATGTCTCCCATGATCAGAATAAGCTAGACAAAGAAACCAAATTTTTTGAATGGATCCATCTCATCCAACAATAAGTTTATGATATTCTCTAGAAAGCCAACTCCAAGTACAAACAACAACACAATAAACATAATGTTCTAGACAAGTTTTAGGTTGGGGAAAATGTATGTTTTCATTTGTGAAAATAGTGACTCACATTCCTACACAATATGCTCATACCACTCTGATATGGGCCTTACACAATCACCAAGGATGTGGGTGAGAATTATTTGGAAGTGAATCTTCCAATCTTCCACCCTTCCTTGGCTTATACCTTGTGTTTAATATGTAAATGATTCAACCATATTGTTTTCTTTAGTTGGATACATTAGAGCTGGAAGAGTACTTGGCCAACTAAACCAAATCATGGAAACCAAGTTGAAGAGAATTCACCCTATAAATATACAACTCTTTTAGGATTTTTAAGAAAGGTAACTTCTTCATAGGTAAAGTTGTTCATTAGGAACTAAATCCAATAGAAGTTCCCTCCTATATTATAGGAACTTGATGCAATGGATACCATTGCTAATCAAGTGGCATGGGGAAGGACTAATCTAGGTGTTAATCTAGGATCATCTTAGAAATGGTCCTAAAATTGATAATTTTTAGGTCCTAAACTTCTGGAACGTTTTCAAGGCCTTCCCATGCATTTTTTCATGATTTAGATGCCTTCAAAAGATAATTAAGACTAAGTTATAAATTCTCTTTTCAATGAGTTTGTGATAACAAAAAATGGAGCAATGGTGAAAATTTAGGGTGTTGACAAGGCTCACCTTTTTTCATACTACTCACCTTTTTCCAACTAAACATCCATGTTTAACCCTAACAATGCAAGGAAAACACCATTTACCATAGGTTTTTAGTGGAACCAGTTATGCATTCTTTATTTCTAGTGGAGGTGGGTAGCCAAAGGTTTTAGTAGATTTTCTTCTTTGGTGTGCTTCAATTCTATTAATGAACCAATGCATTTTTTATTCAACCCTATTAATGCACCAATTCACTTACATAAATTGTGCATCGGTGCATATACATACCAGAAGCACTAAAGTATTGTAACACATTTTATAAAAAATTAACAACTACTTCGAAAAAAAAAACTTGCTAGTGCACCCAATCAACTACAACACTAGTGCATCCCATATACTAAATTTCCCAAGTGCACAATAATGTCAAACACACCATGTTATTCTAAAATATTTTGTAGTAAAATATCGATTTTATCAAAAAATACTTCTACTTCATCCTATATATTCACATGCACTAGAATTTAACTCAATAAAACAACAAAATAGGTACCAATGAACTTACATATAAATCACAATGTTGCATATATAGACCACAAGCACCAGTGTAGCTTAACATATTTTATAAAAAAACCAACATTTTTTGAAAAAAATGTTCTCAATGCACCAAATTGATTAAAGCACCAATGCATCGAATAGACTAAACTACACCAAGGCATACGCATTATGTTGACGAGCCAGAATGACCCATTCAATCAGATGAGGTAAAACGCCCGATGGAAGGCCCCAATTAGACCCACTCTTGTTTGGGATAGCATTTTTGACCATATTTTGGCCTGGTTACCAGTCCAATTAATATACTCACTAAATCCTAACTAACTAATTCTAAACTAAGATGAATGATTACAATTCTTGTTGATACTGAGAGGGGGGTGAATCACTATCAAGTACAATTTAAACAATGTTTCAACTTATACTTCAACCCGATTATATATTCAATTATATCTAATGAACAATGAGCAATAGTAGAAGAGTTATACCAATACACCACAATACACCATGCATATTATATGATAAGTAATCAATAGTTATTGTTCAATGGAAGTAATGACTTCCAAGGGAAGCTACAACTTCCAAATATAAAGAGAGGGAGAAACCTCCAAAAGGAAGATACAATCCTCTAAGATTAAGATAGGGTTGACCTCTCTATCCTTGCCCCTTCCTTCCACCCAAGAATATATGAGAGATAATGAAACTTTACATTAAATTATCACCATCAACCAACCATCACATATAACTTGGTAATGTTTCATGATACTTCTTCAACTTATACAATTCTCCAATTCTTGGAATGATCTGATTCTATAGCTAATATTCCTCAATGTATTCTTTGAAACTCCTCCAAGTTTCACTCCTTGAATCCTCCCAGAAAAGGAGTTATAGAGAAAATGGTAGACCTTATTCAATTCTAGCTTATTCAGGAGAGAGATCTTGTACAACATTCCCTATGCTCAACATTTAACATCAGATTCGGAAATTCGGACACAAGAAACCAAATCTCGTACTCTTTCCAGTGAAATTGGTCTCACTTCATTTTGATTATTTATGAAGACGTTATGATTGTTTTACCCATAACACTTGTTTATGACTTGCTTTAGGACTAATCAAAAACCTTATCTTCCACAGAGTGTATTTCCAAAAGTATAGAGAATAAGAGATGAAATTTTTACCATAGGTACCTTGATATGTCTTCTCAATATTCTCCAAATTTCACCATCTAAATCGTTCTATAAACAATTTTTTATTGAAAATGGCAATATGACCTATAAATAACTACCTTAGAACACATCACCAAAAGACTTCATTCTCCCTTGAAATTCAGCCTTCTTTACTTCTGATTTCCTAAGAAATTCGACTTAGATCTCCTTGTTCATTAATAAACTTGTGTGTGTTGAAAAATCAATGTATAATGAGATGTATTTATACCCTTTATGTCATTGCCTTTTAACATTAGGGCCAACATGTAGTTTCTGCTTCAATTCACATTGTCATCTTCAAAAATTCATTTCTCCTCAACCGTGATGATCCACGCGATGTGCCACATACCACCAGAAGAAGCATGACTTATACTATCCATCCATGGGTGTTGTATATGCAATTGTTTCTATCTACATTGATCAATTGTGGGGTCAAAAATACAATGGCTAGGGTTGACACCAATGACAACAACCAACCTTCCAACAATCTCCCCCTTTGTCATTGATGGAAACACTCATGCTCCCCCTGCCATCATGCTCCTAGTTAATCTCCCCATTTGACATCAATGGAAAAGGGTGGGGCTTCCTCCCTTGAATTCAATGGAAAAAGGTAACTCTCTTCTTTGGGGTTACTCCCCCTGAACATATAACACTTAATAACACTTCATTTTTCTTTCCGGTCTTCTCGTCTTTTTATTCCTTCAAGGTCTTCCATGTGTCTTCAAACTTATTTATTTTCTCTTGGTCTAGGATGTATATGTTACTTGGTATTCTTGTTGCAGTTGCAACCAATCTTCATGAACCTTCTTCTCTGATTTTGCATCTTCATGAGTCAAATGTGAGAGTTTATCCTTGATCACATATTTTGTTGACACTAAGGAGATTATGCTTCAGATCTTCAACCAATAGGACATTGTATGCTTTTATGTTTTCACTTCCAAGATTTACTAACCCTTTTCCAAGTATTTTGGTAGATGAGTCATCTCCAAAAGCAACATTTTCACCCTTTCTATTCAAGAGAATAAATTTGTTTTGATCCCCAACCATGTGTGAAGAACATCCATTGTCTATGTACCATTCATCTTCTTCTTTACATTCTTCAAAGATCAATGATATTTGACAATATTCATTGTTTGGAATTTCTTTCCTTCTCCATATTGTGGTTGTCTTAGGGACATCAGGCATAGGAGCATATTCTTTCATATCTCTGCAATCTCATGCTTTGTGACCAAGATTATTACATTTGTAGCATACAATATTTTGGTCCATCAACAGGGAAAATGGATTATAAATTTTTTTGATAGCTCCACGAACATTTTCATATCTACTATTTACACCATTCATGTTTCTTTCATAGTTGTTCCTTCCATTGATTTTGCAATTGATTTCTTTGTGTCCAAAATTTCCACAAGTATAACAATGACCAAGAAAAATATTTGCATACCTGTTAGAAGAGGGCCTTCTTGGTGTTTCATTCCTTATGAATCTTGATCTTTGATTTCTCTCATTCATGATGAGAGATGGTCTTCTATCGTGTTCTTCAACTTCTTTTGGAGTGTTGGTTCCATCCTTTTCATCTTCCTTCAAATTGGCATTGTATCCTAGTCATGTCTTGTCGTTTGGTGATCTTTGACTACTAAGGATTTCATCTAACTTTTCAGTGCTTCTTTCAAACTTCTCCAACTTCTCTTTTGTCAATATTAGTTCCCCTTTTGTGTGATCAAATTCTACTTTCAATTTCTCATAATCTTCTAATTGTTCCTTCAATCTATCAATAATATTTTCAATCTTATGATTCTCTTCTTCAAAAGTACTTGGTTTGCTTCTTAACTTTCTATTTTTGTTTCTTAGCTTTCTATTTTCAGTTTCTACATCCTTTAATTTTCCAAGAATCTGATCTTCTTGTTCGCTTTCTGTGTTGTTTTTTTATCCCCAAAAACAATCAAAGCTTGTTTATTCATCAGATTCTTCTTCAAAATTGACTTCTTCTTCTTTAGAATTCTTGTGATCATCATTATGAGTTTCTTGGGTTATGAAGAGGACTTCTTTTGCATATTTTTCTTCTTCATCACTCTCATCTGAAGATGTGCCATCATCCTTGGAGTAGAAACTCTTTTTCTTGTTGTAGACTCTTTTTTCATAATGGCGTCTTTCAGTAATATGTCCTACTCTACGAAAATTAAAGCGTTTGAGAGGAGACTTGCCTTTGTATCTGTCGGATCCCTTCTGAAGTCTTCTTACAAAACTTTATATTTCTTGATCAAGGTCACTATATGAACTTTCTTTGGCCTTGTGTTTCGTGGATTTTGTCTTCTTTATGGATTTAAAGGCTGCTTCATTATCTAGAAAATCAATTTCTGTACCTGTTATCATTTCATATGATATGAGAGACCCATGTAATTCATCCATTGTCATTTTGTTCAAGTCCCTAGTTTCCTCAATGGTGGAGACCTTAGTATTATATTTCAAGAGGAGTGATATTAACACCTTTTGTACAACCAAAGATTCATTTATCTCTTCTCCTAATCCTCTAATAGCATTGAAAACTTCAACAACTCTAAGAAAATAGGTTACAATATCTTCCTTTTCATCCATCTTCAAGTTTTCAAACTCTGCTCTATGTTGTTGAAGATTTACCTAGTTGAATTTAGGATCACCTTCATAAATGCTTTTGATTTTGTCCCATACCTCTTTAGTTGTGTTGCAAATCATCACTTTTATTGCAATACTTGGTGTCAATGTTTCTAAAATAACATATATGGCTTTTTAATTGCAACTCATTGACTTCTTATCATTTGGATCGGTTGGAGAATTCTTTGGGATTACATAGCTATTTACAACTATGTACCAAATATCCACTCCCAAAGATTTTAAGTAGGTATACACTCTATCACTCCAATATGCATAATTTCTTCCATGAAATTGTGGAATACCATTTGGAATGTGCTCTTCCATTTTTTCTTAGGATCTTCCTTCCAATGGTTAAATTGTATTGAAGGTAACCTGCTCTGATACCAATTGTTTATACTAAGAGGGGGGTGAATTGATATCAAGTACAATTTAAACACTTTTTCAACTTATAATTCAACCAGATTATATATTCAATTATATCCAATGAATAATGAGAAAAAGTGTAAGAGTTACACCAATACACCACAATACACCATGCACAATATATGAGAAGTAATCAATAGTTATTGTTCAAGGGAAGTAATGACTTCCAAGGGAAGCTATAGCTTCCAAATATAAAGGGAGGGATAAACCTACAAAAGGAAGATACAATCCTCCAAGATCAAAAGAGGGTTGACCTCTAAACCATTTCCTCTTCCTTCCACCCAACAATATATGAGATATAATAAAACTTTACATTAAATTATCACCATCAACCAACCATCACATAGAACCTGGTAATGCTTCTTGATACTTCTTCAACTTCTACAATTATTCACTTTTTGGAATACTTTGATCTTATAGATGATATTCCTCAATGTATTCTCTGAAACTCCTCCAAGTTTCACTCCTTGAATCCTCCCAAAAAAGGAGTTATAGAGAAAATGGTAGACCTTATTCAATTCTGGCTTATTCAAGAGAGAAAACTTGTACATCATGCCCCACACTCAATATTTAACATCAGATTCGGAAATTAGGACACAAGAAACTAAAGCTTGTAATATTTCCAGTTTAATTGGTCTCACTAAATTTGGATTCTCTATGAATATATATGTCTATTTTACCCGAAACACATGTTTATGACTAGCTTCGAGACTAGTTAAAATCACTATCGTCCATAGAGTGTATCTTCAAATGTATAACGAATCAAGAGCTGAAATTTTTACCAAAGGTACCTTGATATGTGTTTTCAATATCCTCCCAATTTCACCATTGGAATCGTTCTATAAACAAATTTATAATGGTAATATGACCTATAAATAACATACCTTAGAACACATCACCAAAATACTTCATCCTCCCTTGGAATTCGACATTCTTTACTTCAGATTTCCTCAGAAATTCGACTTATATCTTATTTATCATTAATAAACTTGTGTGTATTAATGAATGTATAATGAGATGTATTAATACCCTTTATGTCCCTTCCTTTTAACATTAGGGTCAACATGTATTTTATGCTTCAATTCACATTGTCATCTTTAAAAATTCATGTCTTCTCAACCGTGAGGATCCACATGACATGCCACATAACACCAAAAGTGGCATGAGTTATACTATCCATACATGGGTGTTGTATCTGCATGTGTTTCTATCGACTTCGATCAACTGTGGGGTCCAAAAGCCAATGTCTAGGGTTGACATCAATGACAACAACCAATCTTCCAATAGTTCTAGGATAGGGTTTCTATTCTATTATATACTACCCTATCCTGATAAGAAGAAAATTAAAATCGATGAGTACAGTGAAATATTTGTATTACTTGCACATAAGAAATTCATAATACAAGTAACATGAATGTTTAACAACATAACTAGTCAAAATCAAGTAATTGATTAATTAACTGCATCACACTGTCGTTGTACTCAATTTGAAAATCATGGTAACTGTAAACATGAGAACATTAATTTAGAAGTAATTCATAAACCGACATTCACATATTACAATAATAAACATGCATAAATTGAATAGTCACATTATTACACATTACCACCACAATCTTCAAAAATGTCTTCAGGTTCAAATTCACATGTAGTAAAAATATTGTCTTGCTACATCTGGAAACCAAAAGCCCTTTCTTTTGGAAAATCCTCCATTTTATAATGAGGAGTGTGTGTTTACATGATAATCCTAAAATTATGAACCCAGGGTCATTTTGAAAAATTACTCTTCATGTTCTAAATCGGAAAACAAGATAATGATAGCAAATAAAGGAGACATATGGGTACAAGTATGGAATTTTATTATCATGAGATCTTGATAAGGAAACATAGGCTTTGCACCTACATATGATCCTGATATTGTTCCTAGAGGGAATAATTTTCATAATGTCCTCAATCTTTCCCGATTTTAATTTCTCCACGATTAACTCTACACTACAAAATTTAGTGGGCACTTTTGGATGTAACTCCTTTGTTGCATTTTTAACAAAGTGTTTGATTTTTCTGGTCAGTCGGGTAGGTCTTAATGGGTGTTCCTCCAAAGATTCTCTTTAAATCTGATTTAAACTTTGTATTCTTATGATACGAAATGTATTTACAGAACGAAATGAATACAGATTATTATCAAAATATGCTTAACAAAAAATAACATATATACAGTAAAACTGGTTACTATTCAATAAGGAAATAAGTTGAAATTGTAAAATGCAGTGGAAACAAGCTTGCTAGAATGGTGGTGGATTATCTCTGAGAAGAGATGCGACAGCTGCACTCATTCTCTATATGATCATTACAATGAGGCTCTGAAGGCCTTTTTACAATAAACAGGAATGTCAAAAACCCTAGACATCCAAAAAACCTAACCCTAGGAGATGAAGTGTCAAAAGTCATGTGGGCCTCTTTTGGGTACGTTAGTACATCAACTTCCCAGGGTCGTAACTTTTGCATACGATCTTCATTTTAGGTGCATGATAGCCCATTGGAAAGTTCTATTCGAGGACTACACATTTTGCTACTATATATCAAATATCATTCTAACTATGGCTAGCCCTAAAAAAACGTTGTTTAGGGCCTCAAAACGGCCCTGCAAGTCAGGGACTCGAAAACTAGGGAAAAAACTGCCAAAATGAGCTAGTTGGAATAGGTGGGAGGCCACCGACTTCCATCTGGATCATCTTACTTGATTAATTTGTTTACATTCTTCCACCTCATCAATTATTGAGGTGGTAGGTGTTGCTTCATAAATAGGGAGCATTGGTTGCATTCTGATTTCTTCCATGAAATCACTTGAGTTATTCCATAGCCTTATGTAGGTGTCATTTGTTGCCTTTTGGGTCACCTGTACATTCTTGAAAAGAGGCTTACAGGTGTCAAATAATATATGATTTCAAAGTCTTTCTCTATTAGAGTATACTGGCAGTGTAGTGAGGGGAGTCTCCCACATAACTTTCCAACCAAGAATCTTCTCTAAAGACTCATGGATTCATGATACCTTCCTTGAATCTGTGCCAATTTATCTTGTATCCTGTTTTTTTCTTCTCGGCCAGTTTGTATGTTACCGAGCAAATTGAGGAATTTTTTCTGATCAGTTGAAAACTTCTTGTTTATCTCTAATGCCTGGGTTTTGATGATATCCACAGTAAGTGTATATGTCCTATTCTCCTCCATGGTTGTTTTGAGATTCTTTCTTTTTTCTTGCAATTCTCTATTATGGGTGTCCCGTTGGGTATTTATCATTATTTCAAACTCAGAATTCATCTGATATCTCTATTTTTGTAGGGCTCTATTCAATTTTTTTTTATTGAGAGTGTCAGCTACTCTTGAAGTTTTCTCAAATTTTGAAGTAAGCATGTCTTTTGCATCCCTTAATTTAGTCTCCAACTCTGTCACCCTGGTTTTTGTAGCATTTAGGTAATTGTCTATTTCGAGGATGAACGAGGCATTTATTCCTGCAAAAGCATGGAGTGCAAAGGATACTTGAACAACATTTTATTTAATATAGGGTCAGCCCTTCCTTCCATTATAATATTCTCCCTATAGATGACTTCGATGGTGTCTTATCCTCTTTTCCTTTTATTCGATCTCTTCTCAATACTCCTCGTTTTATTATCATAATAGTAGTATCCAATGGCCACCACAGTGCCCTCAAAATTCAAGGCTTGAGAAGAAAAAGAAGAATCTTTCGGAATAGCATTGAGAGGAGTGTATTCTTGAGTTGGCATGTTCAAAATACCCAAATTGAGTGTTGATGGAGTGTTTGGGGTTCGACTCAAATCCTACAACTGGTGTTGTTCCAACAAATCATCTTCATTTTTCTTAGCCTCGACCCTTTTCTTAGCCTCGGCTTCTTTAGGTACTTGTTTAGCTTCAACTTTATCGACCAATATTTGGGCCTCTACCTCATCATCTAATTTATTTTCCTTGGCTTCTTCGACTTTAATCATTTGAAGTGTAGCCTATTCTACCTTAAGTTAGTTTTCTTTTCTGATTCTTTCCTCCTTAGCTTTCCTTCCTTGATATTCCTCCTCAGCCTGGAGTCTCTTATATTCCAACTTTTCCTCTTTTCTATCTTTTTCTTTCTCTTTAACATTGGTGTCGACTTGTTCCTGTTGGAGCAATATATGGAACTGGTCAATTGTCACTCTCTTCATTCCCTCTTGTTCACATTAAATATCCTTCCTGGCAGCATCATTGGGTAACTTTTGTAGGGCTTCTTCATACCATAGTATTCCTTTAAATATATCTTCATCAAAATCAACTACATGGATATTGGAGTGGGTGATCCCAATAGATCTAACATGGATGACTGCAAGATCATGTGGGTCATGGCCTTTAGGCTCTCCTAGGAATAGGTGTAGTTCTTGCAAGGTTTTTGCCTCCTTTCTTGTACGTGGGTCGTTGGAAATGGTGTAGTTCCCTATGTGGATTGGGAAAATAGGCCAGACTATTTTTATGCTAATTAGAAGTAGTGAGGTGACCCATGAAATGATGGTTTAGTAAGCAATATATCTCATTAGAAGATGGTATGGGACAATGTAGGGTAAAAGGTGTGGGGCTCCAGTGGTTCCATACACCCTAATATATGAATAGTATTTACATAGGAACCAATCGACTATCCCCGTCATCCCAGTACTAGCTTCAAAGGAAATCCCATGTCTTGGAAAATAAAAAAGAATAGAGTGTAGAGGGGCAAGGAAAATATTACAATTTTCATAAAAATATCTCTTCTAATTAATTCTCTAGAGCTTAGAGAAGTACACATGAATAGGGGGTTGGTTTTGGTCCTAGTTCCAACCAAGGTCTGGAAATTGTACGGAGGAACACATAACATCAATTAGGTAGGCTGACATGTAAAAACATGGCTTTTTCATACTTGGGATGTTCTTCATATGGAGAAAAATGTTGAAGGCCAAGATGTCTACCTAGTTGAACACTTGTCATGTTTTGACAATGGTATGGGCTAGTGGAAGCCAATCAATATAGAAGTGTGTTCTTTTCTCTTCGCCATAAATTCGAGATAGCATGGCTACTAACAATTTATATAGTGCTTTGAGAATGTGGGTGGGAACCAACTTTTTTCCTTGTTTAAGGGTCTCGTTCTCACCGGCCCAAAAATGTTCCATTAGTTTTATTTTTCCTTTGTTACCTTGGGTGAAACCTTTCAAAAATGGCTCATTGAGAGCACAAGTGGGAGTGGATATATGGTATCTCAAACCAATATCTTCAAGCCTTAGGGAGGCCACACACTTCCCCTATTTTCTCATGATGGTTGTGGTGTTTGTGTCAAATTTCTTGAAGAATCATTGTGTGACCTCATTGTAGGGAAAAAAGTTGGTTGAGAAGCAACCAGATGAATGTCGGTTTTTTGGATGTTTCAATATATTTCCATGTTCTTGTCTTCTGCAGGAAAATCACTGGAGTTGAAAATTATATAGATATACTCATATGAGGGATTATTGTCTTCACTAATGTGGGGGATAGTGTATGTCACCAAGGCCTTAGTCAGAGGAGACGACATTTCAGGCGTGGAGGATGAACACAAATAAATAGAGCCCTTTGGTATTCTAGGATTCTAGCTCGCCATGATAGGAGGTTGATTAATCCTGCAACATCAGGTTAATAAGTGAATTAAACTATGGGAAAATAATATGGCAAACATGAAAATACCAACTATTAAACAGTAAAATGGAGTACCTGTAATTGACCCAAGGAAATGGTGACACAATACACTTAGCAAATAAAAGAAGAACGATGTTTACAAACTTTTGGAAGAAGATTGATCATAGAATAAGGGTTTATAGCCATTAATAGGTATTTTTTGGGTATGCGTTATATTCTTTGCATGAGTAGTAGTGTCGCTTTTTTTCCTCAGGAAACGTGTCACATTTTCCCTCAATTTTCATGTCCATTGTCGAGCGATTTTTCAGCACATGGCTTTTGTCTATCGTTTTCTATTTTCGGTTAAGGAATTAGGGTTGTTTACTAATCCAGGTCATTGGGTTAGGTTTTTGGATGCTGCTAGCTCCTATATGTATATTGTATTGTAAAAAATGTATCACTATGAATGAATATAGAATATTTTGGTTTTCCCGGTTTGGGTTTCCAAGGGAAAAATCTCTGTGTAATGTTTGTATTTTCCATTGTATATTTTCTGTTCTTTTACTGAAAATTGTTTTGAAATAAATATTGTACAAGGTTAAAATATACATTTGGTATAAGATCTTTATTGGCTTCAGGGGAATTCCTTTCTGGTCAAGGTCTTGGCTTGGGATTGTGATAAGCCTTGTTACAGTGGGAGATCTATGGTATTGATTTTTCAGGTGAAAAGAAATGGCGAGCAATTCGAAAATGGAGATAGAGAAGTTTAATGGGAAAAGTTTTAAGTTGTGGAAGCTCAAGATGGAAGATATGTTGGTGGATAGAGATCAGTGGATCACGATAGATCTAGGTACTGCACCTATAGGAACTTCAGCAAATGACTAGAAAAAGTTGGATTGGAAGGCGAAGAGCACAATTTGTTTGTGTCTCTCAAGTTTAGTATTACTGAATGTGTCAGAGGAAGATACAAACAAGGATTTATGGGATAAGTTGGGGAAGTTGTATCAGTGTAAGTCCCTAGTAAATAAAATATTCCTGAGAAAGAAGTTGTATAACCTGAGGATGATATATGGAGACTCGGTGGGAGATCATTTGAATGCCTTCAATACTATGGTAAGTCAGTTAGTATCTGTTGAGATTAAAATTTCAGATGAATATAAGTGTATCAATTTACTTTGTTCTTTACCAGACTTGTGGAATAGGCTGGTTGTGGCCATAAGTAGTAATACAACTGCCTTGAATTTTTCTAAAGTGGTCTCATCCTTGTTGTTGGAGGAGATGAGAAGGAATAATATGGAGGGACAGAGCACAGACACATTATTTGCAAGAGGAGGCTCCCAAGAAATAAATAGATATAAGTTCTCAAGTGGGATATCTAAGTCTAAGGGTAGATCTAAATCTCCCGGAAATTTTTTAAAGGTATGTTGAAGATGTGGAAAAGAAGGGTACTACAAGAAGTAGTGTAGATCCAAAGTTGAGAAAAAGAAGGATCTGAAGAATCTCCTTCTATAGAATAAAATACCTCCAAGGAAGAAGGAGGGGATGTGTACTTGGATTCTTTAAGCACACATGAAAATCATGAGGCATGGTTGGTTGAATCAGGTGCATCCTTTCATATGAATCCCCATAGGGAGTGGTTCTGTGAATATAAAAGGTATGATGGAGGTAATGTTTTCTTAGGTGATGACTCGATAACCAAAATCATAGGTCTAAGAAAATTAAAGTTGAGGCTCATAGATGGATGGATTAGAACACTACCTAGTGTTCTGTACATCCCATGATTGGCCATAAATTTCATTTATGTAAGTAAAATGGATGATGCAAGGGTAAAAACAATATTTGAAAAGGAAACCTGCAGGATGGTTTGAGGAGCAATGGTGTTGTTGAAGGGAGCTCGGTTTGGAACTATGTATAAGCTGCAAGGAAGCACTATTAGTGATGGGTGTAATAGTTCCATTGTTACTGATATTGGAGTTGAAGAAGAAATAACTCCTATAGTCTCTATATAAAAGGTTATGTTGTGGCATCAAAGACTGGGGTATATCGGAGAGAAGGGTCTTCGAATACTACACTATAAAGTTCTGGTTGAAGGTATGTATAATTGCTCTCTGGATTTTGATTTCTGTGAACATTGTGTACATGGGAAGCAAAATCAAGTAAGATTCCCCTCTGGTGCAATGAAGGAAGAAATAATTTTAAAGCTAGTTCACAATGATGTTTTTGGACCTGTATCTGTCCCATCATTGGGAAAATCGGTGTACTATGTCTCATTTATAGATCACTTCTCCAGGAATAATTGGATATATTTGTAAATTCTAACCTTGTACAATATCTACTGCAAATTGATATTTAGAAAAGAACAGAAAAGATACAATGGCCAATACAAACATTACACGGAGATTTTTCACCTGGAAACCCAAACCGAGAAAACCAACATATATTATATTGATACACATTGTTTTACATTGTTTACAATACAATATACATATAGGAGCCAACATCATCCAAAACCCTAACCTAATGACTTGGATTAGTCCAAAACCTTAATTCCTTAACCGGAACTAGAAAACCATCGGCAAAAAACCATGTGCCAAAAACCACCTAATATCATGTGGTCCCGATAATATGTCGTCCCGGAAATATGTCGACTCGACGAAAATATGTCGGCCCGGAAATATGTCGGCCCAGCGAAAATATGTCGGCCCGAAAAAAAAAAAATCGAGGGCACTGCCCCCGAACCCCCACGTGGGGGGCTCCGCCCCCCTCTAACCCCCCTACACGCCCGGTGCAGGTGCTCAGACACTACTACTCGTGCAAAGAATATAACACATACCCAACATTCTCCCACTTGTTGTTTTCTTTGCACACAGGGGGTTACAGGGTTACATAGTCAACAATCCAGGGCAACAATGCCC
>ML780736.1:587056-635929 GCA_009831015.1 Picea engelmannii
CTACCTATGGCCACAACCAGACTATCCCACGAGTCTGGTAAAGAACACAACAAACTGATACATTTATCTTCATCTGAAATTTTAATATCAACAGATACTGACTGACTTACCACAGTATTGAAGGCGTTCAAATGCTCTGCCACTCAGTCTCCATCTCTCATCCTCAAGTTATACAACTTCTTTCTCAGGAATAGTTTATTTACCAGGGACTTAGACTGATACAACTTCCCCAACTTTTCCCATAAATCTTTGGTTGTAGCTTCCTTTGACACATTCAGTAATACTGAATCGGAGAGACACAGTCGAATTGTTCTCTTTGCCTTCCGATCCGTCTTTTTCCAGTCATCTGCAGAAGTTCCTGCAGGTGTCGTCCTGAATCTACCACGATCCACTAATATTTGTCCACCAAAAGATCTTCTATCTTGAGCTTCCACAGCTCAAAGCTTTTCCCATTAAACTTCTCGATCTCCATCTTCGAATTGCTTTCCATTTCTTTTCACCTGAAAGACAATACTGCAGATCTCCCACTGTAACAAGGCTTATCACAGTCCCGAGCCAAACCCTTGACGACAAAGGCGTCCCCCTGAAGCCAATAAAGCTCTGATACCAAATGTAAATTCTAACCTTGTACAATATCTACTGCAAACTGATATTCAGAAAAGAACAGAAAAGATACAATGGCCAATACAAACATTACATATAGATTTTTCACCTGGAAACCCAAACCGGGAAAACCAACATATATTATATTGATACACATTGTTTTACATTGTTTTTAATACAATATACATATAGGAGCCAGCGGCATCCAAAACCCTAACCCAATGACCTAGATTAGTCCAAAACCCTAATTCCTTAACCAGAACTAGAAAACCATCGGCAAAAAACCATGTGCCGAAAACCACCTAATATCATGTGGTCCTGGTAATATGTCGTCCCGGAAATATGTCGGCCCGAAAAAAAAAAAATCGGGGGCGCTTCCCCCGTACCCCTGCGTGCCCGACGTAGGTGCTTAGACACTACTACTCGTGCAAAGAATATAACACATACCCAACAATATTTCCTTAGGAATAAATCTGAAGTCTTTGACAGGTTTAAAGAGTTTAAGGATATTGTTGATAATCAATTAGAGAAAATAATTAAGGTGTTGAGGACAGATAATGGCAGAGAGTTCTACGGGAATGAATTTGAAGAATTCAGTAAGAAGTGTGGTATAGCAAGGAAAACTACTACTCCATAAACACCTCAGCGGAATGGATTTGAAGAAAGGATGAACAAGACATTGATGGAAAAATCAAGGTGCATGCTTAGTGGTGATGGGTTAGGGAAAGAATTCTGGGTAGAGGCAGTGAGTATTGCATGTTATCTGGTCAACAAATCACCCTCATCAGCACTAGATGACAAGACTCCACAAGAGGTATGGACTTGTAAGAAACCTTCTCTCACACAACTCAAGGTATTTGGTTGCGATGCATGTGTTCATGTTCTAAAGGAAAACAGGAGTAATCTAGATAAGAAGGCTGAAAAGTGTATCTTTATTAGATATAAAGATGGTCTCAAAGGTTATAAGATTTGGAACCTAGAAACTAAGAAGGTAGTGTATAGCTGAGATGTGGTATTTGGAGAAATGAAGGATGTTGTTAAACAGGAAGTCCTACCAAGTAAGGAAGAACCATATAAAATAGAGTTTGATTTAAAGGATGATGAATCAAACTCTATAGAAGAACATGAATCAAAAGAATAAGATCCTCATACTCCATTATTGAGGATATCGGCTCGAGAAAGAAGGCAACCATAAATATATACTCCATCTAGTTTCTGTTCAAATTTTTCTTTGTATATTACTTATGATGATCCTAGAACAATCAGGGAGGCAGTGGATTCAGAGAATAGAAATATCTAGAAAAAGGCCATGTACGAAGAAATGGCAGCCTTGGATAAGAATGAGGCTTGGGATCTAGTGGAGTTTCCAGCTGGAAGAAATCCCATTGGCAACAAATGGGTATTTAAAAATAAGTTGAATGCAGAAGGAAAAGTGGAGAAATACAAAGCTTAGTTAGTAGAAAAGGGTTATTCCCAGGTTGAGGGAATTGATTTTGGTGAGATTTTTTCTCCTGTTGCCAAGTTAACCTCTATAAGATTTATGTTATCTGTTGTTGCTTCATTTGATTTTGAAGTAGAATAGATGGATGTGAAGACTCCATTCCTACATGGGGATCTGGAAGAAGAAATCTATATGAAGAAACCAAAACGATTTGTTGTGAAGGGAAAGAAGGAGCTAGTATGCAAGCTGAAAAAGTCCTTGTATGATTTAAAACAATCACCAAGGATGTGGTATCAAAAAATTGATACTTATATGTTGGGAGTTGGTTTCACAAGAACCAAAGAGGATTATTGTGTGTATTTTAAATTAATTGGTGATTATTTGATTTATTTGGTCTTGTATGTGGATGACATGTTGTTGATAGGAAACAATAAGGAGATTATCCAGGATGTGAAAACTCAGTTGTCCTCTAAATTCAACATGAAGGATCTCAGAGCTTCATTTTCATTTTGGTCATGGAAATTAAAAGAGATCGGAAAAAGAGGAAACACAGGTTAAATTAGAGAAAATATGTTGAGACAATATTACAGAGGTTTAATATGTAGGAATGTAAACCAATCAAGGTTCCTATTCTTGTTGGTGTAAAGTTATTTATGGATCAGTGTCCCAAGACACAGGAAGAGGAGGAGGACATGTCTCGTGTTCCATAGGTGAGTGAAGTTGTTAGTTTGATGTATACAATGGTCTGTATTAGACCGAACATTGCACATGCAGTGGGAGTTTTGAGTAGGTATATGTCAAATCCAGGGAAGGAGCATTGGACAATAGTAAAAATGGTTTTCAGGTATTTGTGTGGCACTTCTAGCTATGGATTGTGCTACCAAGGAAGACCGAGATTGGAAATAGTGTTGGATATACATGGCTTTGTGGATGCAGACTGAGATGGATATCTGGACCATAGGAGATCTACAAGTGGGTATGTGTTTAACCTGTTTGGAGGAGCAATAAGTTGGATGAGAAAAAGACAGGTTGTAGTGGCACTTTCAACTACAGAAGTTGAATACATGGTAGCCACTCATGCAAGTAAGGACGTAGTATGGTTACAAATATTGTTTTCATGTATTGGGTTGGTACAACAAGATGTAAGGATAGATTTTTATAGTGAGAGTGCATTTTTTTTGGTGAAGAACCTATCTTATCATTCAAAGACAAAGCATATTGATATTCAATATCACTTTGTGAGAGACATGGTTGAAAAAAATAAAGTGTTGTTTATGAAGGTGGAAACTTTGAAGGATGTTGCAGATTCATTAACAAAATTTGTGAGCACTGAGAAGTTCTCTTGGTGTAGAGGATCCATGGGCATTGTTTCCCTGGATTGTTGACTATGTAACCCTGTAACCCCCTGTATGAAAAGAAAACAACAAGTGGAAGAATGTTGGGTACGTGTTATATTCTTTGCATAAGTAGTATTGTTGCATTTACTACTCAGAAAATGTTTTTGCCTCAAGAAACGTGTTGCATTTTTGCCTTGTTTTTCAGGTTGCCTTGATTTTCGTGTCCATTGTTGAGCAATATTTCAACACATGGTTTTTTCTAGTGGTTTTATATTTTCAGTTAAGGAATTAGGGTTGTTGACTAATCCAGGTCATTGGGTTTGGGTTTTGGATGTCGTTGAATCCTATATGTATATTGTATTGTTAACAATATATCACTATGAATGAATATAGAATATGTTGGCTTTCCCGGTTTGGGTTTCCAGGGGGAAAATGTCTGTGTAATGTTTGTATTTTCCATTGTATCTTTTCTGTTCTTTTACTGAAAATATGTTTGCAGTAAATATTTTACAAGGTTAAAATCTACAAAATTAAAACACCCATAAATGTGCCATAACTTGCCTGTGTATGAGAGATGTTACTAAATCCGGCCTCAATCTCTGTCATTAATGCTAATTAAGAGAGATAGTTTCCCAATTATGTGTATTAGAGTCTACGAGGGATTGAATTTGAAAATATAACCATTAGATTCGTAGGATTGTAGTGGGAAAACTTGAGGATCAGTTGTTGAGATCAATTCCTTCTTCTGAAATCTCCCTCCCTTTTCTATTTTCCCAACTTCTTTTTTTCCATTTCTTTTCCCTCTTCTATACCTACCCTCATTCCCCTTTTCATTTTTCCCTTCTCTTTTCCATTTCTAGTTACTATACTTAATCACATTTAAAATATCGGCAGAATCATGGTTCTTCACCTCCATCCATGTTCCTATATCATGAGTCTGATTGATCGCCTTGTTAAAATATACAGGTTCAAGCTTTCATCTTCCAAGCTCTATGATCTCCATTTTTCACCCAAAGGATTGTAATCTACATTATGACCATCAGACTTGTCATGGGTACCAAGCCCCTAAGTATTTCATTTCTCATGTATCCAAGTCCGACCGACCACTATTCAATACTTAGCCTATGTTCGATCATTTGCAACCACGGTTTCACAGGTTCCCAGGTTGGCAGGTTCACCAAAAGGCCCCAAATTGAAATGTCTCTTGTTTGTCCCTCCCATCTTCATGATTTTCCCAATATGCATTTACTATGGTTTAATGTTAATAATTTATCATGCAGGCTCCATAAAGATCGTCATTAATAAGAAAAGGGCTCGAGAATACTTTTCATTAAATTGCATTAATGCACAATTTCCAAGGGTTATATTATTGTTATATCTCTGAAAGGATTCATTTCAAGTTATTATCTAGTCGAAAGAACACTCTCTTCAACATATGGCAACAACATCCAGACAACAATTCTATGGCGATACTTTGAATATTTTTGGGCATGAAGACCAAAACTTTTAGTGGTCCAGAGCATATCTGTATTACTCATATCCTCATGCAAATAAATATGTAATTTGGACATCTGAAATTACTCACGCAGGGTGTGTCCCTGAGGTATTCGAGTGCAAATAACTAGTTTCATGGTGCATTGAGAAGTACATACTGAGACAATGAATTATACAACACCAAGATCACTCCCCCATCTCTCTTTCACTGCAAGTGTTTTATAACATGTTGAAGCGACCTAAGCCAACACTTACTTTCAAAGGAGAGGATTGCAGATATTTTCTGAAAAAACATGAAAATGGCTTGGATCTCTTGCTTGATTTCTTGGAGAATCGTGCGGTTGTTCCAAAAGAAATAATCATGATTCAGTTTGACTCTTTTAAAAACCCATTTTGGGAAATCTCTTGGTTGTTTACCATGTTGATAGGTCAGGAAAGCACCACCACCATTTATCGTATGATTATTTATATTTTATATTTTACAGTTAAAGAGGAAGCTATCTTCGAATAGGGAAAATTAATTTCCATTCAAATCTCCTCCCAATTGTCACATTATAAAAGGGGCAAGAAACAGTTGAGATGGTTCCTGTAACCGTTAATGAAGACCATAAAATAACAACAAGCAAGCAAGTGAAGACATGAGAGACCGTCATAGTAAGTTTATGTTGATCACATATTTCTTTCTTTATCAATTATTTCATCTAATTAATCTGATTCTTTCACTAGAATGGTTTAACCGAAGTCTGATAACTTCTCCTTGTCTTCTTTCAAGGTATTGTTGTTCTACTATCGTCCACCATCCTCCTTCTACAATATTATTTCTTGTTTATATTTTTTTTATGGTCTGCAAGAGCCCCAATCCCAGTCCTAAGGACAAACATATTTTAAATTTCAAAGGCTTTGTAATATACTATATATTTTTTCAAAAATTTTCAAGAGAGTTATTTTGGGATCAATTTTGACTGTTCTTTGTAACTATGATTTTTGAGTATAAAGTATTTGAGATTGATCTATCATTATATTTATTTGAGTTTCCCAGGTTTCCACTCTGTTAAAGTTCTCTTATGCAAGAGGATCAACTTCTTTTTATTTTATGTGATCAAAAATATTTAGTTTAACTATGATGATTGTGAGGAAATTTTGTCTATCTTTTTTAAATGTATGAAGTGTGTCATTTCTCAGGAACTTTGTTTAAAAGAAAAGAAAACATTTTTCTTTCTTGTTATTTTTCTTGCAATCTTTATATTTCTTTGATTACCATGACGAACTTCTACAATGTACCATATTATGAAGATCTAGAGTCCCAAGAAAATCTTAAATAAAAGAGGAGTACCACCTCCATAAAAACACAGGAGGATTTACATCCTCGTGAGGTTTTCGTTTTAGTATTAACAAATTCAAGCATCAACAATTTTGGCAACCATTCTGGGGAATGAAATAAAATTTGGAATCTGGTTTAACATTTTTGAAAAATATATGACTTTCCCCAGGTTAATCAGCGCCACCTAGAAATTGGATTGAATAATCAATGAAGCATTTTACATCAGTTGTATAATCTGGTAATAACGACAGCCGAGACCCGAGAAGAGTTATAAAGGTCCTGGTCGATCTTAGTCCATGAAGAAGAAAGAGAAATCCTCTAGAGATAGAGGAGAGATGAGTGAAAAGACCGAAGAAACCAAAGGCTAGCTACAGTAGCAGAAGGACAAGGTCGGGATTGAATCTAGATGAATACAAAGGAGCCATTAATAGAAGTAAAAGAAAGAAACTTTGTATTCTAAGAAGTGGAAATCATATCCTTGGAACATCTTTGGATATGGTATAAAGAAATGAACAACCCCGAGAAGAACCACATGAAGAGAGATAGGGAGGCGAAAGAGGTACTGCAAGAAATCAAGAAAATTGAAGAAGGATAAGAGATTCCCCTTTAAATATTCTAGGTGAGTAACATGATCTTCCTGTTCTCCCTAAGGGTGCCTTGAAGGAATTTTCTAGAGATGGAGCAATCGATGCAAAGAGACACCTTCACTTATTTCTTAATGTTTGTGATTTTCATCATGTTGAGAATGATGATGTCATGGTAAGGTTATTTCTTCAAACCTTATCAAGAAGAGTGTATGAATGGTATATGTCACTACCCAATATATAAATTTACTCATTTAATGACCTCGAAGCCATGTTCCTGACTATGTACACTCCTCCAATTTTTTATCATACCCTTCTCACCGATTCCAGAAGATAAAATACCTAATGACCCAGTCATATTCGGTTGTTATAAGAATGTGATGCCCCCAAATGTGAAATATGCTATCAGAACATCCCAAATGGATACCTTGGAGGAAGCAATGACTAAAGGCACTGAGATGGAAGAAATTATGATTGAAATGAGTGTCGATCCTGACATTATACTGGGAAAAGTACAAAGGAATCTGGGAGGATTATGTATTCATAATCAAGGGGCCTCTAGTTCAAGAAAGAATGAAGAATTCAAGCCACAAATGACCCAAAATAAAAATAAAAACAGGAGGATCATTTTTCAAGGGAACCATACTAGATGTGAAGGTAGACCCCGTTGCGACACAAGAAACCAAGAAAAGAATTTAAATTGCACAAATGCATATAACTATCAATCAAATGTAGAACACGGTAACCAGACTAAGAAGGGGGGGTTATTAAGTGGGAAATCCGAGAATGTTGGTCCCAAAGAAAAGAAGGAACCCTCCCCAAGAAAACAGAGTGAGGTTTGAAAACATGGATAATCCGCAAAGACAAAGGGTTCTGAGGCAACCAACCCCCGATGGAGCTATTATGGATGATGTGTATGATGAGAAAATGGTTGAGCAAGAGAACTACTATTCACCTGATGAAAATTTTGAAATTGTACATATGGACCCCAATGACCCCAACTCACAAGAAAACATTGCCCAAAAAAGAGGATTTCTAAATAGATCCAAGAGTAAAAATGATTCTAAAAAGGAAAACCAAAAAGATAAAAAAAAAAATGAGAAAAGGGAAAATGAGAAAATGGTGGATAGCATTGGAATTAAGAATAAACACCTGATGCCAAACTCCACTCAGATGACATACAATGTTTTAGAGGACTTAAGTAAACTAAGGATAACTCTTCCTTTTACTGAAGTGGTGAAGATTCCCCAACAAAGGGAAAACATTTTTAGATTGTTGGATGATCGGTCTGAAAAAGAAGAATTTGTTGTTACAAGTCCTAAACAAAGCTATAACAAATCAACCTCCAATTTGAGAGGTAAAATTCCTCCCTTTTATATTTCAATTGAAAATCATGATGTTTCACTTCATAATTGTTTAGTTGACACTAGTGCGACCAATAATATTATGCCACTGGTAGTCATGGAGGCATTAGGCATGAACTGTACCAAATATTATGAGACTGGTGAAAGTATATATGAAATTGATTCTAGACAAGTGCCAACTTATGGAGAAATCAAGGACTTTTATGATTGGATCACGACGGCTCAACATATTATTACAATTTTCAATATTATTGTGGTGGACCTTCCTCCAACATATAAAGTTGTTTTATGAAGAGATTGGTCATCCATGGTCGGGGGATACATAATGAACGATGGAAGTTGCATGATTCTTCTAGGAAAAGAAGGAGCAATGATTAAGGTGCCCCATGAACCCAGGAAACCCTTATCTTTTAAAAAGAATAATAATGAATTAATGGATGATTATATATATGTTGGGATTGGAAAATATGTTATCCTAGACATGGAACACATTGAAATACTAGAGCAAATTCAAGACAAGAAGAATCAAGAGAATATGTGTGAAGGTTATTGGAGGATGTCATTCGATGGACATGTTCAAGCTCCGAGAGTGGAGTTGGAATTGCCCTTGTAATTCCAGGAAAAATTATTCATCCACATGTTATCATACTTGAATTTGCATGTACTAATAATGAGGCAGAACATGAATCTTTGATACAGGGAATGATTCTTGCACAAGAAATGAAGATAGAACATCTAATTGTGATTGGCGACTCCGAGTTGGTAATTAATAAAGTCACCCAGAGGTATAAAATCAAGAAGGAAAGACTCAAATTATATTTCAAAAGAGTTAATGAATTAATGGAATCTTTCAGCTCTTTCAACATTTCTTTCATTCCAAGGGACAAGAACTAGAAGGCAGATTCATTGGTATTGGCAGCCTCATTATAAAACTTGGATGATATTCAAACAAAAACATATTTTCAATTATAAATACTATTTGACCTTCTGTACCTGATAGCCTGGATTATTTACAAGTTTTTGAGAATGATGAACAGTTGGAAAGTTTTTGTTGAATGATGATGATGAAGAAAATCACATGTCTATTGTCCTGAAATATTGTATTCAATTGAAGTCCCTTTTTATAAAAGATGATCATGCTAAGAATCTCCTGGAAGAAATTTCACTCCGAAAGGTTCAATAAATAAGAAAGATCAATATTGGAACTGACAGTTCCCCAAAATATGTCAAATTGGAAGTTGATTGCATCATTGAGGAAGTTGATCAATCTGTTTCATTGTTTAAGGAATATATTGATGTGTCCGCATGGACCTATGATGATTTGAAAGCTTATGATAAAACAATATTTCAACATATCATTCCTTTGAGAGAATAATCAAAGTGAGTCAAGAAAAAAATAAGGACGATGAACCCCAAATTAAAACCTATGGTAAAGGTTGAATTGGAGAAATTAAAGAGGACCATAATAGTATATCCCATTAGACATTCTAATTGGCTTTCAAACCCTGTGATAGTAAGAAACAAGACCGGGGATATTCAGATGTGTGTAGATTTCAGGGATCTTAAGAAAGCAAGTATAAAGGATAATTATCCTTTACCTAGCATGAATTTTATTCTCCAACAAGTCACGAGATCAGCTTGCATGTCCATGTTAGATAGTTTTTCTAGATATAATCAAGTCTTGGTTGATGAGGAAGATAGAGAAAAGAAAACATTCATAACACCTTGGGAAACATATGCATATGCTAGGATTCCCTTTGGTTTAAAGAATGCAAAAGCCACATTTTAGAGGGCCATGGAACATGCTTTTAATGGGTTCATAGGAAAATTCATGGCATATTATCAAGATGACTTGACGGTGCATTCAAAAACAAGGGGTGATAACATTCATCACTTGAGAAAGGTTTTTGATAGATGCAAATTATATGGTGTTTCCCTAAACCCAAAGAAGTGTTTATTTGTTGTAACTCAAGAAAAATTGTTGGGTCATATTGTGTGCAAGGAATGGATTTATATAGATCCATAAAGAGTTAAAGATATAATGAAATCAACCCTCCATCATCTAAGAAAGGAGTTCAATCATTTTTCGGTAAGATCAACTTTGTGAGAATATTTGTTCTTGAATATGCAAGTATTGTGAAGCCGATCAATTTGTTATTGAAAAAGTACCGAAGGTTTGAATGGACAACAGACACAGAAGAATCCTTAAATAATATCAAAAGGGAAATCCCCACAACTCCATCCCTCATTAGCCCATATTTTTAAAGGGACTTCATCATCTATTCGTTTTCTATGGAAACAATTGTTGCAGCTATTTTTACTCAAAGGAATACCAAAGGTGAAGAAATCCCAATCCGTTTCATGAGAAAAAACCTTCATGATTATGAATTGAGGTATTCAAAACTAGAAAAGCAAGCCCTGGATCTTGTGAAATCGGTGGTGCACTTTCGAACGTACATACTAAATTCTCATGTCATTGTTTATGTTCCATCCTCGCCAGTAAAGATGTTTTTGAATCAACAATTGAGAGAAGGAAAATGAGCTAACTGGCTGGTGAAGATCCAAGAATATAATAGTGAAATTAAACCTTTAAAGGCTATCAAAGGACAAGGTTTATGTAATCCCATCACAAATAGTGATTCTTTGGATGGAATGATTTTGATTTCAGTAGGAGAACCATTGGTCGATTCATAATGGTATGGAGACATTGTATTTTTCTTGAGGTTCAAGAAGTTTCTAGTCACCATGAACCCTAAAGAGCAAAGGACATTGAAGATGAAGTCAAATCTATATGTTTTGATTATTGATATACTATTCAGAAGGAACTATGATGGTATATTATTGAGACGTGTTGATGAAAATACAGCCTAATAACTAATGAGGGAATTCCATGAAGGAATATGTGGTGGAAATTTTGCATCTACGACCACTTCCCACAAGATAATAAGAGATGGATTTTAATGGCCATCAATTTTTAGAGACTCATATGCCAAAATAAGGAAGTGTGTATCTTGCCATCAATTTTCAGGGAAAATGAAGAGATTTGTGATGTCATTACATCCTATAATTGTAGAACAAACATTCTCCCAATGGGAACTTGATGTTGTTGGGCCAATAAATCCAAAGTCAAGCAAGGGACATATATACATTCTCACCACTACAAATTATTTTACAAAGTGGCCAGAGGCAATGTCATTAAAAAAGGTTGATTATGAAGAATTAATTAAGTTCCTCAAAGATAATATTTTTTCAAGATTCGGTGTCCCAGAAAAATTTATCACTGATAATGGTTTGATTTTCATTGGTTCAAAATTTACAGACTTATGTGGATAATATGGAATTATTATGGGGAAATCATCAAACTATTATTCACAAGGAAATGGTCTTCCAGAATCCACAAATAAGACACTCATTCATATATTGAAGAAAAATATTGACAAGAACCAAAGGAATTGGCACTTAAAGTTGACTGATGTGTTGTGGGTGAGCATAATGACTCCAAAAGACAACACTAGGATGTCTCTGTATACATTGGTTTATGGGAAAGAATAAAAAATTCTAATTATCTTTGAACTCAATGCTTTGACTTTTCTGGTTAATACAAAAGATGAAGAAGACAATTCACCTATCCAAAGGAGGATCAACCAGTTGTTGAAATTGGAGGAAGAACGAAGTAAATCCTTGAATAGAACTTCTCAGAGACAACAAAGTATCAAAAGATATTTTGACCAAAATGCAATTGTAAAGAATTTTCAGAAGGGAGAACTGGTATTACTTTGGAACAAAGCCAAGGAGAAACCATTGATGCCTACAAAATTAGAAGCACTCTATATTGGACCATACATCGTCGAAAATATCCTTGGTTTTAATTCCTATATGCTCAAAGACATGAAGGGTAAAATATTAATGTTTCCTATCAATGGGAACCATTTGAAAGGTTTCTTCACCTAAAAATTTATCATTTCCTTGTACATAAATTTTATTTTTTTTAGTTATTTTGTAAATTCTTACCTTTGAATCCATAGCCCAATGGATGGAAGCACCCGGTCATAAATATTCTTGATTCTTGACAACCCACAAGGGGGTTATCATCCCAAAGATGGAGCTAGTTGTTGAGATCAATTCCTGCTTCCCAAATCTCCCTCCCTTTTCTATTTTCCCAAATTATTTTTTTCCATTTATTTTACCTCTTCTATATGTACCCTCATTCCCCTTTTCTTTTCTCCCTTCTCTTTTCTCTTTCTAGTTACTATACTTAATCACATTTCAAAAATTGGTGGGTTCGCGAACATGCAGGTCTTCACCTCCATCCATGTTCCTATATCATGAGTCCAACCAACCACCTTTTTATAATATACTTGACCACTTTTTGCAACCGTGGGTTCACAGGTTCGATATTTCATATTCCAAGTTTCATGATCTCCATTTTTCACTTAAAGGTCTATAATATACATTATGACCATCAGAATTTTCATGGGTACCGAGCCCCTAAGTATTTCATTTCTCTTGTATCCAAGTCAAACCGACTGTTGTGCAACACTTAGCCTATTTTTTATTGTTCACAACCATGGGTTCAAGGGTTCCTGGGTTCACCAAAAGGCCCCAAATTCAAATTGCTCTTTTTCGTCCCCGCCATCTTCGTGCTTTTCCCAATATGCATTTACTACGGTTTAATGCTAATAACTGATCATGCATGCTCCATAAAGATTGTCATTAGTAAGCGAAGGGATCGAGAATATTTTTCATTAAATTGTATTAAAGAACAATTTACCAAGGGTTATATTATTGTTATATCTCTGAAAGGATTCATTTCAAGTTATTATCCAGTCGAAAGTACACTCTGGTCAACCTATGGAAGTAGCATCTAGACAACAGTTATGTGGTGATACTTTAAATATTTTTGGGCATGAAGACTAGAACTTTCAGTGGTCCAGACCATATTCGTATTACTCATCTCCTCCTACACAGAAAGACGTAATATGAACATATGAGATTTCTTGCGCAGGGTGTGTCCCTGAGGTATTCGAATGCAAAGAAATGGTTTCATGGTGCATTGAAAAGTACATACCGAGTCAACGAATTATACAACTCTAAGATCACTCCCCCATCTCTCTTTCACCACAAGTGTTTTGTAAGATGTTGAAGCTCTCTGAGCCAACACTTACCTTCAAAGGATAGGATTGCAGATATTTTCTGAAAAAACATGACAATGGCCTGGATCTCTTGCCTAAGTTTTTGGAGAATCTCACGACTATTCCAAAAGACATAAATAGGATTCAGTTCAACTCTTTTAAAAACCCATTTTGCTAAATCGCTTGGTTGTTTACCAGGTTGACAGGTTAGTAAAGCACCACCACCATTTCTCGCATGATTCTTTATACTTTATATTTTACAGTTAAAGAGAAAGTTGTCTTCGACTGGAGAAAATTGATTTCCATTGAAATCTCCTCCCAATTTTCACATTACAATAGGGGCAAGAAACAATTGAGACGGTTCATGTAACCATTAATGAATATCATAAAAGGACAGCAGGAAGCAAGTGAAGACATGAGAGATCATCATAGTAAGTTTATGTTGATCACATATTTCTTTTTTTTATCATTTCTTTCATCCAGTTACTCCACTTCTTTCACTAGAAAATTTTAATTGAAGTTTGATAACTTCTCCTTGTCTTCTTTCTAGGTCTTATTGTTCTACTATTGGCCATCATCCTCCTTCTACAAGTTTATTTATTTTTTATATTTTCTTGATGGTCTACGAGAGCCCCAATCCCAGTCCTAAGGACAAACACATTTTAAATTTCAAAGGCTTTGTAAGAGACTATACATTTTTTCATAAATTTTCAAGAGTGTTATTTCGGGATCAGTTTTGACTGTGCTTTGTAACTATGAGTTTTGAGTATAAATTATTTGATATTCATCTATCATTATCTTTATTTGAGCTTCCCAGGTGTCCACTCTATTAAAGTTCTCTTATCCATGTAGATCATCTTCTTTTTATTTTATGTGATTAGAAATATTTAGTTTAACTATGATGGATGTGAGGAAATTTTGTCTATCTTTTTTAAATGTATGAAGTGTGTGGCTCTTCGTCATTTCTCAAGAACTTTCTTTAAAATGAAATAAAAACATTTTTCTTTCTTGTTATTTTTCTTGCAATATTATATTTCTTTGATTACCATGACAGACTTATGCAAAGTCCGATATTCTTAAGATCTAGAGTCCCAAGAAAATCTTAAAGTAAAGAGGAGTACCACCTCTATAAAAACACATGAGGATTTACATCCTTGTGAGGTTTTTGTTTCAGTATTAACGGATTCAAGCATCAACATCAGTTTAAGCTCTAACAGGAGGGGTATCGAAAGCATGTTCCCCTTTTATATAGAGAAGTGTGTCGACCCGACGCGTGTGAAACATTGTGTGGAAGTTGGTACTCGTCAGAGTTGTGGCGTCAGAGGTTGTTGATTTAAGTTTTAAATTAAACTTTGAAGAAAGGGCATCGAGGGAATATTCCCTTACCCTAGAAATGTGTTCCAAACTTTAAGGATGAAAAGGATTGGAAAGACGTTGTCATAGTTTGGGCTTCAGAGTTCAAAAGGATGAGGGACCAATTGGGCCCCAACGAGGATGGTATCGAAGGAATATTACTTTGATAATTTGGGTAGTGAAGAGTCCTAAAAGAAATAAAAATGTAAGTCATTTGAAATCCATAAATAGGAAAAAGGGCCAATCTTAAGAAGCCACTTGGTGAGGTCACGATTAAACAGGTTGTATCAACTCATGGTTGTTGAGTACACACTGGATTTGAATTTGTCCAACTATGGGATGCAATGTAAATATTCAACTTTATGTGTCAGATCTATCAAAGCATGAGGGTCGAAGTCTTGAGTGGTGTGTGGAGAGAAATACTCCGATGAAGATGATTATGACAAACCCTTTCCGATGAGAACATCAAAAAAGTTTGTGTCAAAATAAAAGATAGTGTGAGATTCATTCTAAATCCATCACAACTTAGGCTGAAAGTGAAAGAGAGAGATCTATCACACTGACTAAGTAAAAACAGGGATCAAGTTTTGACTGTGAGAGGGAGGAATGATAAACTTTGGGTACAAGGGTTGAAGAGTGCAATATCAAGGGAACTATTTCTGACTACATCCTATGGGATGCTATTCATGAAGAATTCAAAGAATGTATAAGTGATAGAAAAATATTCTCCATTCTCATACCTTCTTAGTGAAGTAAAAATGTGTGCCTTGTAGAAAAACATTTAGAATATAACTGAGCCCCATTTTAAAATAAAATGGGTTGTTGTGGGAGCCGAGCCACAAAAAATGGCAACTTGATGGGAAGAAATAATTATCTATGAGATCAAAATAAAGTGAATCAACCAAATCAATGATAAGTTTACCTTTAGACATTTCATACAGTATACAGATTGAGGACCCCAAATCAATCAGCCTAAGGACAAGACAAAATAAAATCCTATTTCCAGTGATCTTTCCCATAATTCGGGTGTGTGTTAATGGGTGTTTATTTCATACATCCATAGAGGAATTCTCTCTAACTATCATAGACATAATTGTTTTCCTCATCTCTCTTTCCCGACATTGCTTCGATGCCAACGAGCGTCCATAGACCCGATGAAGATTCCTTGGTATAATACAAGCATGGCCCTGCTTCCACTGAGAGTCCATATCCCTGACAAGTTTACTTGTACTTCCCACACTTTTAATAGTTTTTTCAACTTCCTTATGATTATGATTTCCTGCATTCATCTTTTAGATATATAATTTATGTATTGATTTTCAACATAAGTGAAGGTGATTAGGAAGCAGAGTGATACAAGAGTTAATTTGATATACGAGTATCAATCAGAAGTTCATTATCATGGGTCCATAAAAATTAGTCATATATGCATTTAGAATTACAAGTATCAAGGGAAGTATCACTTGAATTATGTAGAAGACATTGAATTTAGTAAATTTCGAAAAAAACTTGAGTGGAAAAAAAATATTTCATGTGAGTGGTGACATGATTACAGATAATTGATGGGGACTGTTATCACACAATTTGTACTTTGATTAAGGGAAAGGTAAAATGGAAAGAAAATTGGCATAACTTGAGGTTATCCTATCAATTTCACCTAAATAGGATTCCTCTTTCTATTTAGGGTTGTAGGCCCAGGGGAGACGTCCCCGGTGACCTGGGGGTTTGAGAAGGCAAGTTCAAAAAGGATATTAAAAGGCCCCCTCTCACAAGTCACCACTGATCAGAAATTCCTGGGTTTTATAACCAATGAAGTGATAATATATGAAGATGTACCTGCCCGGAACAAAGCAACAAGAAACTATATATTTTGCAAGTACAACTTGTTGTTAGCACTTCATAAACCATAGACTTTCTTAGTAAAATAAATTGGTAGATATAATGATGAAGTAAACAAAAATTTATAGCAACAATAATTATAAGACATACTTCACAATTAATTCCTTAGAAAAGCTTCAAAATGACCAAGAATGATCAATCATCAATGTCATAACACTGGCATTCATAAGAAGCAAATAAGACAATGAATTAATCAACTTTTTCAATTTCCTTTAGAATATTTTAATGCTGCAAGATATGGTTGTATCTTACTTTAGTAACATCAGCAATAATGTTAGTATGTTAGGCTATTATAATGTTAGAAATGGTTAGTAGGAAGCTCAAGGTGTAGGTTTTGATGGCTTTTTTTATCAATCACTCAATAAGAAGTCTTTAGACTAGTGTCTTTAGGGTAAATGGAGTCAATTAGGTGGCAAAAAATGTTTAAGGGAATGATGATAGTAGGAGAGTCAAGGACAAGAGAGATTAATCGTTGTAGTGTTGGTAACCCAAAGCTCCAACTATCAAACCCTAGGGGAAACTAGCTACTAAGGTGTAGGTAACCCTACGCCTTAGTAGATTTTCCTCCCTCTTTAACTCAATGATGAAGAAAAAAAAGGCTAATATGAAGAAATAAATACTAGGGTGTTGCAATGGCAAGGCCTTAGCAAATGCTTCAAGAAAATCGTCTTCTTGACAAGATCTACTAGGTGAAGGATTTTAAAGCTAGGACAATAACATGCTCTAAACTTCCTAGGGTTCTAAACAACAAATTTCATAATCTTAATGTAAAATGCAAGATAACATAACTATAACCATTCAATTAATACTAATTGCAGAAATTTCACTTACATACATCAAGAATCATCAAGCAAAACCCTAGTTGAACACTTCCACCAAGAAACTTGCCAAAATACTCCAAAATTTAGCCTTCCTCAACAAGTTCACCTACAATTTCAGCCAAGTAACCTTAGATAGGGTGCATATTTCAGACCTCACAAGTGTGAGTGAAATATGATGAATAATACAAGGGCTAAAACCCTTATTTATACAATATCAATGACCAAAATTAGGTCAAAAAAGGCTAACATGGCCAATTACATGTAATATCCAGTTTTTACATTAAATGTCATAATAAAACCCTAAATCAAGTTGTAAATATGAAAGCATGCCCTTTTAGGGTGATTTTAGGCCTTCTCATGGCAACGTTGGCCTCTAGAAGAAAATTGTTAGGCCTCCTTGGGCCTCTGGATCCTGCCACACATGCCACTTGGCACACAATTGCCTCCAAAGTGTTCAAATCGTTGGGTGATGTCATGGTCACATGGGTGGAATCATGGGCCTTCCAAGGCCTACATCATGGTGGAAAGGGAAATACCCCCTTGGGTCCAGGCCTGCCAGGTTGTCCTTGGTGGAACGTCCCTCTCTCTCTCTGGTGCAAACCCCTGATCTGTCTCTGCCCCTGGCTGGGGTCTCAACATCCATCTCATGGGATTTTATCCCTATGTAGGTCTGAACTAATAATATCCCCATATGTACCTATCCATCAGGTGTGGCCCTACAACATCAACAAGTATGCCCTCCATGGGCTCATAAGTCATAGGGATCATAGCAATGTAAATCACATCTACTCATCAAGTTATTTAAACATGTGCATGAAACCCCTTTCACAGACAAGTGCTCAAAGACGTTATGCTATTCTACAAGCCATGGTTGGATGGGATGCTAGGATGTCCTATTGGGATAGTGCTCATTGGATGTGATTTTTTTCCGGGTGAAATCAAATCTAGGCCATGTAAGTGGATGAGGTGGTAAGGGATGTCTAGGCAATTGGTGTAGTGATAACAGGGAAATATATGGCTTACCTGTGGGTGCCTCTAAAGAGGGTGAGTTTCACCTTGTCATGGTTGAAAATGTTTCCAAGCCCATTTATGCCTTTTATATTTTATTCTTATTTTCTTTTTCTTTCAAGAGACTAGTTAGGGGACACTGCCCTGGCATGATGACCAGTGGTGACAATGTTACCCACAAGCATTTCATGGAAATGAGAAGTTTGGCTCATGATGAGACCCCATTTTCCTTGGATATGCCACCAAGAACCACTACCCTAGCATGGTGACTAAATGAATGGTAGTGTCATACCATTACATGCCCATGGACCTAATAGGTTGGCTCGTGATGAGACCCCATATCCTCCAACTAGGTATTGATTTATTATTTTTATGGGTCCCTATGTTTCTTGCTAAGAATCCTTTTATTTATTTCTTGGGGATCCTTGGGCGAAGAATCTGAAGATTTATTTCTTTTGGATTTTATGTTTTTCCAGCTACTTTTACCCTTTGGGCCTTTAGCCCCTTCTTCCCACAAGGTAAAGTACAACCCTTTGCTATTTTGTCCAACCCAATGCCCAAACCAGTGTATGGAATGGATAAGAGGGAAAAAGATGAAAAGTGGTAAGTATGGTGGGAATATACAATGACCTTTCATGAACCCCCCAGTGGAAACTCAAACCTTATGGGAACCATCTTACTAGGGAATCTTGTCATTCCCCCCAGGTGTGGTCAAGTGGAAAGGCATAAGGTCCAAGCACATGTTAGAAGGAAAAAGAATTAAATGCACATATCCAAATGTTTTTAGAATCAGAGTGACACATACCATGATACCCAGACTCATTACCTCATGGAGAAAGACCCATTTATGCTGAAGGACCAGGCCGATGGGATAGATGTTGTTGTTGTTGAAAAGGTGGAGGCATTGAAGAAGAAAAGGATGGGCCCTCCGGGGATAAGCTAAAGTCTATCTGACTCTTGATACTCCATGTCTAGGACTTGTGGGCATCGAGACATAATCTCCTTAGTTATCCCTGGGCTAGGGGATAACATCTTACTCCAACTCGGGGACATGTGCTCACCGTAGAGCACATGATAACCTCAACATCTTTGGCATAACCTGTGACCTTCTTGATATCAACATAATATTATTAGTAATCATTTGGGGTGGTTATATCACCCTCGGCTCATATATATATATATATATATATATATATATATATATATATATAAACTTAAAGAAAACATATGTACAAATGGAAATAAAAACTACTATAGCATGAAATGCAAATGGTATATACAATGAATGCAAATGCCTACCTACTTACCTCTACATACCTATTGGTTGAATGTTAGGTGTAGTCAAATATCCATTGAAACCATCCTAGCAATGTCTCCCCATATATGCCTTTGTGATTCATCATAAACCAAAGCAGTGATAAGTTAAGCACAAAAATAACACGAGTTAGAAAATGTATTGTATCATCGAAAATTGTAAGGTCTAGCTCATGGAGGCAGGTGGGAGGGGAACAATGGTGCCAAGTCATACTCTCAGGAAAGTGCTCAATCCATCTCATAAAAGGATCGTGAAGAGTCAAAGGTTCAAAAGACCGACTCAAGGAGTCTGAATGTTGGCTTCCATGGACGTCTTCACAACTTGAGTCCTGGGAAGGGACTAGCAAAAACTGAAAGGATGACCTACATTTTCTTAAGGGGAAGCTAGAAAACTATGATAATAAGCTTCTTCTTGGGGTAGTCAAGCTTCCCCTAAAATCCAAAATGAGGTTTTGTCTCATAGAAGACTTGGGATAAGAGACATGTTTCCAAACCATACCTTTAGTGACATAGAGAGGTAAAGTAATCAAAGGGAGGTGAAAAATCTTATCATAAGTATCATGCTTCAGAAAAGTAACTTCTTCACTTTAAACAAGATCTGAGCATAACGAGGGTTGATAAATTTCTTCATAGAATAAATCTAAGTGCTTAGAGGAAGAGTCATCAAAGTCCTCAAGGTATGACCAAAAATTATTAGGAGAGCATAACATCAAACCATCCTTGGGTGTCTGAATAAAATTGGTAATCATGGCATGTTCTTGTTGCCAAATGTCAAATTTATAAGTAACTTCATGTGATAACGGTAAAGGAAAATTTTGGACATGACACTCCATGTCATAAATGGGATCCCCATTTTTGGCATAGGGGAAGACCTAAGGTTCATCTCCAAGAGCACACCAACAAGCCCTATCTACTGGCCCTTTTGGCAACACCTATGAGGCAGATGCAGTCTCACCCGAAGCAGCTATGTGGGGGTTGCAGGACAAATATGTCTACAACCAGAAGGAATGTAAAGTGGGTTCAGAGTGATCGACACACAACAACCTAGTATTTTTTATCCTCTTATAATCTACTGCGCAAGTTATATCTCAGATCTAACACATTATTATCGTAGCAACATATGAAATGAAAAAGAACAGAGCATCAATCACACACAACACAAGATATACGTGGTTCACCCTCTCTCTAGGGCTACATCCACAGAACTGTGCTTTATAATGCATTAAGATGAAGCATACAGTTCTTGTCTACACTCTTAGATAGCAAATATTCCTTCTTCTTCTCTCTATCTCTCCCCTCCTTGTGCACCCAACTACAGGGTTGATCTTCGCACCTAGCTGAAGATATTACAATATAGAAGGCTCTCGTACTCAGCACTTCTTTCTCTCTCAATATTACTCACTCAATCACACAATGACAAAGACAACAACTATAAAAATCCATCTTCCCTCATGTAGGATCTTATTTATACATTACAATATCTCACCGACATCCTTAGGTTGAAACCTACGTGTCAAAAACCCTATATGCCAAAACCCTAGGTCAACTTGACCCACATTTTCAGGGCTTCACCAGCATGTCTTTCCTTCCTTCTCGCACGGTGCTCCAAATCATCCAATGGTGGATTTTTCCTCTTGCTAAGTTGTCCATGATCTGTCATCCTCGATCTCCTCATCCAACAGCTTGCTTCCTATTACTTTTCTCTGTATTTTCTGTTCTTTTGCTCACTTTGACCCAATAATGGTCACTGTGTCTTCCGTGCAGTTCACGATTTTCCTTTTCTTCCTTGATCTTCACTTACTTTCATAACCAAGGGCCAATAGGCCCCCAACACTCACATGTGACTCATACCGAGGCACTTTGGATCTGATCCTTTTGTTTTTCTTCGATTTCAGATATATCACTGCAGCCTTTTCTTTATGCTCTATGCCTTGTCTCCTTCCTTCCTTGTCCATATTGTCTTTTCTATATATGGTACCCAGTTTCAACTGCACCTGGTACCTAGAACCTTTTCCTTATGCTTTTAATTAGAGTTGTGGGGCAGTTGGTTGTCATAGTACAATTTCAATCAGCTCCCTTTCACTAATCCTTCTTTCCATTCACCCTTCAGAGTCTTCAACTGTGCAATTCCTCCCTCTGTAACATAGGTGATCTCATATGGCCCGAGCCAATGTGTTATGAACTTCCCAAGATGTTTTATGAACTTACTATCATATACTAGTACTAAATCACCTTGTTCAAATGCCTTCTTCTTTATGTGCCTATCATGATAGGCCTTATCTCTTTCCTTATGTACTTGCTGATGGAATCCTACAATAAATCTATCTTCTTCGAGTTCGACCAACTGTGAAATCCTTTCTTGAACAACGCCAATGTCATCCATATCTGTGAAGGAAAAAATTCTTAGGCTTGGTACCAAGTATTCCATTGGGACAACATCTTCAAGACCATACACCAACTTAAAACGGATATACATTGTTATATTCTAGAAAGTAGTTCTATAATCCCATAGTACTGTTGGTACTCTTAAATCCTAGTCATCCCTGTTCACACTGCAAATCTTCGTCAACATTGTCTCCAAGATCTTTTTGAATGCTTCCATTGTCCCATTTGCGTGTGGATGATAAGGCATGCTCTTGATGATGGACTGCAAATTCCTCAGTCAGGGCTTCAATTGTTTTGTTTATAAAATGTGTTCCTTGATCACTCATAAGGATCTTTGGGCATCCAAACCTGGTTATGATGTCATCAAATATGAAGCGCACAGTTGTAGTTGCACTAAATCCCTTAACCTCTCTTGCTTCATCCCATCTGGTCAAGTACTATGTTGTTGTAATTATGTACCTTGCTCCTATGCGCTTTCCTGGTGGGTTTATAGGTCCCACGAAGTCGATGGACCATTTCTCAAATGCTTGTAGGGTCATCTATGGTGCTAATGGCATTTCATCTCTTTTGCATGGTTTCCCAACTCTTTGGTATACATCGCAGGCTCTGTAATAGTCTTTAGCATCTCTGTGTAAGGTAGGCCACCAAAGGCCAACTCTAAGAATCTTCTGTGTAGTTTCTTTCCCTCTATAATGTCCTCCTATGATGCCTTCATGAGATTCTATGAGGATCAATGGTCTCTCTGCCTCCATAACACATCTTCTCAATATCTCATCAAGTCCCATCTTATATAGCTGTTGTGCTATAAGTGAAAATTCTGTTGCACACACTACTAGTTGTTTCTTCTGTGGAATTGTATACTCACTAGGTGCCATTCCTATTGATAGGAAATGGACTATTTATGTGAAGTGGTCATCAATATTTCTCATGGCCAGCAACTGTGCGTCTGGCAGTGTGTCCTTCAAAATAGTGGACTCTTCTCCATGTTCCAACCTTGACAAGTGGTCAGGACCTTTGTTCATTCGTCCTGGCTTTACTATGATATCAAAGTCATATTCCTGAAATAGCAAAATCCGTCTGCATATTCTCCCCCCCAACATTGTCTTGTTGAATAGATATTTAAGAACAGAGTGATCAATAAACATTTTAAAGTGTCCTCCCAACAAGTAGTGGCGAAATTTCTGCAGCACATACACCATGGCTAACCCCTCTCGCTCGGTAGTGGTGTAATTGATTTCAACAGTTGATAGCTTCCTGTTGGAAAAGGATAACGAGTGGTCAATATCTCCTTCCCCAGGTTGTGCTAACATTTCTCCTAAAGAAATAGAAGACACATCAACATGCACATGAAACTCCTTGCTAAAATATGAGAAAACCAAAATAGGCGCAGTAACCATTTTCTGTTTCAGTGTGTCGAAGCTCTATTGGCACTCTTCTTTCCAACTAAAATGACAATATTTCTTCAAAATATTCTCCATGGGTGTTGTAATCTGGGCATATCCTTTAATGAACTTCCTGTAGTATCTAATATATCCAGCGCAGTGCGTAGTTGTTTGACTGAAGTAGGAGGGGGTAGATCAACTATAATGGCAATTTTAGATGGATCAACCAACAATCTCTGCTTGCATACAATATGACCTAAAACACTCCAAATGGTGAGAAGAAAATGCATTTCTTCAGATTCAAGGAAATTTGACACTGCCTGCATTTGTCCAACATTAGCCTTAGACATTCAATATGTTTTTTTAATAAGCTAAAAAACAGTCCAAACATCAAAATATGCTTCTAGAAATTTATGTAGAAACTCCTTGAATGCTTCGACCACCACCCTGGAAAATATGGTTGGGGCATTCTTTAATCCAAAGGGCATCACTGTATACTAGTAGGATCCCCATTCTGTTGAAAATGTGGTCTTATGGTGATCTTCCTTGGCAATTTGAATTTGATGGTATCCTGAGAATCCATCTGTAAAAGAGTATACCTCATAGCCTCCCACATTATCTAGAACTTCGTCAGTGAATGGTGTAGGGAAGGGGTCATGCAAACATGCATCATTCATATTCTTGAGATCTACACAGATCCTAATCTCTCCTATCTTCTTGTCTTGCACCACCATAGGGCTAATCCATTCTGATTCTTCGACATGTTCTATAATTCTTGCTTCGAGCATTCTATCAAGCCCAATATTCACTTTCTCCTTATAGTTAGGGTTTAGTATGTAGGGTCTCTATTTGAATGGTCTTGCATATGGTTTCAAAGGGATCCTCATATCTCCCATAGGCCCTTTAATGCCCTTCATATCAGTGAAATTGGTTGGAAACAAGTCCTGATATTCATGCAATAACTCTGTAATCTTGTCAATGGTAGAAACATCCCAATAATCTCTAATACTTTCAAGCTTTGGTGTATGTTCTGTTCCAATATTGCCTTCTTAATCTTGATTATATGTCCTATGAATGGTAACTCAATTCCTCATCCTTCCACATCTCTTTGGCCTTCTATTGCTGTGATGTTCACCTTTCTTGGATCATCGTCTTCGTCAGCATTGATGTTGTAGCAGCCTTGCAGTTTCTGGAGAGGTGTAGTCCATTCGTCCTCTTCTTTCTCTATAGGGAGGTTAGATGCCTCCTTGAATACTTTTTGTCTTACAATCTACAATGATTTATCTACTGAAGGATATTGACTTTCAAATAAGAAGGTGGTTACAAAATTATAAGTCATACCTTCCCAATCTGTAGTGATGAGGCACAACTCTGCTTGAAGGTACCAGTTGATAGGGGCTGTGTCCAGCATTTTAATGAATTTTTTCACCCACTTCTCTTGAGGAATGTTACTCCATGCTTCTTCACAACTTTGCACATGGTCCTTTGGGAAGCTTCGACATGTGTACCTAACTTCTCAGCATTCTACTTGTGCTGAGAACCGCATGGTCATCAGGGTACGACATTGTACCCATTCTGTAATGTTGTTTTTGTGTGTTCCCCACCATATTGCTAGGGTTGTTTTCAAGGCCTCATCCATTGCCAACAATCTTTGTTTCATTGGTACACTTTCTTCAAATTCCGACAAGAAGGTTTCTAAAGGATTAAGACCATCAAAGGTGGGTAAGTTACTTACTGTTGTGCCAATCCAACAAACTTCTCTGGTTAATGTAGCACATATTCTTGTATATACTTCGTACATATTATTCTGCCAGTTCTCCAGTGCTTCTTATGAATCTGATGAACATGCGTTGTCACTTCTCCAACTTAGGTTTCCATCGGCCGTAGGATTAATGTAATCCTGTTGTTTGGCTATTAATTTGTATATGTTTTCCAGTTCATACGCGTGATCTTCTTCTCTGATAGGTTATGTGTATTGTTGAACTTCATCTGGATCTAAAGGTGAAATGACCCTAAGGCCATATCTTTCAAAATTCATATGCATTTTATTTAAATCAACCACAGTGGAATTATTGAAATCCCAATCAATTCCTAACAGTGCAGGGTACAGACAACTATCATTAACTATCTCAATTACCTCAAAATCTGCAAAGGTTCTTACTCCATCGATGTCCACAGGGACATGTTCCAATCGTCCAAAGGGGTTGACAGCTTGTTGATTAGCCATCTTGGGCCTAATAGGGGAATAAATCAACTTGGGTTTTCCCATCAGTGCCTAGGTTTTCTTCGTCATGACATTGACCTCCGACCCTAAGTCGAGGACCACATAGTCTATATCATATTCTCCTATTTGAGCATTTAAGTGTAATTCCTTATTTGTCCTTCTCTTTTTAGTATTTGGTGTAATTCCCTATTTAGTAAGGGGTCTATCCTTCCTAGCTCATACTGTCTGATTAAAATTTGTAACTCTTGTACAACGCTCTCATCCTAAATCAACTTAATACAAGTATAGAGAAATTCCATGATCTTTCTTACCTCGTTTCCTTCTTTTGGCGAACCAGAATGAAAAAATGCCTGAGGCATTCCATATTCTCTTACTTCTGGTCGTGTATTTGATTAAGAACCTTGATCTACTTTGAACTCTTTTCTTGCCTCCTCAAATATTTGTCTTTCTTTCTTTGCGTAAAAAATTTGGGTCTTCTCTGCAGCTTTCCGGATTCCTGAGTCTTCTGTAGTCTTTCCTTAGGTCAGTCTTTATTATCCTGTAACAGTGCCTCCTCTAGTGATAACAGTGACTCTGAGTATTGTCTACGAGGTTTGACATATATAGTTGCACTTGCGGGTTTTGATGAGGTCCTCGTCTTTCCTGAAGCTTAGACAACAATGCTGGACATTCCTTGATAACATGATTGAAGGAGTTGCAATAGCTGCAGGTGGTACAAGCATTCTGATAGTCCCTTGCAAGGTGTCTTGGCTGTGCAAAGTTATAACAAATTATTTGTCCTCGAACTCAACCCATACCTCCTCCTCCCTCTCATCCTTTGAATTCACCGTAAGGATTGAAGTTTCCCCTCCCAGGGGAGTTATACTGCGTAGTGTTTCCTTCTTGTTGTACTTCACCTTGAATATTGTATATGTCTCTTGACCTTTCATGCATGAGATCGTAAGCCCAACAATCCCTATCATCATGTCCCATGAACTTATAGAACATGCAATACAAATTTGTGGGTGTCTGAACATATTTTTTCATGTAATAGAACTCACCAGGGCGATGTCTATTTCATCATACCTCACACCAGGTTAAGGTGGCTTGCTTCAAAGGGATCGGAGCTCCAAAGTTCAAGTATTCATGGAATAGGGGGCAGTGTTCCTTGTCATGGCCTTCTGATCTGCATCTGACACATCAAATGTCTTCTCTTTTATCTTTTCCCTTGTTTTTTTTCATATCTTCGACCTGCAAAGAAAAACTAGTTAGTTGACTCAAGATTTGACTCATACCTGAGATGGATTCTCCCATAGGGGCTGATTCTAGCTTCATGGAGAGCTCCAGGACCTCAGCCTGCGAAGCAATTTTATTTTGCATCAGAGGAACTATGATGTGTGGTAAGAGGGCAACAATGAAGCATTCTTTGTTCTGCTCATCTGGGATCTGAAAAGTCAATCGACCTATTAAGGTTTTAAATATCTGATCGAATTCCCAAATGGGTTCGACTACCTTCTACTTGATCTCTTTCAACTCTGTAATACATTGTGATTCCGATTTGGGTTTCTTGAACTTTGCAATCAACGCATTCTTGATATGATTCAATGACTTAGGTTATGCAAGTCCTTGGACAAGCTTCATGTACCAGCTCAGTGTGTGATCCCTTAGGGTAGTATTAAACTGGTTTCTTCTAACAGCTTTGTCGGTGACATTTTTAATAGTCCATATGGATTCACAGAGGAACCAGTACTGATTAGGGTCTTAAGAGCCATCTCCCCTAAAAATAGGGAGCCTCATCTCATCTTCCATGGATCTTCCTAGGGTTCCTAACTGAGGATGTGGTGGACTACTAGTGATAGTGCTCTGAACGCTCTAATGGCTTGGATTACTCTGATTTCTTAATGTTATTGAATCAACAGGAGGGATAATAGTACTTACTTTAGCGGTCTACGCAGTTCCTGAATTTTTTGTCTCTTCCCGACGAGGTTCTTCATCTTTCCCTTCCTCTGTCCCAGTGGGTTCTGAATGCTCTTCGTCTGTCAGATCTGCCTCTTCTCCACTGTAGAAACCTGTGTTCCCGTATTTCTGCTTGAATAAGTTTGCAAGATGAACTTCTCTGAACATTCTCCCACTACGCGTATGTCCAGCCTCTGTGTCGTTGTCGCTGTCTGAATTACTAAACATTAGCTTTTTCAAATCGGACCAATCTATTGTATCTTCAAGATTTTCTTCTCATGCAATAGCATGTTGGTCCTCAACTTTAGAAAAAGTAAAAATTTTCCTCTAGGTCCCTTGAAGAAATATCTCTCCGCTTGGCTATATGAATCTACTCTGTCAACAACAAACTCGGTGATGCACCCTCCAATGGTTCTATCAAACCAATGATCTACTGCTCGTGACACAACATTATCAACTCTCTTGACCTTATTGATTAGTGCCGACGTCCAAACTATAGGAGGTCTAGATCTGATCTCAAACTGGGTATCTGCTAACTTAGCTAACAATTCATATAGTTTCTAATGGATTTCCCCAAAGAAAATCTCGTGTATATCAGTAAAGATATATCTCTCCAACCAATCCTCATTACTAAGGTTAGGGTTCTTGTTTTGGGCTTCAGCAAAGTCCTTTTCTTGATCCTCTATCCACTTTTGAATTTATGTCTTTGATGGGAACCACCTTGACATTCCCTCAAGAAGATTCTTGTCTCGAAAATGGAACCATTTTTTGGCATAGGGGCAGACCCAGGGTTCAACTCCAAGAGCGCACCAACAAGCCCTATATATTGTCCCTTTTGGCAACACCTGCGAGGAAGATGCAGTCTCACCCGAAGAAGCTATGTGGAGGTTGCAAGACAAAGATGTCTACAACCAGAAGGAATGTAAAGTGGGTTCAGAGTGATCGACACACAACAACCTAGTATTCTTTATCCTCTTATAATCTACTGTGCAAGTTATATCTCATATCTAACACATTATCATCATAGCAGCATATGAAATGACAAATAATAGAGCATCAATCACACACAACACAAGATATATGTGGTTCACCCTCTCTCTAGGGCTACGTCCATAGAACTATGCTTTATAATGTATTAAGATGAAGCATACAGTTCTTGTCTGTGCTCTTAGCTAGTAGATCTTCCTTCTTCTTCTCTCTATCTCTCCCCTCCCTGCGCACCCAATTGCAGGTTTGATCTTCGCACCCAACTGAACATCTTACAATACAGAAGGCTCTCGTACTCGACACTTCTTTCTCTCTCGATATGACTCACTCAATCACACAATGACAAAGACAACAACTAGAACGAAACCTCTTCCCTCATGTAGGCTCTTATTTATACATTACAATATCTCACCGACATCCTTAGGTCGAAACCTAGGTGTCAAAAACCCTAGATTCCAAAACCCTAGGTGTCTAAAACCCTGGGTCAACTTGACCTGCATTTTCAAGGCTTCGCCAGCCTGTCTTTCCTTCCTTCTCATGTGGTGCTCCAAAGCATCCAACGGTGTCTTTTTCATCTTTATGAGTTGTCCATGATCCTTCTTCCTTTCTTATCTATCATCCTCAATATCCTCATCCAATGACTTGCTTCCTTTTACTTTGCTCTGTATTTTCTGTTCTTTTTCTCACTTTGACCCAATAATAGTCACTATGTCTTCCACGTAGTTCACGATTTTCCTTTTCGTCCTTGATCTTCGCTTACTTTCATAACCAAGGAAAAACACCCATCATATCTGATAATATCTCAATTAAGCTTCCCAACATGTATGAACTCTTTAATATTAACAACAAAACCATTATAGCTTGAAGGGGTAAAATTATCCAACACTTCTTCACTTTCCACATCATAAGGTAAAGAATCATTAAAAATTTGGGAAATGAAACAACTCACCTTGCTTTATTCTTCTTTTGCAGGATCTTCAAGTATTTGGTTAACTTCATCAAATGGGATACTTGCTTCCACATCTTCAATTTTACAACAAGGAGGATTTACCTTTCCCGAGGGTTCCATTTCTTCTTCCTTCTCGGAATCATAAAATAAGGCATTATCAAGATCTCGAGAAGGAAGGTGACTAACATTCTTTTCTTCTTATGTATGGGGAAAAGGCTCATGGATGGCTTCATCAAAGGGAGGATCACATATTGATACTTCATCATCATGCTCAGGTTCCATCTCCTCAACTATGTCTTCATTATTCTTGGCAGAAAAATGAGTAGTCCTTTGTTCTTCCTTGTGGGATTTGAAAACCTCATCAAGATCTTTCCCCTTAGACTCTTGTTGGTCAATGATTTGTTCCCCTTCTTCCTGGAAATAATAAGTAAAGGTCTCAAGGAAAACTAATCTCTCCAAACTAAGACTGTCTGGGGTACCTTTGGGGTTATCAACTTTGGTTCCTAGAGAGAAAATGTGTTTTCCCTTAGATAAGGAGATATTCTCCTTGATTTTCATGGTCATGTAATAGGCATCATTGTTTTTTTTTGGCCCATTTTTATTTAGGAGGAACCCTAAATGTACTAAGAGTGCATTAGTATAAATATACATGAGGTATTTGTCTCCAGGATAATGGCTTCTAGGAATCTGATATAGCAATCTCTCAAACCTATTCTGGAAATCCCTGACAATCTCATTCTTAGTTTGTTTTATATATTCGAGTCTTTTCAGTAACGTTTGGATATATTCCAATTTAATACCCCATTTTTTGAGAAATGTTTCTTCTAATTGGTCCATAGATGTGACACTAGCAACAGGGAGATCATCATATCATTTCCTAGCTCTGCCATGAAGACTGGTAGAGAAAAGTTTCATTGCCAAATATCCAGCATCATCACTAATATGGTGGACTTCAAAGAAAGCCCAAAAATCATTCATGTGATTGTCGGCTCTAACCCCATCACTACTAGTTAATCTAGGGAGCCATTTTTCGTACTTCGGGGGCATTTGTCGAGGGTATCCCAAGATTTTACTCATGTCTAAAGTTTTGAAGTTTCCTGGGTCCCATTGAGAATTCATGGTCGGCTTCGTCATTAGTGGATTTACGAGATAATTTTCTTAAAATTATCAAAGGGATGAGGGGATCACCCTCAGTGGAGTCACCAAGTAAGATTGTAAGAAAATTTCTTTGGATAAAGGCTTACCGAAAAAGTGTCGTTTGAAGAATATTGACTCAGTGTTCCCCAGCAACAATGCCAAAACGTTATCACACAATTTGTACTTTGATTAAAGGAAAGGTAAAATGGAAATCAAATTGGCGTAACTTAAGTTTATCCTATCACTGTCACCTCAATAGGATTCCTCTTTCTATTTAGGGTTGTAGGCCCAGGGGAGACATCCCCGGTGACCTGGGGATTTGAGAAGGCAAGGTCAAAAAGGATATTAAAAGGTCCCCTCTCACAATTCACCACTGATCATAAAGTCCCAGGTTTTATAACCAATGAAGTGATAATATATGAAGATGTACCTGCCCAAAAAAAATCAACAAGAAACTGTATATTTTGTAAGTACAACTTGTTGTTAGCACTTCATAACCCACAAACTTTCTCAATAAATGTAATTCTCTGATATAATGATGAAGTAAACATAAATGTATAACAACAATAATTATAAGACAATACTGAAGGATTAGATCCTGTCATTAAGAGAGGGGGGGGGGTGAATTAGTGACACAACAATTATATCAATTTTTCATTTATTAATGCACACAGAATTTTAACACAATATTTTATCATGGAACCCAATTGGGAAAACTACAAACTCTTTTCTATTAACTGCAAAAAAAAATTTACATGTTACAATATAGAAGGAAGATGTACTTCCTTTTTTATCAACACCAATTGATCAGGATGCACCCACACCCTGGTTCACGAGCACCAACTGATAGGAGGATACAACCCCCTGTTTCGTCAACTACAATTGACAAGGAAGAACCAAATCCCTATGCAGGCACCAACCTACCCTTGCACCACCCAACCACCCTTAATACATCAGTATCTTCAATTTTTCTTCCTGGAATATGCTTCATCTTTTGATCTTCTGATCTAGACTACAGAGTCACATTCTTGTCACCTCTCTTTCTTGTTTATATATTCTTCAAAATGGCACGAGTGTTATACATAGTGTCTCTTATTTGGAGCATCGCACATTTTCGTTTAACTTAACCATAATCACAGTTTTAACATCTTTATCGTGAAGTTTTTTCATAAATTGATCACAGGTATGGATCAATTTTTATCCTTTAAACTTGATCCCGAATCTTATTTATTTTCACAGAAACCAAATTCCGCGGAGGCACTTCCTTCAATCCATCACATATGACCGAGCGTTACAGAACCACGGGCTTACCAATTATAGTGACGTATCATAATTTCCTTTTTAAACTCTTATTTCATATGACCATCGGCAATGACCAAATTCTAGGCCAAGCGAGTTCTTGAGCACTCATCAAATAAATGGTCACGATTCACTCTTCTGATGTGATGGACAGCCAATGGAACTTCGCACTTCAAAACTTTGGGTTTTCAACATTTGAAAACTTCTAAATCAGATTTTTCAAATAGATCGAATGGTTAGCATCTATTTCGTGGAAACGTATCAATCTTTAGATTTTATTCTTTACAAGGCTTAATCTGGTGGCCCGGACTTAATCAAGTGTTGAGATGGATGGCCACAATTTACTCCGGGTCTTCGGACTTCAGAGATTTCAGATCTCAACACCTTCTTTCCTCTGGAGTGATCACCTGCTCTGGTAAGTCATAATACGGTGGATACCGCTTGTTGTCAATTAACATTTCAGCTTACACTGTCCTTCCATTGTATTAGATCGACGGTCGAGAATGCACCTCACACCAAATCGACGGTCGAGATCTCCTTCGGGTCTCCAGAATTTGTAGATTTTGAGTCTCAAACCCTTTATTTCCTCTGGAGTAATGTCACTTACTTACGTCACTTGATGATGTGTCATGATCCTAGTAGTTGCCACGTGTCACTCAAATTTTTTATTTTCACGTACCTGAAATGTTGAATCAACTTGACACTTGTCATTGTCTGATTACGCCACATGTCCTTGCTGACGTAGTCTTGATGACTTGTTCATGCTGACATGGTCTACTAAGTTTCCTTGCTTATGTGGTCTGCTGACCAATGGACCTAATCCAATGGTCCTTGTATTTCATCCAAATCTGATTGTTCTTATTCATTTCTGATTTTTGGGCTTCAGGTATTCCAAATCTCAAACTGTTTGGAGCATAAACTCCTCGCATCTTTATACCCAAAGTGAAATATGTTCATTCGATATAGATATTGGATCAATGGCTCGATCTGTTTATGGTGCTTCTCTACTATATTATCCTATCCTTCCACTCAGAATGATCCAACGGCTGACGAAGATTCACATTTCGAGGATTTCAAATCTCAACTTTCCAGAGCGTAACCTCCTCGCAGCTTTAGACCTGAAGTGAATGTTGTTCATTGATCAAGGTCTCAGATCGATGAATCAATCTGTCTATGGTGTTTCTCTTCTATCTTATCCTATCATTCCACTTTAACATGATCCGATGGCTGATAGGAATTCACATAATCGAATTCTCAATCATTTTTCTCGCTTATCCTATCCTTCCACTCAAAAGTAATCCAACGGTTGTGAAGATTCTTGAAGAAGATCCATGATCAATAATGATTGCACAACCAAAATATGCAAGTGTTTTAACTCGTCACCCAACTCTGCAATGGGAATATGTGTGATATTGGAGAGTCAAACACAATTGTTGATCTTTGAATCTATAAGATCGGATAGTCCTGACTAATTGCGGGATTGGAACAAGTGTGATGTTTAATTCTCCTTTCAATCTCCGCAATCTATCCCTGCCATAGATTTGGTGATTGCGCATTCGACAATTATGATTTAATCTAACTTAATCTAGTTGTTTTTTGAATCAACCACATTTGTATATCTTTGAAGCTATGAGATCTGACAATCTCGACGGATTGCGGGATTGTAACTAGCGATTAGTTTAATTCTGTTTCTTATCTCTGCAATTTATCCCTACCGTAGATTTGGAAATTGTGCATCAAAGGTATTCATTTGTTCTCCATTTCATCACTCCATACCTACTGAGTTTCAACGCACCATCTCTTCTGAGCTTGATCTCTTCATTTTCTAACCCTCCTGAGAATTTATCATAGGAACATTGTTGATCCTATCGTGATCAACAATAATCACGATTTTCTTCAGCCTTAAGGTGATGTTCTTCTTTCGATTCTTTTTCTTCATGAGATTAACCTATGCTTACTATGACTGTTGACATCAATGACAACACATGAATGACAATATGTCCAACAATCTCCCCCTTTGTCATTGAGGGAAACACACCAACTTTATAAACAACCTACCCATGTGGTAATGCTTCTTTCCTCTGAAGTTACTCTCCCCCTTTGGCATCAATGGAAAAGGGTTTATTCTCCTTTGATCTGTTTGTATAAATACTTCTTTGATCAATGGTAACTCCTCCTACAATCACACTTTTCCTGTCATAACTGCATGACTCCTTCTGACATTGATTTTTGTCTCCCCCTGAATAGGTGCCAAATGATGGATTATTTTCTTGAGATGTTTTAGGTTGTATGAAGGATTAATCCCAATTTTTGCCTAAGATATTCAAATATATCTCTTCTTAAGGTTTTTGTGAAAATATCTGCCACCTGTTCTTGTGTTGGAAAATATTCCAATTTGATGTTCTTATTTTCAACCTGATCTCTTAGATAGTGGTACTTTATGGGAATGTGTTTCAATTTTGAATGTTAGGCAGGGTTCTTAGAGAGACTTATAGTGCTTGTATTATCACAGTAGATACTAGTAGGTTCTTCAAATATTATTTTGATGTCTTGTAGGGTTTGTTTCATCCATTCCACTTGTGTGAAACATTTTGCTGCTACAATATACTCAGCTTCAGTGCTAGATAGAGAAATTGAGGATTGTTTCTTGCTTATCCAAGAAACCAATGATTCTCCCAAAAAGAATGCTCCTCCACTTGTAATTTTTATGTCATCTACACTTTCTTCCCAATCAACATCTGAATAGGCTTTTAAATTGAATGAATCCTTGCTAGGATACCACAAACCAAGATCTATGGTTCCTTTCAAATACCTAAAGATTATTTTTACAGCTTGAACATGGCTCTCCTTTGGTTCTGCTTGGAATCTAGCCACCATCCCAACAACTTACTTGACATTAGGTCTGGAAGTTGTTACATAGAGCAAACTGCCAATCATTTATCTGTAGTGTTTTGGATCTACAACTTTGGACTCATCATCCTTGCTTAGTTTTCATCCAACTATCATAGGTGTACTGATAGGTTTGCAATCCTCAAACTGGAATCTCTTAAGAATATCCTTAGCATATTTAGATTGATGGATAAAGACTCCTCTTTTGGACTTTATTATTTGTAATCCAAGGAAGAAATTCAGTTTGCCAAGCAAAGACATTTCAAATTCTTGATGCATAATCTTAGAAAAGTCCTTGGTCATTTTTTCATCATCACTACCAAATATAATATCATCAACATACACTTCCACAATGATCATGTTATTACCATCAATTTTGCAATAAAGATTGTTGTCTGTTGATCCCCTTTTGAGCCCTTCTTTTTGTAAATAAGAGTCTAGCCTTGCATACCATCCTCTAGGTGCTTGTTTTAGCCCATAGAGTAATTTTTTTTTTGTTTAGAGACATAGTCTCCTTTGTTGGTTAATTGGAACCCTTATGGTTGCTCAATATAGACTTCCTCTTCTAAATTTCCATTGAGAAATGTTGTCTTGGCATCCATTTGGTACACTTTAAATTTTCTATAAGTGGAGAAAGCTAAAAACATCCTAATTGCCTCTAATCTGGCCACAGGTGCAAATGTTTCTTCATAGTCTACTCCTTCAACCTGAGCATACCCTTTACATACTAATCTGGCTTTGTTCCTGATTACTTTCCCATCTTCATTCATTTTATTTTTATATACCCATTTAGTTCCAATGACATTTTTATTTTTTGGTCTTGTAATTAGTTCCCAAGTTTGATTTTTTTGATTTGGTTCAATTCTTCATTCATAGCTTTGATCCAATTATCATATTTACATGCCTCTTTGATTGAGGTAGGCTCAACATGTGACACCAATGTTATTTCTATTTGATACAATAGTTGTCTTCTTGTGTGCACTCCATCATTCATATCTCCAATAAACAGTTCTTCGGGATGATTATTTTGAGTAATTCTTGAGGGTGTGTTTGTATCTCTTCTTGGAAATTGTTCTCGTATCTCTCCATCTTGACTATCTTATTCAATTTCACTAGTATCCATATCATCTTCTTCCCTTTCTTTTTTATTCTCTTCTACTTCTTCTAGTTGTGTGACGAATGTCTCATCATCATCTTCATATTCACTTTTAGGTATGGTTTCTTGATTTTTGATCCTTATCGTTTTTAGGTCATCCACCTTGACATATGCACTCTCAGAAATATTATGTGATCTAATATTTTAGAATCTGTATGCTTTCTTGTTTGAAGCATATCCAAGAAAAATACCTTGATCAGATCTGGCATCAAATTTTCCAAGACTCTCATCTAGTCTTTTGATGTAGCATTTACTTCCAAAGACCTTGAAGTATTTTATTGATGGAGCTCTTCCAAACCATAGTTCATAAGGGTTCTTATCACTATTAACCCTGAGTTGACCTCTGTTCAATATGTATATTGTTGTTCTTACAACTTCCCTCCAATATCCATCTGACAATTTGGCTTCATTGATCATAGTCCTTGCAGCCTCTTGAACTGTTCTATTCTTTCTCTCAGAAATCCCATTTTGTTGAGGTGTTCTGGCAGTAGAGAATTGTATTTTTATTCCATGGATTTCACAGAAGAGATAAAACTCTTTTGAGGTGAATTCACCACCATTATCTGATCTAATACATTTGATTTTTGTCTCCTTTTCATTTTCAACAAGGGTTTTAAAGGCTTTGAATTTGTTGAGTGCTTCTGATTTTTCTTTGAGAAAACATATCCAACCCATTCTAGTAAAGTCATCAATAAACAACATAAAGTAAGACTCTCCTTGCAAACTCTTGGTCCTAGTAGGTCCACATAGGTCAGTGTGAACAACATCTATAGGTTTAGAGGTTGTGTATTCTTTTGCCTTCAACCTTATTCTAGTTTGCTTCCCTAGTTGACAGTGTCTACACATATCATTTGAGGGTTTTATGATCTTTGGAAAGTTTCTTACTGCACCAAGGTTGTTGACTTTCATGAGATTTTCAAAGTTAATATTCCCCAACCTTCTATGCCATTGCCAACTTTCATCTACTAAATTTATATGACACTCCTCATTCATTTTGTCATCTATTATATATACATTTTCAGGAGTTCTAGGAGCAGTACCAACTAATTTTCCTGTGTCTTCTCTCCTAATATCACATTTTTGGGAATCAAAGATGCAGAAGTGCCCCTGATCACATGTTTGATTAACACTTAATAAACTAGGCTTCAGTTTTTCTGCAAGTAGCACATTTATGGCTTTGTCTTTTCCCAAGCTCACAGTGCCTTTCCCAAGTATGTTACTTGAAGAATTATCACCAAATGTAACTTTACCTTTTTGTTTCTTTAAGTCTAAAAACTTGTCCTTGTTACCTGTCATATGTTTTGAGCACCTACTGTCAACATACCAGAGATCCTTTTTATCTTGAGCTTTTAGGGCAATAAGACATTCCTTTTTTGATGTTTTTTCTCTTCAAAGTTTCTTTTGCACTCTAATGGACTTTGGCTGTTCTGAGACTTCCATTAATCTTCAATTAATGGCCTTATGTCCATGGTTATGAAATCCGAAGCATTGTAAGTCCCCTTCTTGTAGAGTTGCAAAGGAGTTATAGTTTATGCTTTTAACTCGATTTGCTGTGTGTTTATCCTTAAGGATATAGTTCTTAACCTTCATATTTTTATTTCTATATGCTCTACAATTTATAGCTTTGTGTCCTAAATTAGAGAATGCATAGAAATAACCAAGGAAAATGCGAGGATACCTGTTTTGATAAAACTTCTTTGGTATTGTCTTGTCTTCATTCCTGATCGGTGGAAGTAATCTTCTAGAGTTCTGATCATTACTTATCTTCTCTTCATTTTTTTTCTTGAATGTACTGAGGAGAGTATCTACATAAGATTTTGATTTAACATGGATTTCCTTTCAAGAATAACCTATTCCATTTTTATTAATTGAATCCCTTTGCATGGAAATAATCTTATCTAATATTTTAGAGCTATTTTCAGATTTTGTTTGAATCATTTTTGCATCCAGTTCCTTTTTTAGATGAACTATTTCTGCCTCCATTCTTTCATAAGTTATTTGTTTTTCTTTAAGATACTTTTCCATACTTTCTTTGATTTTATTTTCTTCTAATATATTTTTTTTCAGATTGCTCATGAGTTTTTTCGTCTCCTTTTCTTCTTGTTCATGTTTTTCCTTTTGTTCAACTACAAAAATTTTCAATTGTCTATATCTGGTTTTGTATTTTCTTAATTCATTCAAGGAATTGAGAATTTCTTCCTCCATATTAACTTCTACTTCATCTTCTAACTACTTCTCATGTTTAATTTCTTCTATCTTATTAGATTCTTCAATACCTAATAAAATGACTTCATCATCATCAGATTCATCGTTGTCACTAGACTTTGACGAGCTGTTATTTTCTTCTTTTGAGTAGAAATTATTTTTCCCTTTGTAAAACATTTTCTTGTAGTTGGGTTTTTCCTTCTTCTTGTATTGTTTGGTTTTATTTTCTTCATCTTCAAGGTCCTCCTTGGGATAGGGACACTTGGACGCAAAATGACCAACTTTTCCATAGTTAAAACATTTGAAAGGAAGCTTGCCTTTGTACTTCCATGATCCTTTCTGAAGTTTTCTAATGAAATTGGTTTCTTCCACATCGGATTCTTCATGATGGTAGGATTGAAGTTTTTTCTTATGATTTATCTTTGTCTTAGATGCTTTGAAAATCGTTTCATCTTTTGTTGATTTATCATTCCTTGTTCTCATTTCATATGTTGTAAAAATTCCATGGAGCTGATCAACTGTGAGTGTGTCTAGATCAGATCTATCTTCAATTGAAGAAATATTTGCATCATATCTCATAAGTAATGATCTTATTATTTTTTTCACAATGGGTTTATCTGTAATCTCTTCTCCTGCTACTCTAATTGAGTTAGGCACTTCATCTACCCCGTGAAAGTACTTAGCAATATTTTCTTCTTCTTTCATTTTCAGATTTTCAAATTGAGCTCTATAGGTCTGTAGTTTGGCTTCTTTGACTTTGTCATCTCCTTCATATACAACCTCCAACTTGTCCCAGATTTATTTGGCTGATTTGGAATGCATAACCTTCACACATATAGAATTAGTCAACCCTGCTAGAATTCCATTAACTGCTCTTGAGTTGTCATTACAGATTTTTTTTCCTGCAGCGTCTTTGGGTGAAGTAGTTGGTGCAGTGTAACCATCTACAACAGATTTCCAGATATCAAAACCAAGATCCAAAAGGAAGTTTTTCAATCTTATTTTCCACAAGGCATAGACTCCTCCATTGAACAATGGTGCTTTGTTGTTGGACATTCCTTCTTGTTGATCCATCTTCAGGATCTACCTTCAAGTTTGTTAGACTATGCTGAAGGAACCCTCTCTAATACCAATTGAAGGATCAGATCCTGTCACTGAGAGGGGGGGGGGGTTGAATCAGTGACACAACAATTATATCAATTTTTATTTTAATAATGCACACAGAATTTTAACACTGTATTTTATCGTGGAACTAAATTGGCAAAACCACAAACTCTTTTCTATTAACTGCAAAATTTGTTTTACATGTTACATAGAAGGAAGATGTACTTTCTTTTCAATCAACACCAATTGATTAGGATGCACCCACACCCTGGTTCACCAGCACCAACTGGTAGGAGGCTACAACCCCCTTTTTAGTCAGCTACAACTAAAAAGGAAGCACCAACTCCCTCTGCTGGCACCAACCTGCAATACATAAGTATCTTCAGTTTTTCTTCCTAGAATATGCTTCATCTTTTGATTTTCTAATCTGGACTGTAGAGTCACATTCTTCTCACCTCTCTTTCTTGTTTATATGTTCTTCAAAATGGCGTGAGTGTTATAAACAATGTCCCTTTATTTGGAGCATCACACCTTTTCATTTAACTTAACCATAATCACAATTTTAACATCATTATCGTGAATGTTTTTCATAAATTGATAATAGGTATGGATCAGTTTTTATCCTTTAAACTCGATCTTGAATCTCAGTTATTTTCACAAAAACCAAATTTTGCGGAGGCGCTTCCTTCAAACCATCACATATGACCGAGCGTTACAGAACCATGGGCTTACAAATTATAGTGACGTATCATAATTTCCTTTTAAAAATCTTATGTCATATGACCATTAGCGGTGACCAAATGCTAGGCCAAGTGAGTGCTTGAGTGCTCATCAAATAAATGGTCATGATTCACTCTTATGATGTGATAGATGGCTAATGGAACTTCGCACTTCGGAACTTCAGGTTTTCAACATTTCAAAACTTCTGAATCAGATTTTTCAAATAGATCGGACGGTTAGCGTCTATTTCACGGAAACATATCAATTGTTAGATTTGATTCTTTACAAGGCTTAATATGATGGCCCGGACTTAATCAAGCATTGAGATGGATGGCCACCATTTACTCCAACTCTTCAGACTTAGGAGATTTCAAATCTCAACAACTTCTTTCCTCTGGAGTGATCACCTACTATGGTAAGTCATAATACGGTGGAGACCGCTTGCTATCAATTAACATTTCATCTTACACTATCCTTCCACTATAGTAGATCAATGGTCGAGAATACACCTGACACCAGATCGGCAATTGAGATCTCCTTCAGGTCTCTAAACTTTAGATATTTTGAGTCTCAAAACCTTTCTTTCCTCCGGAGTGAAGCCACTTACTTATGTCACTTGATGATGTGTCATGATCCTAGTAGCTTCCACGTGTCACTCAGATTTGTGATTTGCATGTACCTGAAATGATGAATCAACTTGACACTTGTCATTATTTGATTGCACCACGTTTCCTTGCTGACTTGTTCATGCTAACATGGTCTGTCGAGTGTCCTTGCTGACGTAGTTTGTTGACCAACAGCCTTGATCCAATGGTCCTCATATGCCCTCCAAATCTGAAGGTCCTTATTAATTTCATATTTCTGGGCTTCGGGTATTCCAAATCTCAAACTTTCTGGAGTGTAAACTCCTCGCATATTTATACCCGAAGTGAAAGATGTTCATTCGATCTAGATCTTGGATTAACGGATCAATCTTTTTACAGTTCTACTCTACTAGCTTATCTTGTCCTTCCACTCAGAATGATCCAACAACTGACGGAGATTCACATTTCAGGGATTTCAAATCTCAACTTTCATGAGCATAACCTCCTCACATATTTAGATCCAAAGTGAATGTTGTTCATTGATCAGGGTCTCAGATCAACGACTCGATCTGTCTGCAGTGTTGCTCTTATAGCTTACCCCGTCCTTCCACTTTAACACAATCTGACGGCTGACAGGAATTCACATAATCGAATTCTCAATCATTTTTCTTCCTTATCCTGTCCTTCCACTCAAAAGTGATCCAACGGTTGTGAAGATTCTTGAAGCAGATCCATGATAAAGAATAATTACACAACCACAATCTTCGAGTGTTTTAACTCATCACCCAACTCCACAATGGGAATATGTGTGCTATTGGAGAGACAACCACAATCGTTGATATTCGAAGCTATAATATCATAAGGTCCTGGCTAATTGTGGGATTGGAACAAGTGTGATGTTTAATTCTCCTTTCAATCGCCGCAATCTATCCCTGCCGTAGATTTGGCGATTGTGCATCCAACGGTTGTAATTTAATCCGAATTAAGTTGGTCATTTTTTGAATCAACCACGTTCGTATATATTTGAAGCTATGAGATCTGATGATCTCGACAGATTGCAGAATTGTAACTAGAAAGTAGTTTAATTCTTCTTCCGATCTCCACAATTTATCCCTATCGTAGATTTGGCGATTGTGCATCAACGGTCTTGATTTGTTTTGTGTTTCATCGCGTCATACCTGCTGAGTTTCAAGGTGCCATCTCTTCTGAGATTTATCTATGTGTTTTCTAACCCTCCTAGGCATTTATCATAGGAAAATTGTTGATCCTATCATGATCAACAATAATCACAAGTTTCTTCAGCCTTAAGGTGATGTTCTTGTATCGATTTTTTTTCTTCCTGAAATTAAACTTGCTGCTCTTCTTACTCTGACGGTTGACGTCAATGAAAACACATGAATGACAATATGTCTAACAAATACTTCACAATTAATTCCTTATAAAATCTTCAAAATAACCAAGAATAGCATTCATTAGAAGCAAATAAGACAATGCATTAATCAACTTTTTCAATTTCTTTTAGCAGATTTTAATGCTGCAAAATATGGTTGTAGCTTAATTTAGTAACAACAACAATAATATTCATAGGTTAGGCTATTATAATGTTATAAATGGTTAGTACGAAGCTCAAGGTGTAGGTTTTGATGGTTGTTTTGATCAATCACTCAATAAGAAGTCTTTAGACTAGTGCCTTTAGGGTAAATGGAGTCAATTAGGTGACAAAAAATGTTAAAGGGAATGATGATAGTGGGAGAGTCAAAGATAAGGTTGGAGTGTTGGTAACCCAGGGCTCCAACTATAAAACCCTAGGGGAAACTAAGTATTAAGGTGTAGGTAACCCTAGGCCTTAGTAGATTTTCTTCCCTCTTTAACTCAATGATGAATAAAACAAAGGCTAAGATGAAGAAATAAATACTAGGTGTTGCAATGGCAAGGCCCTAGAAAATGCTTCAAGAAAATTGGCTTCTTGACAAGATCTAGTAGGTAAAGGATTTTAAAGCTATGACAATAACATGTTCTAGACTTCCGAGGGTTTTAAACAAGCAATTTCATAATCTTAACCATTTTGGCAATTTTCCAGTTTGGCATTTTTTTTCCTAGTTTTCAGGTCCTTGACTTGTGGGGTCGTTTTGAGGCCCTAAACAATGTTTTTAGAGATCGGCACAGTCGAAAATTCCCTTTATTAAATCAAACCAAAATGTGAATTCCTTGGATAGACCTTTCCAACAGGATATCATGCGCCTAAAATGGAGATCCTATGCAAAAGTTACAACCCCGGGAAGTTGACCAACTAACTTACCCAAATGGGGCCCACGTGACTTTTGGTGCTTCATCTCCTAGGGTTAGGTTTTTGGATTTCTAGGGTTTTTGACATTCCTGTTTATTGTAAAAAGGCCTTCAGAGCCTCATTGTAAGGATCTTCTTGCGAATGAGCACAACCGTCACATCTCTTCTCAGAGATAAGCTGCCACCATTCCAACAAGCTTGTTTTCCACTACATTTTACAGTTTCATCTTATTTCCTTATTGAATAGAAAATCAATTTTACTATATCTCTGTTATTCTGTGTTAAGCATATTTTAATAATCTGTATTCATTTCATTATGCTCATAAAATCTGGATTAGTGGTATCAGAGCGGTCTCCTCCTTGTCATTTTAATGCATGTCCCCAACGAGTTCAGGATACAAAGAATTGGGTCTCGAGCTTGTTTCTCTTGAGGAAAAAATCTCTCGCACGCCCAAATGACCTCTCATGGCAGGAGAAAATAAAGATGATAGGACAGGAGATCTTTTCAAAATGTTGCTTGAGGAATCCCTCACGCAATAAAGGAACGAGATGATGGATAGTTTCGTGCAAATCCTTCGGTGACTACCAACAAGCGACGCATCTTCCTCGAGCGGAGGTGCCGCCCCCTTCAAGGTACAAATCAACTTCGATATTCCTATATTTGAAGGTCATATAGACGCAGTTGTTGTAGACAAGTGGTTGAATCTACTAGAAGGGTATTTTTCTGTCCATAACTTTTCAAATAGAGAAAAAAATCCTTTTGCGCTCCTCAAATCTGTTCCCCATGTCAAAGATTGGTGGGAAACTTTCTGTGAGAAAAAAGAAACAAAGGAACCCTCATTATTTACAGTCATGGACACATGGGAATCCTTCAGGGATGCTATTAAGGAACAATACTACCCTTTCAGAAGATACAACGACTTGTATACCAAATGGACCACACTACGGCAATAAAGAGACCAAGCAGTGCCAGATTTCACAAATATCTTCCATACCCTACGCACCAATCTGGGTATCAAATATTTAGAGCGACATTTGGTTCTCAAGTACTGCGGTGCTCTGCATAGATACATCCAAACCAAAATGGAATTTATGGACATCTCGTCCTTGGGCGTGACCTATCGATATGCTGTCAAAATTGAGCAGAAGCTCAAACAAAAGATGCGAAAATTTGGGCCTGGGAACCCCTCGCAGCAAAATCCAAGAAAGGGTGACCCCAACCTACAGAACAAAGGACAAAGAAAAGATGGATAGTATTATGACAACCATTCCAAGCCGTAAGAAAAGAAGGACATCGAAAAGACAAAGAAGAATACCTGGAAGTGGTGCAACTTCCATAAGAGACCTTGGCATAACACTGTTGATTGTCACTCAAAGTAGTCGTTGGTGGCTGAAGTGAAAGCCTATGAATCAGATGCGGGTTATCATGTAGTCCTCAGAAAGACAAAGAAGGATACCGGGAAGTGGTGCGACTTCCATAAGAGTCCTTGGCATAAGACTGTTGATTGTCGCTCAAAGAAGTTACTGGTGGCTGAAGTGAAAGCCTTTGAATCAGATGCGGGTTCTGACTCTGAGTCATAACCAGAAAGGGGAAGATGGATCATTGACGTGGAGATGAGTGCCACCATTTCTACCACCAAGTTTCATCTTAATGAACCATATGAGCTAGAAGAAGGTGAGCACCTTTTCCATTAAAAAATGTGGGTAAAAGGCACCCTGCTGCACTTCATCGTTGATAGCAGTAGCCAGAAGAACCTCATCTCAGCAGAGGTCATCAAGCAACTGGACCTACTGACAACATCGCACCCATAGCCCTACACCATTGGATGGCTCCGCCAAGGAAGCGATCTCTGCATCAGCCAATAGTGTCGACTATCATACGGCATCAAGCCCTTCAAAGATGAGGTATTATGTGAATTTTCTCCTCTCAAAGTTTGTAATGTTCTTTTGGGCCAACCTTATTTATGGAAATAACATGTTGTATATGAGTCTAGGCCTCGTAGTGTTATTATTACTTTGAACAAGAAATTGTACAGGATACTTGAGGAAGTCCCTCCTAGTGTTATTTCCTTGATCTCTACCAAGCAATGCAGGAAGGTCATCTCTTAGACCAGAAAATTTTTCTTCTTCGTGATTCACTCTCAGAGTAAGAGAAAGATCGCAGCCACATCTAGGGCCTCTGCGGCCGATCTCTCCACACAAAAAAATAAAGTGCATAAGGTCATGGAAGAACACTCATATGTCTTCTCTTCTCCTACCAGGGTACCTCTGCATTGTCAGGTCAAGCATCCCATCGATATGACCCCATGTGCACTGCTACAAAATGGGCCTGTCTACCACCACTCTCTATTAGAAAACAAGGAGATCAAGAGGCAGATCCAAGAACTTATCCACAAGGGGCACATCCATCCCATCTCATCGCCTTGTGGGAGCCCAATTGTACTAGTGTAGAAGAAAGACGAGACCTGACGACTCTGCATTGATTATCGAGCCTTGAATAAAATCACAGTCCAGAACTGGTACCCGATTCCCCGAATCAATGACCTCCTTGATCAGCTCATGAGGGCCAAATACTTTAGTAAGATTGATCTAAAGTCTGGCTACCACTAGATCCCAATAGAACATACAGATGTATGGAAGACCACCTTCAAGTCAAAAGAAGGTCTTTTTGAATGGTTGGTCATGCCCTTTGGTTTGACAAATTCTCCAGCAACTTTTATGAGAATGATGGACGATATCCTATGACCTTTCACCAGTACTTTTGTAGTGGTGTATCTGGATGGCATCTTCATCTACAAAAAGACTTGGGTGAAACATTTGCATCATATTTAGTAGGTTCTACACACCATGTGGCAGCACAAACTATATACAAACTTGGAAAAATGCTCCTTCAGCATGGACAGGGTCCACTACTTAGGCTACATCGTTGATCATCATGGTGTGCATGTGGATCCAGCCAAGATCTAGGTCATCCATGACTGGCCATCCCTAACCACACTCTCTGAACTTTGGAGCTTCTTGGGCCTCACCAATTTCTATCGCAGGTTTGTGTTGGGATTCTCTCATATTGCATGGGCCCTCAGCCAAGTAACCAGGGGTGGCGGTAAGGAAACATTTGTGTGGGGACTGTCCCAACAACAAGCCTTCGATGAATTGAAGCAGCGCTTTTGCTTATCCCTGGTACTTTCATTACCGTACCTGCAACATCCCTTTGAGATCAAGACAAATGCTTTAGACTATGTTGTGGGCATCATTCTCACTCAACATGGCCACCCCATGGCATATCATAGTGAGACGCTATCAGATGTTGTCTGTAAGTACCCTACTTATGAAAAAGAAATGTACTCCATTGTGCAAGCCTGCCTCGAGTGGAGACATTACATTCTGGTGAAGGAGACAGTCATCCACACTAATCACAAGCCACTACAATTCATGCAGACCCAAGGAAAATTGCAGAATGACCGCCATCATAAGTGGTCCACATAATTATAGCAGTTCCACCTCAACATCAAGTATAAAACATGAAGTACCAACTGAGTTGTTGATTGCCTCAGCTGACCTCCGATCGCGACACTCACCACGATGCTAGACTCTTGCGGCCATGAGACCTCTGGATGGCCCCACCTCTATGAGACAGACCCCGACTTCTCCACCACCTACCAAATGTTGGGAGAAAAATCATTGGTCGTTGATTGCCATCTTCAGGAAGGGTTGTTGTGCCATCTGGGCCATCTCTACATTCCATCAAGTGAGCGCGCGAAGTTGATCTAGGAAGCTCACTATAGTCGGGTGGCAGGACACTTTGGCATCAAAAAGATAGTGGCAGTGTTGCAAATTTCTACTGGCTGAAACTTCGATAGGATGTCGGCAAGTATATCAGGTCTTGCACCACCTACACTATTTCCAAACCAACCACTAAGAAACAGGGCCCAAGGACTACACGATAACCCACATCTGATTCAGAGGCTTTCACTTCAGCTACCAGTGACTTCTTTGAGCAACAATCATCAGTGTTATTCCAAGGGCTCTTATGCAAGTTGCACCACTTCCCGGTATCCTTCTTTGTCTTTCCAGTGTCCTTCTTTGATTGCAGCTTGGACTGGTTTTCCTGATACTGTCCATGTTTGCTCTGTCCTTTGTTTTGTAGGTTGGGGCTACCCTTTCCTGGCTTTTGTTGTGCGGGGTTCCTAGGCCCAAATTGTTGCATCTTTTGTTTGAGATCCTGCTCGACTTTGACGGCATATCGATAAGTCGTGCCCAAGGATGAGATGTCCATAAATTCCATTTCGGTGTGGATGTATCTATGCAGAGCACCACGATACTTGAGCACTATATGTCACTCTGAATCTTTGATACCCAGCTTGGTGCGTAGGGTATGGAAGATATTTGTGAAATTTGGTACTGCTTGGTCTCTTTCTTCCCGTAGTGTGGTCCATTTGGTATACAAGTCTTCATAGCTTCCGACAGGGTAGTATCGATCCTTAATAGCATCCTTGAAGGATTCCCAGGTGGACGTGACCGTAAATAATGAGGGTTCCTCTGTTTCTTTTTTCTCACAGAATGTTTCCCACCAATCTTTGACATGGGGAACGGATTTGAGGAGCGCAAAAGTAATTTTTTTTCTATTTGAAAAGTTATGGACAGAAAAATACCCTTCTGGTAGATTCAACCACTAGTCTACAACATCCGTGTCTATCTAACCTTCAAATATAGGAATATCAAAGTTGATTTGTACCTTGAAGGGGGCGACGCCTCCGCTCGAGAAAGATGTGTCTCTTGTTGGTAGCTGCCAAAGGATTTGCGCAAAACTATCCATCATATCATTCCTCTGTTGCATGAGGGATTCCTCAAGAAAAATTTTGAAAGGATCTCCTATCCCATCATTGTTATAGGATAAATCTGTGAGTTCAGACACAAACCGATCTCCCTAGATCCACCTGGATCTAGAACAAAACAGGATAGAATAATACACTTTCCCTAGATCTAGACTATTGAATGAACTGAGAGATGAGAATCATGGACATACCTTATGAATGCTTTCCTTAGATATCTGTTGTTCCAAGATTTTCTCCAATGCTCTCGTCCCGTTCAGATCACAACAGAATGAACCAATCGAAGTAAAGGCAGATTAATATATTCAATAACTAGTCTATACATATGATCAAGGAGTTATGTAATAAAGTGACATCATCTTTATGGGAAAGGGACATATTGTTGTATTGGATTAATTGAAAGTGAAACTTACAACCTGAGCCTTGATGTCATAAGTCTCCTTTCGATGGCTCCTAGCTCTGACACACACACTTGCTCATGCATGAAGAAAATCAACCACTTGTGACGACCTTGCTGTTGTCTCTAGCTGTTGTAGCATCAGTTCTCCATACAGTCTTGCACTAATTCTTTGATCAAACTCTTGCTAACTTGTTGCTTGCTTAACTTCCTATTAACCCTTTCCATGAGCAATCTCCTCAATATATAGGAGAAGATATATTAGCTACTTGGATAAGGAATGATCCCAAGATATCTGGAATGCCAGCACCTGAATAACCATTCGAAAGACAACTCACCCTTCTAGAAGATTCCCTTCTAGAAGGTTCGAGATTTTTATCTTTTTCCCCTTTAAGAACATGTTCACACCCTAACAATGAGTACAGTGTGAGAATTTCGCACCCCAGATTAATGTAGCCTGCGAGAATCAGGCATTCTCGCAGGTGAATATATAAGTAGCCTGTGAACATTCTTCAAAAGTATGAGTTTTGGAAGAAGACAACTGTAACTTTTCTCAGGAAAGTGTTCTTAGTAAAGAGCTTGATTTTCCATCATCATGACATCATCACAATGACCAAATTTGTGGATAACAGAATTCCCCCCAAAGTCTGAGAGCGGAACCAGTGACAGTCGATAGACTTTGTAAGTTGCATGTGTGTGTCAAGAACCAAAAGCACATCTAATCAGAGACC